>VDFB02105785.1:577989898-578403807 GCA_007258455.2 Sequoia sempervirens
TATTTTAATTTATATAAAACTATCTATATATACAGAACTAAAGTACTTGCATTTAAAAGTATTCCACACATGTTTGTAGGTTGAATCCAGGCATCCTCTCTTTTTTGTTTCAAAGTATGAGATCAATGCAATGATGGCTTAAGGATACAAAAATGACAATAAATCAATTTTAACTATTAATGTCCAAGCAATATCAATATGTAATCAAAACTATGTATTTAAATATAATTTAACTAGTAATTACCCATTTTACCAAGTATTCCATGTTGTCTAGGTTGAATTTGCATGGACTAGATCCTTTGTGATTATGCCTTAGGATATATAAAGAACAATTTAAATCAATTTCAACTAATAACACACTTGACCAATGTCGAAACATGTATTTAATGTATTTAAAAGGACAAAATAAAACTAAAACTATATTTGCCTGTATTTACTTATTCCATTGTACCATCTGCATCCTCTCTTTTTTGCAATGCATCTATGATTGCCTCATGCTCTTCCATAGAAATTGACCATTGCAATATTTTTGAAGGTCTTCCATGATACCGCTCTAGTTTTATATTTGTTGCCACCACCAAATGTGAATAATGCATAATGTTTTTATGTGTTTCATAGTCTTCGAATGCAGGTAGACCATTCTTTCTTCTCAAGTATTTTCGTAGCCAAGTGCCAACAACCACCACCGATCCTATTGGAAAAAATGTTCAAAAACCATCATCAAGTAAGTTCTCAAAATTTTCTTAAGGGGATCAAAGACTTGTTCTAAAAAATTGCTTAAGGGGATCTAAAACTTGTTATCAAAATTCGCTTAAGGAGGTGTCTTAAGGGGATCACCATACCTATTGGATAATGAAAGCCATCATCATCTTCTCAAGGTGTTATCAACTTATGTTTAGTTTCCACACAATGAGCCAACCAATATTTAGTTTTCTCTTCATTCCCCTCAGGTGCAATAACAACATACACATGTCCTGCCAACAAAATTCGATTTAATAACTTGTGCATATCCATATAAATAATTTAGTATTACAAAATAATTTAATAAAGTGAAATAAAATGAAATAAATTGAATTAAAATTACCTTCTTGTACAAGGTCTGAAACACAGTCATAATCTTCAGATGCAAAGAATTGATCATTTTCTTCAATAGTTCTTTCATATTGATTATGTGCTTCTGCAGGTGTCAATGATCTTTGCTCCCACTATTCAACCCATTATGTATTTTCTCAAGCTTCCCAATCTCCTGAGATACAAAAATGGAAAAAACATGCAAGCTCCCTTGTCCAAATAGTCCATGTGCTTGTTGTCGCACTCCTAAATGAATGCCATTTAGTAGATCCACTAATTGTCTCACAATCAACTCTAGATACAATGTTCTCTTCTTCCACCAACCAAAAGAATCAATGAACTGTAGAGTAATCACTCGAACCAGGTGCAGATAATCTTCTATTACACCAATCCACAATCTCATGTGCATTTTTAAATTTTACTGAATCCTCGAATTTTAATTGTTCTCTAGCAATAATTCTTTTGACACACGCACCAGCTCCATCATGTTCTCCTTTACCATGCCCAGCTTCAAAAAAACTCCATATATGTTGGACATTAAGTTCCTTGTGAACCCTACTTAACCAATAGAGCATTCTAGCATTTTTGAACTGCCCTGTACAATTATCTGACCATATGAGGTGTTCTTTCATATGGATTCCTCTTTCTCTTAAATTTCTGGCAGAGTATACTAAAAAAATATTGAACAAGCTCGATGGGTGTAACGATTGTCACTCAAATAAAAATGATCCTCCCATCAAAATTTCTATCATCCTTGGTCTTATCATTTTGCATGTCTATAAACAATATGTGGACCGACATAACTACTTGCATTGAATTATAATATTGAGATTGAGATTTCCTCTTGGGCGAGGTATAATTCTCATAGAATCATACTAAAAAGTATAGTACCAATTGGAAATGTGTTTCTACATGCGCGAAATTGGCCATCAAACCATCGAGCATGTTCAGAGTGCATAACATATTTTGGTACAATTTTATTATTAAATTCACTCATAAATGCATGCACACTAACTTTTTCTGTAACTAAATCACAACGCTTTCCTATTTTTCCATCTTTTAAAGAATAGTGAACATTCCTAAATCTTTTGACATCTACTAATTGTTGTCCAAAATCATGATCAACACTTTCATGCAAACAAATTCTTAAAAATGAAAGATTTCCACAATTAATGCATTGTCCAGAAATACAAGAACTTAAATAAAATAATTTATCATTAGATTTTTCACAAAACAAACCTAAAATAAACTATCTTATTGCTTCAGGTGGCATATCAATACCACAATCCTGTATAATCATGTTGGTATGCAAGGTACAATGTATATATCAAAAAAAATCATAAAATTAATGAAATTGAACATGTATTTTACAACAACAAGATATTCATTGCTTATTAATTTTTACATACCAGGGTTTACATTTTTCAAAGACCTTTGACTTATTTTAATATTACCAGGTAACACTGAATCGCTACAAAATTTTCTATAAAATTCAGTTTGTGTTGTATCTAATAGGTGTTTTGGGTGAAGATCACAAACTTTGGACCCCACCCTTAATTTTAAAAAACATCTCTAGCATTAGATGAAACCCTAGTATTATCATGCCAATATTTTTCGATGAAAGATTTAATTTCAACATTCAATTTTATATCAGACCTCGGTAGTCGTCCACTGAAAATCCAACATTGATTGATAGGATCATTTTCTATACTTTCTCTTCTTTTTGCCACTCTTAGTAATATTTTAGGATGCATTTTTAAAACTTCACTAATATTGCTTACCATTCTTTTATTCAAAGTTGTTTTATTAACTATAGTAGTAGTTATAGCTCTTCTTGCTGCGTTTTTATCTTTAGATCGACTATTTTCCCAATAGATTGAATGGCACTAGCAACAACAGACATAACATGTTTTAATGATTGATCTTTTCTTTTTGGTTTAACATAAAAGCCCTAACCTTTCATTACTTTCCTCATTTTTGCATTCTCATCAATTGCATCATTGGTAGACATTTAATCTGGTACTACTGATAAAGAATTTGAAGATTGTATATTCTATTAATGTGCTGTTATTTGCCTCCAAGAAATTTGACCAGGAAGATTATCGAAAACACAAAAGCACCAATTTTAAAAAGTATTTTCATTAAATTCAACATCACATTCTAGATTTTTCATCTTCAGTTTCATCTTCATCTTCATCTTCATTTTCATTTACATTTTCACCTTCATTTTCATCAACAAAACGGTTTTCATTTTCATCAACAAAACGATTTTCATTTTTATTTTCATCTTCATCAACAAAACGGTTTTCATTTTCATTTTCATATTCATTTTCATCAACAAAATGGTTTTCATTTTCATTTTCATTTTCATTTTCATCAACAAAACGGTTTTCATTTTCATTTTCATCAACAGAATGGTTTTCATTTTCATTTTCATCAACAAAACAATTTTCATTTTCATTTTCATCTTCATTTTCATCAACAAAACGGTTTTCATTTTCATCAAAAATACAGGTTTTGTTTTCATTTTCAAGAAAATAATCATTTTGATTTTCATTTGCAACAAAAGATTTTTCTGTTTTGTTTTCAACAAATTCTATAAAAGTTTAATCTCTCTGAATATAGTCAATGTCAACATCATTAAGTCCAGCATCTTGTAAAACATCTACATACAAATATACCATTTCACTAACATGTGGATTTGAAGACATACCTGGATTTGTGCATATTGAAACATTCTCCATAGCATTCAAAGAGGGATTTGAAGACATAGTAGGACTTGTTTGTATAATCATATTCTTCTCCAAATTGACTCTTTGCAAATTAGCTTCATCTACAACTATGGTATCTTCAATGTTTTCATCTTCAATAGTTGTTGAATTGGTTGCTCCACCATCGTTCATTGATTTTATTCTCATTCTTATTTCTCTTTGTCTTTGTCTCTCTTTTTCTTTATTTGCTTCAACTTCTTGAGGAGTCAATGTCTTTCTTCTCTTATTACAAAATTTATCTCCCATAATTATAAAATTCTCAAGCATAAATGAATGCTAATAGTGAAATACTTCAAAATATTCAATCAAAATTGGGAGTTGAATACCTATTAGGACAAAATTCTTCCTCTTGTGTTCCTCAAAACAAGTAGAAAACTACCACAATTACACTTTAAAAATTGTTTTCTTCATGCCTCCTTTGAAAAATTCAATCCATATTGCAAATTGAAACCTTTTGTTCCTCCAAACAAGAACAAAAATAACACAATTTCACTTCAAAAATGGTGTAGATGATGCTCCGTTTGATAAAATCAACTAAAAATCAAGTTCACCACGTGTAAATACAATAACTTATGAAAAATAATTCACTTTTACTGCTCTCGACCGTACATGTGAAGTTGCAAACTTCACAATAATTTTCCACAGTGTATTTAAATAAAGTAAACGGGATCCCACTTACTATAAAACAGGATCTCAATTATAAAATGGGATCCCGTTTATTAATAAGCAGGATCCCGCTCTATAATCGGGATCCCGTTCACCGACATTGAATGTCGGAGCCGTTGTGAAGGAAACAGGATCCCGTTTATGAAATGGGATCTTGTTTCCTTTACAACGGTCCGAATATTGCCGAATGAGGAACGAGATCCTGATTATAATATGGGATCCCGTTTATTATAAAATGGGATCCCGTTTTATATTCAGGATCCCATTTTTTAAAATTTGAATTTTTGTTTGCATTGTGGTCGAGTTTTTGCCTAGGTTTTTGGTTTGGGAAAAGCATTGGAAGTCTGAACCTAGGCCTTCAACCTAGTTTGACCTACAAGTTGAAGGTCCTAACAATGTCAAAGAAAAATACCGACTTTGGACATATGGCTGACGACCTTTTTTGTAGAATTTTCTGACAAAATTAAAACCCATTTTAGATGAAACAATGCAGATTCTAAATATGTAATTTGTTTTGTAATGGGATTATTTTTTCTATTTTTCAATTAATTTCTAATAAAATTGGTCCACAAACTTTAAATATCAAGGTTTTTTACTATTTTAATAACTTTTGATCAACATAACATTTTGACAAACGGATTGCACGAGAACAAACTTCAGACAATTCTTTTCAATTTAAAAAATAAAAATAAAAAAATGATAAGTTTAGGTCATCTTATGCATGTCGTACACAACGATTTTTCAAAACGACAAATCTTCTTAATAAAAATTTAACAAAAAAAATTCAATAAAAAATTACAAAAAAATATCAAGAACAAGCTTCAGTGAGTCATAAAACTTTTCCCAAAAGGATTTAGAAAAATATGATAATTTAAGTCAAAATATGGATGTCGTACATGTGCATGGTATGGTAAATAAAAATGACTTTTAAACAGTGGTTTTTTGAAATGCCTATTAAAACTCAATTTGTACAATCTGGGTATTGAAATAAATTACATATTTGGAAACTAGACTCTGAGCACTACATTTTATGATTAGTGACTTTTTTAAAGATTTCATCTCTAAGTGCTTCAAATTTTAAGGTCAAATGTGTCAAATTCTGAAAATCAGGAAAAACACTTCCACTTTTTGGCCAAAAAGTGGACTCAACTTCTTGCACACACCCATAGAAAGATGAGATATGTGAACTTTGAAGTATTCCTCTACTATTAGCAATCACACATTAAGAAGCTTTGGACGATTGTATCCCATGGACCACAACATCATTGAGACCACCTCAATGCTAAATACAATCATAACATTTTTTTTTCTACAACACTGATTCAATTGACAAGGAAAGATAAGGGTTTATTTATATTACATGACAAAAAGACAACACAAAATTAACAAATCTTCAAAATACTATAAATTTCCATAACCTGCATTTGTCAATAAATAACTCAGGTAATTTAGGCTAGGAACTTCTGAACAACCAAAGTTCTAAAATGCAGAAAAAATGCGAGAAAGGATTCATTACAAAGCATGAGGATTATGTAAAAGTAGCTGCTTGGGCATGCTATCTGCGTGGAACTGAAGCACAATCCAAGTGCAATGAAGAATCCAGTATGCAACCCAGGAAACAGTCCCCAAATGAAAGAAAACCCACAAGGTTCAAGCTTAACTCAATGGGCCTTCTCAACAATAATAATTGGATCAGATTCAAATTCTATTACTGGGTGCACCAGTTTTCATGACTTGTCCTTTGTGGAATGTGAAATAGATATTTGTGAGAGCTCTTTGTTTGATTATTATGAACTCACAATACTTAAAAAGCAACTTTAGCTTGTGTGTTGGGGAATTGCTAGTCCAACTTATAGAAAATAACTCCCCATGAGCAGGAAATCATGGATGGATCATGCCATTTTTCTTAACCTCTGCATCAAGAAGCCAAAGGCTAGGTTACCAAGGGATTATTCTCAAGTGATGATTCCTAGATGCATTAATGGTAGTGAAATTTTAGAGTCTAAGAAGAAGCATCACCACTAGAGGTTTTTCCATTTGGAGTTTCCCCAACACAAATGTAGAATTGAGCTCAATTTGGTGTGGATTTACATTTACAAGAAAATAGTTCTAGCTCTTGTGTGGATTTAGGCTCTAACCTCCTTGAAGTCCTTGTCATGTATGCAAATGCGAGACAATTGGACATTTACAGGGATAGCTGACCCTTTCTGGTATTATATCTAACGGTAGGGGCCTAGATCATGAAGATGGCATGTGTATCCTCTACGACCCAAAAAAAACTAAAATTAAAGTTTCAAGGTACTTAATCAAAACAAAACGATAGAGAAACATCCAATAAACACATCTTTCCCGATCAACTGATAGAACTTAGAAGCTTTAAACTTTAAAGCAAATGAAGACAATAAAAAATGGTAAACTAACAAAGAAACATTGGTCTTTGAAATTTAAACTTTCCAAAAATTAACAAGAGAACCCCAAAACTATAACTACATGTTTTACATTAATTGATACATGAAATTTTAAAATATGAAGTTAAATAATAAAAGCAATGCAATAAAGAAATGTCCAAAAGTAATATCTAAAATGTTATTAGCATTAGCACAGATAACATAACCCTCAAGACCAAACCATATTTCAATAGCCAAAATGACATAAAATTTGAAGCACAGATACCAAAAATAGCAATACAAAAATACCCTATAGTGAAATCTAAAAACCTACAAACATTGACATGGATAATAAAACCCAAAACCTTGTTGCATTTATTTCATAAATGATAAATCATAAACCCATAAAACCCAAACCACCTCTCAGATGTAAAAAATTTAATGCAAATGAAACTTTAATTAACAAGAATTAGAGAATTATGTGAGTAGCTAAATGTAAACAATGCATCCTACAAGAATCGACATCAATAACAAAACCTTAGAATCCTAAAAGCAGCGTTTGCACCACGTGACATAAAAGTTCAAATTTTTTAAGGTTGAATAAATTAATAAAGAAATACATAAACAATCAACAACAATATCCATAACCAAACAAACATCATTATAGATAAAAAAGCCCTAAAACAAAAACAATTTTCCCATGAAATGACAGAAATTTAATATGCAAATAACAAAAACTAAATAAAACCAATTGAGAAACACCCATATAGCCCCTTAAGCATGGACACAGATTAGAAAACCCTAATTGATTTTTTACCATCAAGAGAAGATTTTAAATAGAACTATCCATGAAGAGCATAAATTTACAAAGAAACATACAACAATGGAACTTGAGACAAGACCCTACAAGCATATTCACAGATAAAAAAACCATAAATGCATTTTTCCCAGTACACAATACAATATTAAATGCATGCAAAAGAAAAACAAGCAAAATCATCACACAACAAAAGCTAACACACTACAAACATGTGCATGGGAAAAAAATACAAAACCATATACTCCTATCTACATTTTTTTCCATAAAAAATAGAAGGTTTTGATTCAACTAGAAATAAACAAGTGTATAGCAACAAAGAAGCAGTTGGCACTAAAATCCACATCCACCTAAGCCTTTTGAAAAATCCAACTTCATTTCTCTTCTCTTGGCTTTTATTTCCTGATGATAGATGGAGTTTGATCTGAAAAGTCAATAGTAAAAAATCAATCAAATCCATAAGCATTTCATGCTAATATATTTTCCCCATCAAATGGCATGCTTTTTTTTTTCAAATAAAACAAAACACGATCAAACAATAATAAAATATGTTAAAAAAACTCAACACCCAACAACTACACCCTAAGAAAACCAAAAAAAACATGTTTCCTGTAAATCAAAACCAAAAAATGCAGATGAAACAAGGAAAAACCCCCAAACCTTAAAATTGGACAGCCTTAAAATCAGTTCGGGAAAGCTCAATGAGAGAACGCCTTTGGCGTAATTATCTTCAACAAATAAAACTCATAAATAATAAAATAACTAACATCCTTAACAAAAAACAAAGGTTGAACACCTTTTTCCTAACATTTTTTGGGGGCCAATGTTTTTATTAAAGTGAAGCAAAGATTGGAATGGGAGGTTGGGAGGTAGGGACAACCATGCGGGAAAAGGACACGTATATTTTTTGTTGGCCTTCATAGCTCTAATGAAAAGGTAGAGGTTTGAAGAAATGAAAAATTTCAAAAGTTTGGCTTAGTTTGCTGAAGCAGAGAGTGATGTATGTAATTTGTTTTGGTGGTTCTTGGACCTGTTTTAGTTTCTTTCTGCATCGAACATAAATTGCATCTTTGTTGAGCAAAACATTTGTACTATTGATAGTTCATAAATTGTGTACCATGAAATCCAATTTTCTGAGTTGTCTGTTTTTAACAAATGGGATATTATAAACAATTTGTTTTTCGGAGTTGTCTTGTGTACCGTGCAATCCAATTTTTAGATTGGCTAAAACCAAAGGTTTTTAAAAAAGTCTGGCTTGAGGGGGATTCTCTGAATATTATAAACAATTTGAAAAATAATTCTCCTCCCTCTTGGACTATTGAGTCCCTAATAAATGATTCAGATATATTAAAGTTGTTTGATGAGGTTTATATATCACATATCCTTAGAGAAGGAAATGGGCTTGCGGATATCTTTGCAAACATTGGTGTTAGAGATTTTAGGGAGTGGGGTCATAATGACCCTCTTCCTATAGAGGCTATTACCGTGATAAATAATGAGTGTTGAATTCATCTGGCTTAAAGTCTATTATGGTGAGCGACATGCAAGCTTCTCATCACTTGGCAGAATGTTATGAATAAAAATGGGATGCAAGATTTGAATCATGAGTATCGTACGGGTGCAGGGTGTCGTAAACAAAGAATTGTTATATTCCCCCTTCCCAGCTTTGGCCTCACACAGATTTTGGGTTGTTTTGGCATTGTGTTCCAGAGTATTCTTGGTGTTGGGCTTAGTGTTTGTAAGCTAGCTTCTGGTGTGAATTGCGACAATATGGGGGGTGATAGAAATGGGGTTGAACCCAAATCTTGTAATGCTGCGAAGGAGAAGGAGGTTTGGAAGGTGTTGGTTAAGGGTGGATTAATCCCTTATCTGGAAAGACTTCATGACAACAATCCTCAGGTGACAAAACTCTTTCTTAAGGGTTGGAATGACAGAGTTTTTAAACTTTATGGGACCGAGTTTGAGGTGAATGAGGAATTCATCGCTGGAATTACAAGTCTTCCTATGGTGGTATGAAGGTTTTCAGGGATAAAAAGGAGGCGTAGATTGCAATGAAAATGTTCTTCAAAGATGATGAAGAGAAGGACTTAAAGACTGTTAAGAGTGGCGGCTATCAACATAGCTCCCTTAAGGCTCTATAGGGGGATGTTGCAAAGGAATTGATGTGCTACATTACCTTGGAAGGTCGTTTCTCGATGGTGAGTAACTACCATTTCCTTCTATTAAATCACTTTCATCACAAGAGAAGGGTCTTTTTCCTGTTTTATCTTCTTATGTCTCTTGATGTGGGGATTAAGGATCATAAGAACCCAAAAAACCCCGTTTTACATGTTGGGTTAGTTCTCCTAATTTCTGATTATGCGAAATATTTTGAGGTTCCCAAACCTATGGCTAGCCCAAAGGGTAAAAAACCCACGGAAGAGTATGAAACGACTTCCGATGATGAACTTGTTAGTAAAAGGGCCAAGAGAAGGAAGTTGATTTTGGGTAAAGAGGATGAGTCGAAGGATGATGTGGAGTTCGTGCCGGATTCTGTTGCCTCTTTGGAAGGGGGTCCACATTGCCATCCCTTGGGAAAGAAGAAAAAAGGGGAAGATTGTGACAGTGGTGCTTATTTAACCTGTAGTGATGAACCTATTGCTATGGTGCCGAGTAGGGGTCCGAAGATTAGGAATGACTTGTATGGAGAGGCCTTGTCTCTGCCTCTGACCACCAAGATGAAGGACATTGGGGAAGCCAATGGGAAGAAAAGGGTGTTGCAGTTTGCGAGTTAGATTCTAGAGCAGGGTCGCCCTCTCACCATTGCGTGCGACCTCGTTATTGATGATTCCCCGAGCGTTCAACTGGCTATACAGATGAAAGATAAGTATGGGGTTACTGCTGGTGCTCCAGAGCCCCAGGGTGAGGACCTGAAGAGGGTTATGAAGAGAAATGTGGCGGCTAAGGGAATTGCGAGCTCCATCTGCAAGCTTAAAACTTCGGTCGTTGTGGAAAAAGGTAAGGAACCCCCTGTTGAAAAGGATAGGAATAACTCTTCTGAGGAGGAGGATGCCTTGGATAAAGGGGGTTTTAATATTGATAGAAATGATTTGTCTGATGTGCTTGGCACTGTGCGTGAAGGGTCTCTTGTTTTCTTTAAGCTTTTTAAGTGGCTTTTCCATGAGCTCAATAAAACGAATGTCAGAGTCAGGGGTATGGTTAACAAGACTGAGGGGTCCTCTGTTCAGAACCAAATTGATGAGCTTTTTGAATCCTTAAACATTGTGGCGGACACAACGGTGGAGGAAACCCTTAAAATGAAGCAGAACATGGAAGAAAAAATCCTTAGTCTTGAGGAACAAATGGGGAAAGTTTGGGACTATGTGATGAGAGATGGGGAGGGTCATAAAATTTTTGGGAATTTTGAGTCTGCTATTGTTGCCTCTCCTCTGGTTAGTGGTAAGAAAAGGAAAGATTCTACCCATGATGAAGGGGGTGTTGTTGTTGGTAAGCAGATGGGTGAAGTTGTTGCTACTGGGAAGAATGGTGAAAAATGTATTGTTTTGATTTCTGAGGTTAATACGGGTGGTCCTAGAGCACGTACAAGGAACAAAACTAAAGCTCAGGGAGGAGCTTCTGGGAAGAAAAGTTCTAATGTTTTTGATGATGCACATAAAGCTATCGACTGCGACGTAGAGGTGGCAGACATTCTGAAAAGTATGTAGTGCTGCTGGGTGCTTCTCCTTTTTGGCTGCTTTTTTGCTATTGGGTTGCTACTGATGGGCTATTTGCTGATGTTATGCTTTTATCTTTAGTTCAGCTGCTTTCTTTGTAAAGGGTTCCAAGCCCCTTCAAAACCCGTTATTTACCTCTAATAAAAAACAAATGGGATATTAATATGTTTGATTTTGGTGAATATACTATGTGTTTTCACAGCTAGCTCTTGTAATTCTTGATATTTGCTTGTGACTTTATACATGAAATGAAACAAACAGGGGGCTTTATATAGAGTTGTTTTTTGGTAGGGCACTGAGGGAAGAGTGTTTGTGCCCTTGGTGATTATTTTGCAGGTTAAGAGAAGACTGCTTTAAGTGGTTAGAGAATTGATTTGTGATGTTTATCTTGCACTAGCAGGGTAGGGCTGCATCAGCTGCGTACAGTGAATACTAATGTGCATTTGAATTAATCTAATAGTCATGAACATACAAACCAACAAAGAATGTTTACTGCATTGAACTTTCCAAAATAATTAATCACATTCATAGGTTGAAAATATAGAGGACCTTCTATTGATTTGTACAAGTGAATATGAAAATATATTGAAAATGTCAAGATGCTTGGATCTTGTGCTTCAGGATGAGATAAGAAAAGAAGTCAATCCAAACTAAAGTGTGTTTCCACAATTTCAACTGTAAGATCGGGAATAGAAACGTTCTTGCCAGCAACCACTGCTTGCTAATCTTCTCATCACGTACAACAAGCTTTCATGGGACTTAGTTCATGACCATTTTACGTAACCTTGTCAATTGAGAATACTCTCTCATATCAAACTCCATCAAATTCTCGAGTTGTCTTATTTCCTGTGGAAGTTCTTTCAAGCCATTGCATACTGAAATTTTCTTAGAGCAGTGATGTAAACCATCAGAATTTTTTTTGCATATGATCTGAAAACTTCATATGATTTTTAAAGGAAATAGGACAACTCAAGAAATTGAGGGAGTTGAATTGAGGTTGTCTTATTTCTCTCAATTCTCCTCTGGATTTTCTGCATATGATTTTCTCTATTGCCTTCTTTGTACCCCAATTGAATACCATCAGAAATTTTATCTCTCACAGATTTCAAAAATGGGGGATCTATCAAAGTAAGAGTGACAAAAGAACCTCTATCTTGGCGAATTTCATATTATGCCAGTTATTTTCCTCCATAGGGTCTGCACATATAAATCAGACAGGAAATCCAGTTAGAACATTGTGCATTAATTATGACTACTAGTTAAATAGGTTCTATTCTCATCATATTGAAGAAATGTGTAAAGCGAAAAGAGTGCCTGTATTTGTGATGCAGAGAATAAAGGTGGTTAATGTTACACAATGAAAAAGTTGAGAATTGAAAACAGTAGTGTTGCTTATTGTTACTTATTCGGGTAGAATATTTAGAGCACCCACAAATTATAGATATTCTGAATAGTTTTATATAGACTGTTGAGTGTACCTACTCAACATGTGACTAGAATATCCAAGCCTTATGACAGGTTGTCGAGTTTTCTTAGAGTAGTGATTTAAACCTTATAATATGCAGAAAATTATCTTTGAAATTCAATTGTCCTACAACTTGACATCAAAAATACTGATTAGTATTTTAAAAAAATATTATTTTAGGCCAAAATGCATGTGCAAGAGTTTTTGAATAACTCATCAGTGAGAATGGGGAGAAGTTGGATATCGAATGCACCATCATTAAGCGACTCTCCTTCTCCTGGAAAACTACTCCCTCCATGTTATGACCAACCTCTTTCTGTAGACTACATTGTCATCGTGTGCCAAATATAAGGCAAATCTTGCATTACATCAAGCTGAGAAAAGAATAACTCCAAAGCATTTACATATGAGATTGTTGTACTTCCCCTGTTTAGAACAAGCATGTCAGATTAGTGTTGAAAATAAAGATAACAACATATTCAATATATAAAAGGAAAGGCAATTACCTTGGATTGCCAGTTAAATTTAGTAGAGGTTGCTGCATGCGAGTTCTCATAAGATGGAAAAAGCATCATGCCTTTGTAGCTTTTGAACATAAACCCAAAAGTCAAATAGTGCGTCAACACATATTTTTGTGTCCTCTGGAAATAACCTTGACTCTAAGAAGCACTCCTTAGCTATGTTGTCTAAGGATCTATGATATGAGAAACAGGAAACAGAAACGACAACAGCAATGTGAAAATAAATGAGATTTTAAAAGGTTGTACATTAGAAATGGATAAGTTTACATTAATTTTTAAAAATAATAAACACTCCTTAGCTATCTTCTCCCAAAGAGTCTCTAATGTTCCTTTTAGGTTTGGGGACTAGGAGACAGTGATATCGCATTGCTGTCAAAATAATCTGGAATCCATGGAAGGTCAAGTGTATTTTAAGACTGAATACCTTAACATGCATGAAAATATGTCATTTAATCTAATACAGAGTAGCATAGTGACCCCCATGACAGATTCTAAATGTATGTAATGTGGAAAAGAAGAACTCTAGTGCATATATATTGGAGATGCTTGAAAACAAAGTCCTCTTGGCTGTGTTTTCAAGAGGTGCCTTCTATATGAAGTCACTTTAGATGATTAGGGCAACTACAAGCCATTATGGCACACAGTGCACTTATGGCTGCTCCAATTAAAACATCGAAGGATTTAATGGTCAAATAGCCAACAGAAATTTGATCCCTCGTACTTTTGAATGTTGAACTGTTTGATGTTTAAGAATAATTCTTGATAGCTAAGAATTTTCATGGAATCAAGATGCAAGGAGACTAACCCAAGTTCAGCCTAAGGGAGTTGATGAAAGGAAAGAAGTGGCATTGCTTATAGAAGGTAAATCAAGAAATATCAAGCAAAAACTGATTCGATGCCTCTTGAGGCAAAAAAACATATGTCAATTAAATTGGCTTTATAGGAAGAGACCTCCCATCCTATTCTCATAGTAACCAAAACTGATTTTTTGAAAGAAAAAGCAATAAAAATAACACTTCCAATCAACTACACAATGCCATAAGAACACAGTTTGTATGTGCTAACTTATCTCTTTTTACACACATACCTATAATCTTGACATGAGAGGAAAACCTAGAAATTCAAAGTAGAATGGATTTTCCTAATAAAGGCTTAAAACATTGAGAAAAACATCAACATAATTTATAGGGATATCACCTTTGATTTGGATCATTGCATTGAGCCAATGTGAGAGTAGTCTTCCCATACCTCCCATACAATGCACACCAACTGCCAACACCTTGCTATGGAACAAAAGTCCCTTCAAGTTCCCAATACATTTGTCCAACCAAACATAAAACCGAGACTATCCAGAAACATTGCTGTTATGAGAGTACATTGCATCATCCACCATTTCAGAACTTAGACCAGAGTATTCACACAGGCATGATTTCAGATAATAATCAATCAAAAAACAACTCTGGAGCAGATAAAATGATTGAATTTATATGACATCCTTGGGATAGGCCACCCATAAACAACACAAAAAAGAAGAGGGAATACCAAAATTACAGAGGAATAGTCCCCTTAATCTTGACTGTTGTGAGGGCCTAAAAATTTGAAAAATGGTGGCCTTCTCTCTGGTAAAGATAACTTCATAAATAAAGTTAAAAAATTGAGAGAACCACCATCTCACCTTTAATTTGAGGATCATTGTACAGGTTCAATGAGAGAGCTGTTTTCAAACCAGCCCCCATACACTGCACATCAACAACTGACACCTCACCTTGGAACAAAAGCCCCTTCGAATCCCAAATACATTTCTTCAACCCCACTTGAAACTGAGACTTTTGAGGAACATTATCATCATAAGAGTGCATGGAATCATCCACCATTTTAGAACTTAGACTAGAATATTCATGCCTGCATGATTTCCGAACAAAACCAGTCCAGACAATAGATGCAACTAAAAAACAATTCTAGAGTAGATTAATGATTGAAGTTTTATAATATCCATGTAAGCCACCCAAAACAAGACAGAGACAAATAAGAGGGAATTCCTCCCATGCAGAGGAACAGTTCCACTAATCTTGACAGTTCTGAGGGCCAAAATATTTGAAACAGGGTGGCCTTTTCCTTAGTAAAGACAACTTCAAAACTAAACAAAAAAATTGAGGTTACCACTATTTCACCTTTAATTTGAGGATCACTGCAGAGATTCAATGTGAGAGTTGATTTCCGATGAGCCCTCATACACTGGACACCATCGACTGACACCTTGCTATGGATCAAAAGTCCCTTCAAATCCCCAACATAGATGATAAAACTGTGATTTTCTAAGAAAATTATCATCATGAGAGTGTAGGGAATCATCCATCATTTATGAACTAGACTAGACTGTTCACGCCTGCATGATTTATGAACAAAACCAGTTCAGACGATAAATGAACCAAACAAAACTCTGGAGTAATAAATGATTGAATTTATATGATATACATGGGATAGGACACCCAAAAGAAAGACAGACAAATAAGAGGGAATACCTCACATACAGAGGAACACCTCCCTTAATCTTGAAGTTATGAGGACCTAAAAATTTGAAACAGGGTATCCTCTCTGGTAAAGACAATTTAAAATCAAAAGAAGAAAATTTGACAGAACCACCATTTCACCTTTAATTTGAGGTTCATTGTAGAGATTCAATGCAATAGTTGTTTACACACCAACCCCCCCCATACACTGCATACCAACCTCCAACACCTCACTGTGGAACCAAGGCCTCTTCAAATCCGCAATATACTTCCCCAACCCCACATAAATCTGAGACTTTCCAGGAACATTATCATCAAGCGAGTGCAGGTAATCATCCACCATTTCAGAACATGGACTAGAGTATTCACATATGCATGATTTCTGAAAAAAAACCAGTTCAGAGGATAGCTGCGACCAAAAATATTTCTGGAGCGGATAAATGATTGAATTTATCTGATATCCATGGGATGGGAAACCCAAAAACAAGTCAGAAACAAATAAGAGGGAATACCTTAAATATAGAGGAACGACACCCTTAATCTTGACAGATATAATGACCTAAAATTCTGAAACAAGGTGACCTTCTCTTCGGTAAATACAACTTAGAAACAAAACAAAGGTAAGGGAAGCACACCACCTACCATAGTTTGCACACCAATACAACTTAGAGATTCAATGTGAGTTTTTTTCCCACCACCTACCATAGTTTGCACACCAACGGCCGACACTTCACTATGGAACAAAAGCCCTTTCAAATCCCCAATACATTTCTGCAACCCTACACAAAACTGAAACATTCTACAAACATTGTTACCACGAGAATTTGTGGAATCATCCACCATTTCAGAACTTAGACTAGAGTATTCACGCCTGCATGATTTTTGAATAAAATTAAATTAGAAAATTGGTGAAACCAAGAAACAACTCTGGAGCAGATAATTGATTGAGTTTATATAAGCCACCCAAAAACAAGACAGAAACAGATAAGAGGGAATGCCTCACATACGGAGGAACCGATCCCTTAATCTTAACAGCCATGAGGACTTCAAAATTAGAAACATTGCGGCCTTCTCTCTGTTAAAGACAACTTAGAAACAAAAAAGAATGAGGGAACCACCATTTCACCTTTAATTTGAGGATCAATGTAGAGATTCAATGTGAGAGTGGTTTTCCCACCACCTCCCATAGAATGCACACCAACGACCGACATCTCACTATGGAACAAAAACCCCTTCAAATCTTCAATGCATTTCTCCAGCCCCTGACTTTCCAGGAACATTATCATCATAAAAGTGCGTGGAATCATTTGAGAACTTAGGCTAGAATATTCATGCCTGCATGATTTCTGAACAAACCCAGTTCAGACAATATATGCAACCAAAAAACAACTCTAGAGCAGATAATTAATTGAATTTAAATGATATTCGTAAGATAGGCCACCCAAAAACAAGACAATGAAATAAGAGGGAATAACTCACATACATTGGAACAGTCCCCTTAATCTCAACAGTTTTGAGGACCTAAAAATTTGAAACAGGGTGCCCTCTATGGCAAAGACAACTTAAATTAAAAATATTTAAAATTGAGAGAAGCACCATATCACCTTTAATTTGAGAATCACTGTAGAGATTCAATGTGAGAGTCGTTTATATGAACCCCGTACAGTGGACACGATCGTCTGACAACTCACTGTGGATCAAAGTCCCTTCAAGTCCCCAATACATTTCTCCAGCTCAACGTAAAACTGAGAGGAAAATTATCATCATAAGAGTGCATGGAATGATGCAGCATTTCAGAACTTTGACGAGAGTATTCACGCCTGCACGATTTCTGAACAAAACCAGTTTCGACGATAAATGAACCAAAAAACAACTCTGAATGATAAATGATTGAATTTATATGATATCCATGGGACAGGACACCCAAAAAGCAAGACAAACAAATAAGAGGGAATACCTCGTATACAGAGGAACACCCACCTTAAACTTGACATTTATTAGAACCTAAAAATTTGGAACAGGCTATACCCTCCATTAAAGACAAATTAAAATAAAATAAAATAAAATTGAGAGAACTACCATTTCACCTTTAATTTGAGGATCATTGTAGAGATTCAATGTGAGTTGTTTTCCCAAGACCCCCATACACTGCATATCAACTACCGACACCTCTCTGTGGAATCAAGGCTTCTTCAAATCTGCAAGATACTTCCCCAACCCCACATAAATATGAGACTTTCCAAGAACATCATCATTATGCGAGTATGTGAATTCATCTCCTTGTCGCACCTGTCAACAAAATCCTTGACATTTTTACGAACCGTTAGGTAATTTCTTTGCAATTTAAGATTACTGACACTTGAATTCTTGTCCTTGCAAAAGCCATTGTACATTTCTTTTTATAGAAACGAGCATCAGCAAGTACAAACCGTGTGGGCTGTAATAAAAAGCATATACGCGAATGAGATTGTCTGGTTCGGAGTTCGCGGGTTTGCTAGCCGGTCAACTTGTTCCATCTGTACTCCTTAAGAAACTAAGCTTTCGAATTTAATTTATTGGAAAATATTAATATAAAACTAATAAGCAATGTTTTTGACTCACGGCAATGATTGTGTTGTTTTTGGTTTTATTGGATTAAGAATGATTATGGTGAAAAGGGCCTAAATGTGATGGCCGTACAATATTTTATTTTGTAAAGACAATTAAAATTTTAATAAGAGGTTTCATATATATCCAAAAAAAAAATTAATTCTTGAAGAACAGTTTCAAATAAATAACTACTATTAAAAATTTATAATAGGGTTGACTTTAACATTGCGCTTTCATAATAAACTTTAAATCGGCCTCCTTTTTATTTAAATTTGATATATTTCTTTAAAGTGTTTTATTATTTAAATATATAAATAAACTATTTAATTGTATAATATATATATATATATATAATTAATGATTAATCTAAGTAACTTTATTTTTATTTATGTTCTGATTTATATTTATTTATACAATTATTTATAATTGATGAATTAACAAAATAAAAAACTAAATTAAAAAATATTTAATATATTTATTGTAGTCATTCCAAAAATTATAGAATATTACTAAAATATTTAAAATAGTCAAATATTAAAGTATTAAAATAAATTTAGATCTATATCTTCATTTTTTTTAAAGCATATGTTACCTATGGTTTGAATCCCAATTCTTACCTTGTTCGGTACAACAAAATCTACTTTCCCTTTCAAGTACAATGGCCGTTTTTATAGGGCATCTAATATCAGATTTGACAACGGCACATTCTCGTTTCTTTAAAGAGCTAAGAACATTCCGGAAACTTCCTCCGAGGCTTGGCGACGTCCTCTACGTGGCGAAATCATATTATATGTTAGGCTATTTCATTTGTCTGATTCGCCACCTTCCTGGTTAGAGCTAAGGAACTAAACAACGTTATTCATCCGATGTAATCTCCGTCGATTTTAAGAATCTGGGCCTCAATTCTTGATAATACCTAGTCAAAAGCCGAAATCTCTCCCAATTTCAAAGTCTATCCACTGATAGTGGCTTTTTGTCCGACTCTTCCTAATTGTTGACGGGGGCTTGTAGTTATTAATTAGTGGCCGCCCTAATTCTTCCCAAGCCTTGACCCCTTCGTTTCCATCTTCCTCTGTCATTGTCATTCATCACTATATAAAAAACAGTTTACATACTCACATCTTTAGCCGCCCAATCAGTAGTCAAAGTCCACCCAGACCATTATTATTGATTGATTAGCGCCTTTTATTATTGATTGATTAGGGCACCAGTTGTTTTACCCACGGCAAACAGTTTGTTCTGTGAGTGGGCGCGATGAAGAGAGCGACTGCGAGAGGCCCCACGATAGTGTATGAGAGTTGGTCAATCGAGATGCGATGATGAAAAAAATGCCGCGTGTCCACATATAATTTATTTTTCATGAACAAAGAGATAATATCACTATTTATAAAAAAAAATAAAAAAAAATCAAATCTTCATATGATTTCTCATTCTTTTTAAGTTATATAGTTTTTCTAATGAAACATAAGATTAACATATAGTTTAAAAATATAACTTTATTTTATAGTATTGTTTTAATTATTCAATTTTTAATATTTTTTTCTCTTTAAATTATGTTTTTAAACGATTAATAAATATATTATGATTAATATATCTAATTATAAATTGCTTAACTTAATAGTATTGTTAATTTTTTTATTTATATTACTAATGTATAATTATGAGATAAAAAAGTCTATGGCATCTTATGCAAGGACATTATATAAGATCAAGAAATAAAATCTCTATTTAAAAAAGCTAAATTTTTTTGAGATCAAATCTCTACATACTCTCACATTTTTTAAAAACTTATAATTACTTTTAAAGAAACAAGAATGAAAATCTAACATTTTGTATAAATCATAGTTTTACTTTCATTGCAAAGCATTTGATTTTTTTATTTTGTAGTACTGTTTTAATTGTTTAATTTTTAACATTTTCTTTCCTAAAATTAGTGTAATTGTATATTTTTTAATTACTAATAAATATACTAGCACTTGCACCTAAAGGAGGTTCAAGGATTATGTTGATAGAAAACTATATGTATGTTTTAATATGTTGGAGAGTATGTGTTTATGCATGCAAATTCTAGCTACATGTGGTTAGATTAAACAATTAATAATAAACACTAAATAATGGTCCAATGAAATAAACTTAAACAATTCTAAGTTTTTCTCTTAAAGACATTAAGCATTATTTGCAATGCAAATGAAAAAAGAAAGTTACAATCAAATTGGCAAAAAATATTGCAAATGAAAATAGAATATTCCCATCCAGTTGTCAAATCAATATTTATCTAGGTTTTCTGTGATAAGTGAGATTCTGAAGGCTTTTAACATTAAACAATAGCTGAAACTTGCTTTCTGATGACTCAATAGTGGTTTGTAGGCATGAGACTTGTTTCGAGCTCAAATCTCACACTATGTGTAGCCTATCGACTAATTACGAATATTATTTCTTCTTTCTATTTATATTAACTATAAATGGTTCAATTTGATAAAATTGTTAATTTTTTATTGCTAATGCATAAGTCTTAAGATAGGGAAAATCAAATCTATGCGATCTCATGCAAGAACATATAGAGGATCAAGATGAAAATAATGACTTCACTAGGGTGATCAAGAGATAAAATCAATACTTAAAAAACTAAAAAAAATTGAAATCAAGTATTTACATGCCCTTACATTTCTTTTTAAATTGTAATTATTTTAAGGAAACAAAGGATGGACATCTAACTTATAGTATAAATCATAATTTTTACCATTATTACAAAATATTTGAAACTCTTTAATTTGTAATGTGATTTTAATTATTTAGTTTTAAAGTATTTTCATTATCTAAAATTAATATATTTGTATTATTTTTTAATTTTTAAGTATATATATTTTTAAATAATAATTTTACTTGTAGTGTAGAAAATTGTCACCCTTAACTATTCCACTCTATGTTTTGACCCCCCTAAATTATTGGACTTAATTAAGCTCCTAATTTTCCAAATTGTGCATTCTAAGGCCTAATTTTTACCTTTTTCTGAAAGATGACAAGCATTAAATAAATACAACCAATTATTATTTTGCCCTTGACTAAGTGTGTCCTGAAAATTTTAGCCATGGGCGAATGGGCCCCCCTTCTTAGCCAAGGCCCAAATAAATATGTTGTTGGTGGTATTTTAACATCCAAAATTCAAGTATCAAGTGTCAGCTTTTGGAATCTAATTTTCAAGAAATTGGACAAACACCTATAAATACCTAGTTGTTTTACCATATGAAATCTAACATCTACTAAGCAACATTATCTAGCATTCAATAGCACTATTTTTTTATTAATGATAAGGTAAACACATTATAGCAGATTACATCTATTTAAGTCTTATAAAACCTTGTAGCAGCTTGACTAAAACAGTTCTTAGGAGACCATATACAAACTCACAGTTTATGGCATAGGGATATACAATGTAGCTCCGTAGACCAGACTGAGATAGAGAGATACCAAACATTTACAAAAGACATATTGTATCAAACATAGAACAAAAGTTATACAAAGGCAACACTAACAATCATTTTCAAAATTCCTATTTTCGGTGCAATTCTCCAAGGTACCCCAATTGACCAAGGTATTGATGGCTTCAAGTTCATCTTTAGAAAACACTTTCTTAGTCTCATGGCTGGAAATGGTGGACAATTAAGGCCCTTTGGCATTTTTGGAACCTTTCTCCTTGTTGGCCTGGTCTTTGAACTCCTCTTTGAAGGTCTTCAATTCTTGCATGAATATAGCCAAGTTGGGATGTCCTTGCTGCCATGAATGCTCATACATGACTTCCTTTAGGTGGGCAAGCATTGTACAATCTTTGAGTAGCTTGAGAAACTTTCTTTCTGCTAAGTCCATGGTTTCCACAACCTGCAAAGCAACATTGAAAAGCATGAGTTTTTTATTTGACTTAGTAAGATTCCTCTTAACCCCACTATACTTGTCCTTATTCCTTGCTTTCCAAATAACCCATAAAATTTCAATTGTTAGATAAACCAAAAAAGACGAAGTTCTTTACTCAACTTATCATCAAAGCCCATTAGAATATCTTTCCAATTGAGCTTCCTATTTGAGCTTCAAGAATCATGATTATTCCAAAACATACTCCAAATTTCATTAGCATAAAGACAATAAAAAATATATGATACACATTTTTCGAAACTCTACGAATTTCACACAATCAACATCAAAAATTTTGAATTTAAAGGGAACCTTTTGTAGTAAAACAAGCCATTTGAAATAATTATTTTTAACATCTATCCCATTGTACCACATATAAAAGAAGGCTTTTTGCCAAACCTTATCTTCAAGGTTAGTCCTCTAGGCCTTGTTCAAGTTACTAGTAGGAGTGTAAGGTGCAAGAATTTCTTTATAAATAGTTCTTGTTTTAACTTCTTGTAAAGGGAGAGTACCCAACCATTGGATGTAAACTGGTTCACCTTTCCACTTTTCTATTTGTAGATTAGGAAATCGAGTGTTACAAGCTTCTTTTGACAGGGTGATCCCACAATATTGGTTTACAATTTTTGGCCAAACTAGACACATAATTGATTTTTTCTAACTAAATCTTCACTTTTGGGCACCTATAGCAGCTAAACCGTTCAAGGAATTTGAAGATGATGCAAACTAGAGATTTGTGACATTTTGTCTGTAGATTCTAAATGTAGTTTTTTCAAAAAAAATGGAATTAGATTGCACTTCTTTTTCCATCTCCTTTGAAATGTAGTTTTTTAGTAAACACCATTTTAAAGGAGTGACACTCACAATATAACACATAACTTTTTTTTCTATAAAGGATAAAATTCTATTTTTTTTTTAATTTAGATTTGTAATTATGATATCTAGTGCTTCCAATTGGTTTCATAGTGTTTTATTGAATATGTTTTCCTTAATCAAGTTTCAAAGTCAAACCAATTACAATTCAGACATAGGTGGGCCGTATAACACAATTTTTTTGTATGTATTGAAATTCATTTTTTTTGTTGGATCAAGGACTTCAATATTTGGTGCACTCATATTTTTCAAATTTTTTTTGATAATCTTCTATTTTTCCACGTGCAGAACAAAGAGCTTGATTTTCAGTGAAAAACCTACATTCACAAGAAATAAAAAATAAATATAATAATTAAATTAAATTTATTTAAAATTATACTTTTTGGGAAGATTATAATAAGAAATACATACTTACAAAAAATAAATTTTAAATGAATTCATTTGATCCCCCAAAAGGTAAATCAAAAGTAGTTTTTTATCAGCATTTTGATAGGTGTAAAAGAGACTCCATTATAGGTATTGTTTTAAACTAGTGGGGTTCTATCCAAGAGGGTTTTATCTAAGGTAGTTCGATCAAACCTTTTTCAATTGGAATGCTTTAAATGGACCTTTTAAAGGCTTAAATCATTATATTTTCTAAAAATATGTGATTTCGGTAAAAATCAGAATCTCCCAGAAATTGTAAACCAGCTTTGTGGGATCATCTGACATAGAGTAGGTTTTGAAATTGGAGGATAGTTGTCCATACTCCTTTCTCAACTGGTCCCAAAAACCCATTGAACCACCCCTTATAATTTTGTAGAAAGTTCTAATTCCCATTTGGTTCCATTTTTTTGTTGAGCAACCCTATAACAAGGCTAAGGGCTTACCATTATGCTCTAAATTCCACCAGATGGACTTGCTTGGGTGGATCATGTTGTTTTTTTAATCAGTTAGGAGAGGGTTATCTTGTTAAATGTTATTCCTAATTAGGACCTTCCAAGGTTCATTCCCATCTAGGTCCCTGATGACCCACTTTGTTGCAAGAGCAATACCATGTTTTTTTAGGTCCTTTAGAGCTAAACCCCCAGAGGCCTTTTCCAAGCAACACCATTTCCATTTGATAGAGTGCACCTTCTTCTTGCCTTTCCCATCAAACCAGAGAAACCATCTGATTTTATTTTGAACTTCATTGGCCTTATAACTATTAAAGAACCAAACTGAAGCAAACCAAAGAGTGTAAGATGATAGTATCTTTTCGCAAACTTAAACCCTACAAGGAAGGGACAAGTAGTGCCAATTCCAACCATCCAACTTTTTATCAATTTTGGCTTTTAGCCAATGCCACATCTCTTTTAGGTTTAGAGAGATTTTAAATGGGATCCCCGAATACCTTATCTATTTCTGGGGTCCCCCCACTGAAGATCAAATTTTTACACCCAGTTGGGGGGTGTCAAGCCACCTTAATAATATAGAATTAGCCTTTGAGATATTTGCTCCAAAGGCTAGGAAAAAAAAACTAGTTTGGCCATTCACCTGCTTAAGTTTTCCTCTTCCAACTCTAAAAAGATAGAGGTGTCATCCACAAATTGAATATTTAAGAGATCACTATAATTAGGTAGGGAGACCCCTCTCACTTTAGGAGATATACTATTGTCCCTTAGCAAATAGTGAAGAGCATTTGAGGCAATGAAAAACAAGGTAGGGGCAATAGGGCACCCCTACCTAATTGACCTTTCCAACTTAATGGCTTCAGACCTGGTTCCATTCACTTCTATCATGGCAGATGCATCATTTAGGAGGGTGCTAATCATCTTGGTGAAGTCTTGTGGGAACCCAAATGCTTCCAGGGTCATTTTTAAGAAATACCACTCCACTCTATCATAGGCCTTCTTGAAATCCAATAAGAGCATTGCTACATTCTTCTGAGATCTTTTGGCCCAATCTAGAGCCTCCTAGCTAGTTATCAAGTTTTCAAGTATGTATCTCCCTTTGATAAACCCAGTTTGGGTTAAGTTTATGAATTTGGGGAGGATATTGGTAAGCCTCAAAGCTAAAAAATTTGCAAGCACTTTGTTGGAGACATTCAAAAGAGTGATTGGCCTCCAATTTTTAATCAGTTTTTTATCCCCTTCTTTAGGTAGCAGTTTAATAATGCCTTAGTTAATGCAGTGCCCCAAGGATCCTTTAGAAAGGGCATTCATATAGACCTGGTGAAGATCGTTGCAAATCCAATCAATGAAGACCTTGTAGAAATCCATGGGAAGACCATTAATCCAAGGATATTTATCATTACTCATGGCAAGGATTTCTCTTTTAATCTCTTCCTTGGATATCTTAGTAGCTAATTATACACTATCTTCTCCAAAAAAAAATTTGGGTACCAAGCTCATGAGCTTGTTTCTAGCCCCCAAACAAACTACCCCATCATCTTCAGATTTGAAAAATTCCTTGTAGAAAAGGATAAAATATTGCAAGATGTCTTCTTGCTTTGACAGGGTCACACCATTGTGAAAGATTTGATCTATTTTCTCTTTTATTCATTTTTCTTTAATACACCTGAAGAAGGACTTTGTCCCTTTATCCCTGTTGCTTAGCCAATTGAGCTTAGCCCTCACTTTCAGCCCTTAAATATTATTGTCTTGTAGTTTCCTCAAGGAGCATTTTTCCTTGTTAAGCTCCTCATAGAGTTGCTCATCCATATGCTTTTCTTGAATCCTTGCTTTAGTAGATAGTAATTCATCTTGGAGGCGATCTTCTTCCCTCCTCCTATCCAAGGCCTTCTTTTTTCTAATTGTCTGAAAGATAAATTTTCATGACAAGACATTTTGATTCCATTTTTCAATAGGGCAGGGGTCTTTCAACATCTACCTATTGATACCTCATAAGGTATTTAGAACCTCAATGCAATCTTGGTCTCTCAAAAAACTAGTGTTGAGCAAAAAGTTATCCTTATTTTTAGGACTAATCTTGAGCCCACTTTTTATAGTTATCTTAGCTTTAATTGGGTGATGGTCTGACAGTGTGTAGGGATAGAACAAAACTTTATTTCCTTCACTGAAAGGCTCAAAGCAACATAAATATTTATTGGCATAAAACCTGTCAACCCTACTATAAATTTTTTTTCTACCCTTCGAAGCATTACACCAAGAAAACCAAGCACCATTTCTTTCTTGTTTAAGACCTTCAAGGGGATCAATAATACTGAACCTATTCTTCTTTATGAGCTAGTAGTGCTTCTCATTCCCTTTCCATTCCATATCAATACCACCCTTTTTATCTTCTCTATGCTCAATCATGTTAAAATCCCTTCCTATGACCCAAGGGACATCTGGTAGCCCTGCAAGCCACTTCCAGAGCTCACTCCTACCAAGATAATCATTTGGAGCATAAATTGAGAAAACAGTGAATTTGGAATCACCCCTTTCAAAGGTGGCCCAAAGTACTTTATTGCAAGGAGAGACCCCTGAGTTAGTGAGGTAGGGTTTCCATTTATTAGCCACTAGGATGGAAACACCCGCTTTTCCTTTCTCATGATTGGAGGTCATGAACCATGAATTCCCCAAATAAACTTTAAGTTGGTTTCAAGCATAAATTCTACATCCTTGAGCTCTTGTAGGAGGAAAAAGTCCTTACTCTGGTCCAAATTAAGAAATCTTCTAACTACATACTTTCTATCAAGGAACTCTAAACCCTTGACATTCCAAGCGGTACAGTTAAGTATCATTATTGCACTTGGGGGTAGGGGGCTCTTTAGCATTATTAAACATTTCAAAAAACTTGATTGCACTTTCCTCATTTTCCATTCTCTTGGGAGAGGGCATAGACAACACTATGCTAGTATTCTTTCTTTTCCTTTAGGAGATAACAACACCATTCTTACAAATTGCTATGGTGTTGCCTTCCTGCCCCTATTTTTAGGTTCCTTAGGGGGGGAGGAGGGACAGAGTCCCCATCAATGGTGCCATCATTTTGCAAGCTCACCTCAAGCTTACTTTTAGATTCTTTCCCTTTAGTATTCTCTATATTCTCATCACAGGGGAGGCCCAAAGAGCTTCTAGGGGTCTCCTCATGATCAAGGTGACCAAAGGGACTTGTAGGATCACTAGTTGGGAAAAGAATTGAGGCCTTAATAAGGGGAGCTTTGATCATCTCCACCGACCATCTACTGACCATGTCGATCAAAGAATGAAGGGAGTCCCTAACTGAGGTAGAGAAAAAGCAACCATAATTACCTATATTGGCCTCCTCGACCCCTCTAATGACACCCATGATAGTGGTACTCTCATCAATTAAATAATCCATATTTTTAGGGCTATAATTAGAAGGATTTTTGGAGGAATGGTTAGATTCATAGGCATAGAATAAATTCTTGACCATGGAGGAGTTATCACTATCTTTTTTACTTTCGTTTACTTGGAAATCAGAAATAATAGTTTCATCATCAACCACAATGCTATTAACATATGTTTTAATAACTTCAATTTTTTTGAGAGTTCCTATTCATGTTATCACCTTTTTCATGATGTCTTGTAAATCTAACTAATGTGCATTCAATTTAACAGTGTCTACTAGAGCATTGGACCTGGGGTTGGGAGTAGGGGTGATGGAGAAGAAGACTAGAAAGGTGGAGGAAATGGGAGAATGGCCAAGGAAGGGGAGAGGTGGTTATGGGTGGAGACCACTGGTATTGAAGCTGACAAAGAAGGGGAAGTGACAAGGGACTCAGAGACAATGAGAGGGTCAACACTAGACAATGGAAGAGACAATAGAGGGGAGCACAAAGGGGTGGTGACACCAGGAGGGGATTCTAGGCTAGAGGAGGGCTTCAAAACCCCACCAAAGACCACATCCAACTCAACTAACCAAAACCCCCATGAATCAACGAGCAGTTCTTTCTCAAATTCCCTTCTCTCCTACATAGATAACACACACCAATCCCTCTGAGGATTTCAACAAGACAGATGTGGAAAAACCCATCAATTTTGAGACCAATGTTTCCAAGTAAATCCACCCCATGGTTAAGGGAGACAAGAACTTGAGCATTTAGGTTTGTCAAGGTGACCTTAGGCCAATCTAAATTGATTACATTACCAAAGGGTTCCATAATTTGTGCAACAAACAACCACATATCCTGTGGAATATTTTTTATCATCAACCATCTAAGGCTAGACAAGGCTAGGATTCCATCATAGTTTTCCCCCAACATCCAAGATAAAACCCTAAACACAAATTTACTGACACTCTAGTAGGTTTTCTTCAAAAAAAACAAATCATATCATGATTTCTAAAGTAGATTATGAACAATCCCTTTTGAATCATCCGACACAAAGAAATTTGCACATTTAATTTTTTATTCCATATAGAACTAAACCAATTATCTAGGTATTTTCTCAAGGGTATATTGTCCAGGTCAATGGCATCCATGAAAACTATGACCTCAGATAGCATTCCCCTCTCCTTATGAATAGAATCAATCATATCATTCTTTGGAGAAATCACAGTGGTATCTAGAGGAATCTTACCTTGTAGTCCTCCATTCACACCAGAACTTTCTCCTTCACCTATGGAGTTGAAGAGAAATTTTGCACTCTCCAAGAAATTAGGGTATTCACTAGCAACTACATCTCGAAATAATTTGGGGTGGTTATTACTATTAAGCACCCAATTAAAATTTGCAGAGTCCTTAGAGGGATCGAGGGGGGTTCATAGGTCCCCTCCATTGATCTTCACATGAGCAACATGCCCTTCGACCAGAGAAGTTGACGAAGCCCTCAAACCAGACCTTGGAACTAGCCTTCCTCGTTATGTCATGCTGCCACTTTGCTCTAATCCAATGGTATTTAAAAATAAATTTCAACACTTTCTATACCTTCAACCATTCCTTGTTGCAATGATTCTCAACTTAATTGCATTCTGCACCATCACTCCATAGTAGCTCAAAGTGGTAGAAAAGCTCTGTTTCTGTTAAACAAATCCAATGTTTTAGAGGGAAGCCATATCCAACAGATAATTATATTTAGAACTTTCCATTCTTGCAACAATGGAGGGAAGATATTCAAAAGCACTATTGAGCAAGTCAAGAGCAATATTTCAAAGATTTATTGCAGCAATTCAAGATCCTAACATCATGTCAAATTCTATGTAAGTTTACATGTGTTCATGTTCATGTTTTGTAAAGGCTAACCTTTGTTATAAGTATCCAAAGATTTCAAGCATAGCAAGATCAAAATCCTTGAGGTGATGTGTATGAATTTAGTCCTTCAAGGAATCCATTGAAGGGTGGTGAGTTGTAGCACTTTTGTGATCTCACCATTGCTTCCTTTCAATTATTATTTCTACCATTGACATTTTCATTGTGGAAGTGGAAACACTTACATGATATTTGACTAAGGAAAGCCCCTAAATGACTTAACATTTTCTCCCTCTTTGAATGTGCAGCTTATAGGTTTGAAAAGGATTATTCTCCATTGTTGCATTCAAAGCCCTAAAAATTGTCAAGCTATGGAAACTCAATTATAAATTTACTGATGAAATTCCAACAAGTTTTCAACCAAGAATCAGAAGTTCAGATCTAACATCAGAGGACTCTGAAAATAGTTCTGTGACCCCTTATCAAAGACCCATTCACCCTTGAGTGACTAAGTCCCTGTTGGCATGCGAAATCTAACTTTTGGTGACATGTACACATCATCTGACACTTCCCAAATGCACCTGAAAATCACTGTTTCCATCTATTTATCTTTGAGATATTGCATTTATCATATCAGGTCATATAGTTCAAGTAGGTTAATCATTCCAAATCATTTCCAATTCATTCCTAAGACTCAAAAGGACCATATCTAGGTCTGATTGACTCACCTTGGAGGTTGAAAGTCCATCTATGCACCTTGTTGATTTACATCCTAATGAAATCCTTGGAAAAGTGGAACTAATCCTAGTTTCTTTGCATTTATGACATAAGATCCCACCAACCATTTTTCTATATTTCGTTTTGGTGAACTTGACATTTGACATCATAGATTTTTCAATTGGTAGTCTTTCAAAACCATAATTCTCAGTTTTGCATTATTTTGTCTTGCATTTCTCATTTAGGGTTTCATGTTTACATCATAAAAGTCATAAAAATCCAAAAAATTACATCCATATTACATCATATCTTGCATTAGGGTGTGCCTTAGTCATTTAGATTAGATTTTCATTTCAAAATAACATTAAAAAAGTGCCATTTTGTTCCAAAATTGTCATACATTTGCATTTGTATTACATTGATTTTTTTTGGAAAAATAATCACTATTAAACTTGTTTGTAGATAGGAACAATAATCTTAAGAAACAACTTAAAGATTCAACTTTTTGAAGTTTTAAAAACCTTGCACAAGGACCCATACGCCCTTGGGTGACCTTGTCCTTATACAACTGCATCAACAAAATTTTTCACAATTGTTTATCGCTATCTACTTAGTTTGTTTGTACTTGCAGATCTTTATTTGAATTTCATAATTGCATATTCTAAAGAGTTTTTGCATTTAGTTCATTTGGATAAAGAAAATGCATTATTTAGGGTCAAATTTTGTATTTAAAAATCAACATTTTTTAGGTCTATGCATCTTACAATTAGTCAATTGTTACATTTCAGATCTAAAATTTGCATTCCATTTTGTTTAAACATCTTCAACATTGTTACATACTTGCAACATTGTGCTTTAAATTGGAATACATTAATCAAATTCTAGAAATTTATTTATTGTAACAATTATCTACAAGAAGAATCAAATTCCTTAAGTAGTGTATTCTATAGTCAAACTTCAAACTTTCAAAACCCCTGACTAGGACCCAGACGCTCTTGGGAGACCCTGTCTTGCTTGTCTTGGCCAAACAAAATTTTTTGAGACCTTTTTTGTTGTGGTTCATGTTTGCTTATACTTGCTAAGTTTTATATTTTTGAGTGTTTACTATACTTATTCAACAATTTGGAGTTGATCTTGGGTGCACTTTTGGTGCTATGAAACTCACATGAGTGTCAGAACCTAGTGTCCTATTTCCAATACTTCAGTGAGATGTAGTTCTAGACTTATGACATCCCATGCTAACTTTACACTTGTTGTGGATCACGAGTCTTCAAACTCTTTCACATGACTAGTGTTGTCAATACTCAACCCATTTTGGTATTTATTCCTTATGTTACCATGTCAATGAAAACCTCACAAGCACCTAACTTTATAGATGTTGATACTATGGCTGCCCATGTTCCCGAAGACAAACTAAGAAAATTGGACAAGGATATATAAAAACTTCAAGACTGTGTGAGTATTGAACGCTTCACTAATACAACGATTCATATAATTGACAACTTGAAAAAACTACTTCATGATGATCATGGATTAGAGGTTGTGTGTAGCCTAGCCCACATGGGTGAAGCCACAATAGTGGTTTACAATTCAAGTGAGGAAGGAAAACTCACAAAAAATGAATACATGGAAAAAAACTTTATTTTAGGGGTTCATACGAACCTACTGGTTTGAGCGAACCCTTTTAATTCTTTCTCGCCAAAAAATCCAAAAAAATCCCTTATGAAAGGGTGGTTCGCCTAAACCCCTAGGGGTTCGTTCGAACCCCCCTTATCCCTCATCCCCCCTCTGAGACAAAAAAATCTAAATTTTGGCACTTCGGAACTCAGGTTGAAGACGAAAATGGCGGAGACTTCACAAACCCAACTGGAATCAGGTAGTCCTCGGAATGAGCTATCCAAAAAATATAATTTTAATATGTTTTTAGTTGATTATGTATTTGTTTTTTTAGTTTTATTAAACATAGGTTTTTCACCGAAAATCAAGCTCTTTGTTCTACGCATGTGGAAAAATAGCAAATTATAATTTTTTTTTGAAAAATATGAGTGCACCATATATTGAAGTCCTTGATCCAACAAAATAAAAAAATTGAATTTCGATACATACAAAAAAGTTACGCGTTATACGGTCGCGCTATGTTTGAATTGTAATTTGTTTGAATTTGAAACTTGATTAAAGAAAAAATATTCATTAAAATACTATCTAACCAAGTGGAAGCACTAGATATCAGATTTTTGAATCTAAATTCAAAAGAATTAGAATTTTATCCTTCATGGAAAAAAAATTATGCATTATACGGTGAGCGTCACTTTTTTAAAATGTTGTTTTCTAAAAAAAACTAGTTTTTGAGGGAGATGGAAAAAGAAGTGCAAACTTATTCCAAAATTTTTGAAAAAAATATATTTAGAATCTTCAAAAATAATGTCATGAAACTCTAGTTTGCATCATCTTCAAATTCCTCACGATTTAGGCGCTATAGATGCCTGAAAGTGAAGATTTAGTTAAAAAAAAATATTTGAGTGTCCAGTTTGGCCAAAAATTGTAAACCACTATTGTGGGATCACCCACATAGTTGATGATAATATACCTACTGGCAAGAGACACTGCACATGTCATCTAGTGTTGCCATTGCTAGCAACCCTAGTTAGTCATTCAATCCACACATTAGCATTTGATCATTATAGAAGTCAGATCAAAGTTTTGTAATTAACTATCAGGTTAGAACAGAGCATCTAATAGAGTTATCTTTATCCATCCATACGAAAACTTCCTATTATCATTTTGAGTTGTGGATCTTAGGGAATTTTTTTCTATGTATTATCTATGTTTTCCTTAATCATAGAGCCTCATATCGATTGGTGTGAAAGTTAGCAGATCCAGTTGATTGGTTATTTGTCTATAAGTGCAAGGAAGCCAACTAAGTGAATATACCATGTTGTGGATCTTCGAGGAGTAATTGTTTGAAGTATTTTGTGCTCACACATGTTGTTTTGGGTCATCACTATGTTGTGGCCGACTTTGGTTGGTGCGCATTGAAATTTACATATGGATTGAGCCGGTGGTTTGTAAAATATTTTATGTTTTATTGAAGCTGACATGTGGTTGACTAAATCTTTAGTCGTGAATATATATAAGCGATCATTTATATCATTTGTATGTATGCTCGATGTGTGTTGTGAAATTCAGAAGGATTGTAAAGCGATTGTGTGCAGTTTCACTTGCGTAGAGCAGTGACTTGTGATCCAACTTTAAGGTAGTCAAAGCTTCTAAGTAGAAGAGCAGAATCAGACAAAAGGTTAAGAATGCAACTGATGAGCCTAACCAAAACTGTAATCTGGAATTTGTAGATGCTACTCTCTCAGTTCAAATCTCTGGATGATTATCCAAATCCTTTTGTAAGGCAGTGAGTCTTCATTTTGTATCTGAGCAGTAAGCTCTAGGCAGTGTGCCTGAATGGATGTGCATTCCTTTTGTAAACACTTATTTCTGAGTATACTTATATTGTAGATTAGCCTTCCACCGTGGTTTTTCCCCTAACAGGGTTTCCACATAAAAATCCTTGTGTTATGGTGTTGTGGTTGATTGCTTTGTGTTGTTGCATCTTTCTTTTGGTTCAATGCTATAAGTGGTTTAAAGATGAGGTTAATAAAGTTAAATATTGCAGAACACTGATTCACCCCCCCTCTCAGTGTTCCTTGATTCCAACAATACCTACAATGGCTAGTTGCTCTCAAGCTTTGGGATTCACTCAAAGTCAAGAAGGAAATCAAGTTTCCCTCCCCACCTCTATAGCCTCTATTCATACATACAAAAATCCAACTATTGCTTCCACAATACAACCAAGTATTGGCATAATTTCAACAATAGGTCTTTCCACTAGAAATCCTTATGGTTTTGGATCCTCACATGTCACACCTCAAATTCTATGCCCACTCATAGCTTCACAACATAGTAGTCCACCAAACATATACGCCATTCCACCATATTCACCTCATTCTGAAAACATGTCAAGCAATGATTCTATCATAAACCAACCTTTGCAAAATGTGACATTGCTTCAACAACAAACCTTAATAATAAACCAAAACTGAAGTGGACAACCATCATAGTATATTAAAAGGAACCCATTGTCACTTGAGATATTGAAATCACAAATTCCAAAAAACATAGAGATACCCTGATTTGACAAGTATAATGGTAAAGGGGACTCTAGAAATCACATATCAACATATACCGCCATGTGTAGTGACTTCATTTTTTAGGATAAACTCTTGGCTAAAATTTTCTCTAGGTCATTGAAGGACATGGCCTTGGATTGGTTTTTTCCATTTCCAATAACTCAATCCACTCATTTAGTGGGATTTTCAATGCTTTCCTCAATCATTTCCAAGTCAACATTGGTCCTAAGATCAACATAACTAATTTAATGTGATGCAATAAAAAACAAGGTGAAAAGGTTATAGATTTCATAAATCACTATCAGTTGATATTATCACAAGTCAATCTATGTCTTCTTGATGTGAAAATACCAAGAATGTTCATTAACAACTTGTAGAAGGACATAAGGAGAAAAGTCCTATTAATGAAATTTCCATCCTTTATAAGCTTGTGTATGGTGCATCATGACTATCAAAATTCAGTTAGGAAGTATGAAGAAGCATCTTCATTAGCTCATACTGAGAAATTTCAGCCCATACAACAAAAAATTTACCAACCATTCAAGAATCCAAACAAGAACTTCATACAGATAAATCCATCCCAAATAACTAATCATGCTGAATCTCTTCTACCATAAGTTCAACCCCATATCAATTTGGTGGAAAAGTTAGACAATTTACCCTACTACCTGATTCTCTCCATTCGATCCTATTACAAATTTTGAGTAAGAATCTAATCTGATTTCCTCCTGTTAGACTTGTGGACACAACCAAACCTTTACCTCCAAATTACAATGCAAATGTCTTTTTTCAATATCATTGCACAGGTGGACATGATAAAAAACAATGCACGTGTCTTAAACATCAGGTTCAAGACCTCATTGATTCTAATTATATCCAGTTGGGTGGTGTTAATGATCAAGGAAATAAGTTTGTTGCCACACTTAACCAAAATTTGCAAATCTTTACCAATCCAATGCCTAATCATTCAACCAACATTGTTCAAGCTTGTGATGTTAAGAATGATGAGATGAATTTATTGATACAACTAATGACATGAATACTGATTATAGTAATTGTAGACACGTAAAATGTACCGATTGACATTGTGCATTTGATCCTGACTACTAACATCGTTTCAACCTGAATCATCTTTTGGTCTAACCATTTAATAAAATGCCCCTATCTGATTAAATTCATCAATATTCATCTCTTAATTAAATAAACCAGTTATCTAATTAAGTCACCTCTTCTCGATAATTAAATTAACCATTTTGATCTAATTATCCTATTTAATTAAATAATTACTTTTATTTGATTAAATCTCTAAACTCTATCTATTAAATTAAATAAATTAAAACCTTATTTAGTTTAATCTAACATCATCTCTTGTAATTAAATAAATCAAAAAAATTATTTAATTAATCTCTTATCACATTCTTCTCATTATCTGATTTAAATAAATCCACAAATTTAAGTCAAATAGGTCACATCAACTAATCTCTCATTAAATTAATTAACTTTGATTAATTTAATCTCATATCATGTCCCATCCTCTAGCTTTTACCACTTGCACATGAAAATAGATTTAATTGATTTATTAAATCTCTATTTTCCTCAACAAGGCATCTTTTTGGAATATTCTCCAAGTTTGAATTCAAAATCCAAGTTGACATGTACATCCAACAAGGCATTTACTCCATCTTACATGTCCTTTTTCCTTGAGCCAAGTGGCATTTAATGCATTTTTCTTCCCTCTTGCATGTCATTTCAACAAATTCAAAATTCAAAAATAGGCATTTATTGGCACAATCCTCAAAACTTGCACATCCTCCATCCACTCATAGGTTGACAAGTGGCATCTTGCCATTGATTGAATGTTAGTCCCACATTGCTCAATTTTGGACATTCATACATCTTGGCATTCTATAAATAAGAGGTTTTATCCCTCATTTGATCATCCAAAAATTATGCAAAGTTACTATGCTCAAATATTTAGCCATTTCCATCCAATATCATTGAATCATAGCTAGGTTATGCAGGTTTTTCCATTGGAGCACTCATCAAGTATCAACAAAGTGGGTCACCCATCAACATCCACCAACATACATCAATCTTGCATCATAAGAATTGGGAAAGGGCCAATTTTCACATCAAATTGGCACCAATTCCCTCATGGGATCATGAGTTTGCTAGTTTAATTAGGATTCAATCTCTTTTATTGTTATTTCATTGTGTTCTTCTTTGGTTTTTTCCTAATTTGAACTTTATGAATGGATTTCATGGGGAATCCTTGTTCTTACTTGCATTCTCTAATCTAATGTGTTTGTTCTTATTGTTTTGCAGGTATTAGGATTGGAGTTCACACATTTGGCGCTAGGAGGGCATAATCTCATTTTTAATCACTTTTTTTTTTTAAATTTCACATTTTTGTTTGTGCATAGGAAAATTCCAATGCTGGAAGCTCAGCGTCGTTTTAACACCATTGAAAAATCAAACTACGATGCTTTAGCCATCCTGCCTAAAATTTTTGAATTTAAATTTTAAACGACATTGGCAAAAAGGGCGACGCATTTGAGCTCACTAGTCCGGATACAGAGCACCGCTGATTGGTAAGTGATGTTGTACATCACCACTAAGGAAATCAAACTACAACGCAATCATGGGTTGTGCCACTGGCAGGGAGTAAAATGTTGAAATTTCATTTTAGCATGTGCTTTTTGTCAAATGATGAGTTTATCTTTTCTTTTATGCTTTTTAACCTTTGTGTTTTGCAAGATTTGACTGGTTTTTTTTCTTGTAGGTTGGATCAATTGAAAACAAAAGAAGGAGAAGCATGATGATGGTATTTGACAAAATCAAAGTGTTTTTAAACACTTTAGTGTTTGCTTAACACTCTTAGGAAACTGTTATTCCTTTTTGCTTAGGACACTAATTTCGTTTGGGATTTTAAAAAGAACCTTTTCATTTTTTTGCAAAGGCTTAAAATGAACATTAGGACTACAACTTACTAGAGTTTGTATTTTGGTTAACAATTGAACAAAACAACTTGCATTTTCCTTTGGTGCTTTAAAATAACTTACAATTGCTTTGTGGATTTAAAACAAACATGTGCAACTTTGTCTTCATGAGGGCTTACTTAAACTAACTTCATTGAAAAGGACGTATGCGCTTCTCTCATGCTTTATAGTGATCTTGAGAATCAAAAGGCCTTTTTTATGATCTTAGGTTGAGATAAAGTAATCACCTCCACACTTCATTTTGGCTAAAAATTGAACAAAACATTGTGTGAGTGTGAGTAGAGCATTATTGCATACATTCTCTCTCTTTGTGTTACAAACAAAGATTGATCGAGTTACGGATATTGTCTTTACTCGCTTTTGTTATCTTAGAGGGCCTGCCTTGGGGAAAAAGTACTCACACAAGGGAACGATTCAACCAATAACACTCTAAAGTCAAGAGTATTTTCAACCTGATATAAATATGGGTATTGGAATAAATGCCAATATCACGCGGTTGGCTCCGACGAGATGGATCTAAAAAGGGACTTTCGCCATATGGGTCAATCTCCATGAACGAAAAGTCCTAATTAAAACCCATGTTTTAGAATTTCCAAAATCCTTGATCTATTTGTTGGTGCAAGAACGGTCATTCTGAAGCCGCCCCACACTTTTACGGTCTTTTAGTAGAAATGGAAAGCATGCCATGGGAGTTTCATGGTGTTAATGCTTGGCCGCCCCAAATGATGTTAATGAGTCGTGGAGGGGAGCCAATGGGGTCAAGCATCTAACCATTTGCTAAAGATAAGCTGAAGTTCGAATTGTTTAAGTGGGAACCCAACAAATATTGTCTTCCATATCCATAGGTTTGTACTTATTCTTGGTTACAAAATGCTTTGCTTGTTCAAAAACATCTTGGAAATAAACACTTAAACATCATCATCAAAATTTCAAACCCTTTAGGAGGTAAATACAATTGACCAAATTCATGTGTTATTGCTTTCCCTTGGGATTCACATCCTTAGAGGTTTCTAAACATTTGAACTTACATCTCAATTTACCTACTAAAGATAAACAATAGGTAATCATTGCCTTGATTTCCTTGAATTCCACATAGCACTTTGTGGGATGAAAAGAAGTTAGGACATTGGACATTTAGTTTGAAAATCTAATCAAGAAAGTGTTTGTGGTAAAAGAAATTCACTAATCAAGATGAAATCAATTGAACCCCACACATGTGCTTGTGTATCTTTTGTCTTATGGTCTTTTGAGCAAACATTGATCTTTTGGTTTGAAGGGAAAAGCATGTTCTTCAAAACCTTGGCCTTGTAAACAAGTCCTTCTTAGGTTCATTTAGGATCAAAATCAAACACTTCATCCATTTCAAACATTTATTATCCCATTACACAAGCAACTTTAGAACTTTGGAAACATCATTCTATACTTGGGTAAATCATCAAAATCAAAATCACCTTATTTAGTTAGGTGTATGGGAATGCATCCTTTCTCATACATTTAATTGAATTAGCAATCCTTTGAACAAGGTTCATCCTAAGATCACATCTAACATCTTAGGGTTTACAAGTTCATTATCCAAATCCAATCAAAACCAATCAAAATCAAACCCTAAGTCTAGCATTGATCCAAAATCCCTAAACGTTCAAACACCCCTTTCATCCTTCATCTCATCATTGGTCCTAAACACCTTAGAGGTCACTCTTGCAACAAAGTCAAAACACAAGAGGAACATGGAATATAAACTTGATCCATACATCATGAGTAATCCAATTCAACCAAACTATCAAAGCCTTACAATGCCACTTGATTTTCAAAACTCACATTTATTCAATCCATACATAGGATCATTATCTCCTACAAACCTCAATGGCACAACAAATGTGAGTCTGCCCAATCTAAATCTTGGAATACCTTTTCCGATGGTATATTTAAATCCAAGTCCAAATTTACAAATCTATCAACCAAATACTCAATGCATGAGTCTTCAACAAAACAACATTATCCCACCAAATCCATACATGTCAAATGAGAATATACCAAGTACAACTATTCCAAACATGAACATTTCAAATCCACACTTGGTAAACTTTTGGATAGATATGTTTGCAAATCAAACTGTTCAAAATCCATCACACCAATATGTCCCCCTCACCTTTCACAATGACCCATCATCATCATCATTTAATGCAACACCACAAACCTCTCTCCCCATGACCTCACAAGGAGAAGGGGACCTATTTCGACTAGGGGGATTTTTTGATCAAACATCATCATTTCCTCAAGGGAGCATGCCACTCACTTTCCCACCACTACCACCCTTTCCATTAACATCCATATCACCTCTTGGTTTGGGGATACCTTTGGTACCACCACTCATCCAAAACATCCCCCCAACCATCAATCAAAGCATCATACCAAATCATCCCCCCTTACCATCGATATCACAACAACAAATAGCGACCATCCCCATAACACAAGCAACCAACACATCATCTATCATCCCTCAAAACATGGTCTCTCAAGGACTAACCATATCGATCACACCATCCACCAACCAAATTCCAATCATCAATACAATGGTACCTCTTATCACCACAACAAGCACTATTCCAAAACCACCTTCGCCACCACCAACACCCAAACCAAGCACATTAAACCAATACAAAATTGCGTTACAAGTTGCTCAGTAGGCTGCTTATCATAAGGTACTCCAATAAAACCAAAACCGACAAGTTGCACAACTAGCTGCTCAACAAGCTACACAAGCTGCTCAAGTTTCTCAAGCCACACTACAAGCCCAACAAGCACAATCCCAAGCTCAAGCGCGAGAGCAAGCTCAAGCCCAATACCAAGCCCAACAAGCAAATGTTGTTCAAAATCCCAAAAAAATGTTAACAACTCCATGTATCAATCCAAGTCAACGATTACATGATCAAGACCTATTCATCAAAGAACACATGGAAGATGTTTTTACCTCATCCGAAGGTCAAATCAACATACATCAAGAGTCACTTTTTGATCATGATAAGAATCCTTTAATGATATATGACAATGATCCATTTCAAGGAGTGTTAACACTATTTGATCCTACCATCAACAATCCATCGACCAATGATCATGTAGAAAATATCTCTACATCACCTAATAAGTTAGAGGACATATCTCAAGAATTTATTCCAAATCATGATCAACATCTTTCACCAAGGTCTAGAAATGGTCCTTTCTAAGACATGTTTTCAAATATTGAAGGAATCTTCAACTCAACATTTGATCCAAATCCACTTAATGATCCAGAGGATATTAAGCCACTTCCCATTCCTAATAAAGATATCCAAGGATCCTTTGAAACTGACCAATGTCAAGAACTTGATCCAAAGCATGTCGAAAGCAATTCTGAAACCATTCAAGATCAAAAATTTGTATCTCCAGGATACTACAATGATCTAATGGACACTCTCCTATCTATACAAGATGTCACAAAATATGATCACATCCACATAGCACATACTACTCCATCTGTCCATGAGATTCTTTCTATAGATGGACACATAGATGATCTTCATTCAGAATAGGATTCTTTTACTCCAGACATTATTACACAAAAAGAGTAGGTTATTGAGTTGTCAACATCAGGATCAGATATATCCCAAATTCAAACTAAGGACATCATGAATAAAGATATCCAAAAGTATCCACTCAAGGAAACAAGTTAGATAGAATAGTATAATCCAGAGTTAGCAGAGCATCCAATCAAAATAACATCATCTACAATGGTCATTTATCAGAGACTACATTCTAAACAAGAGCTCTCAGAATAGGTGGAATCAAAGCATGAAGGTAATACTACCACCATATTGGGGGCAACTATATCTCAAGCAAACGTCAACATAGGGAGCACAAAGAGTCCTTATGATGAAACTAATGTCAATACTACAACCAGTCGCGTCACGAATCTTCATCCACCCATCACCCCATCCATGAATTGGGACCAACGTCAAAAGAAAGAATTGAATCAAAGTACAAAGAATGTTATCAAAGAAAAAGGAGTTGGAAAGCATAATGGACAAATCAAATACAAATGGATACCAAAGAATACAAAGAAAGATCATCCCTATCAAACTCCATCGGTCAAAGAAACTATGGGGAAAAATAAAAAAGGGAAAAGTATCCATCAAGGATGTCCACAAAAGCAAAAGTAGGATTTCAAAGTGACGTACAAAGTGTATCAAGCAATTGGTCGTAATTCCATGCACACTTTCGTATCCACCCATCATTGCTCATCTTCCCAAGTTTGGAGAGTCAAAGGTTCCAAACTATCAACCAATCCATCTCTTATCCCTAAAAACACTCCATCCATGCCTCCACGCATGATATCCAATTCTCAAATTGACCATGTATTGGAAATGACCCTTCATCATAAGGATTTTGAAGGCACTCTATCACGATGTGTGCACAAAGACAGAGTTAACCCTGGTATCAATGAAGCAGATCAGGAATCTCAAAAGTTGCATTTAAGTGCACGTATCTTAGCAAAGCAACTTCTTTAGGTAGGCTATCAATGGCACATCATGATAGAGGCATCTACATCAGAAACACCTTGTGGTGCAGCATGAGGTTTAAATATTTCAAAGAAAAATACAAAAAAAACAAAAAATATGAAAATCCAAAAACATTAAAAAAAGGATTGAAAACAGTGAAGAAAAAAATCGTCCTCTAGTGAAAACCACATGGGCGGCGCTTTGGGAAGGTACCATGATGAAAACCTAGAAAACATGCATCATGTGTAGAATTGAGCATCTATGTGCACCACTTTAGGTGAAAGCATCTCATCCCATCCATAATAAATCCATCATTCCATCCATCTTAGCCATAATAAATCCATTCATCCATGAACTATTTATCCAATCCATCCAATCCATCTGCATCCATAGTCCAAATTATCTTGATCTTGGTAAGAGTTTGGTGCACACTTTACGCTTGCTTATGATAAACATCTTGACACGGGTCATTTTCATTGATCCTACCCTACCAGCATTATCTGAGCCATGAAGCATTATCCAAATGAGCATTATTTATTTGAACACCTTATCTTATCACAAGATAATCCATATCCCTCAATCCATACACCTATCTGAGCATCCACACATCACATTCCATACATTGCTAGACACTGGGGGTAGATAATTACATCTTGTTTTGGGAATAAATCTTGATCTATATCCTCTAGCTTATGTGGTGATCCGAACATTGGAAAATGTGAAATAAAATTGGTCCACCACTTGTGGGAAAAAATCCAAATCACTAACCCATGTCACATTTTGACGAGAAGACATTCCTTATCAATCTTCATTTTTCGTTGAACATGAATCCAAACAGTCAATATCGATTGCATCTAACGTGTGCTTCAACGTCACATTGAATCATTCAAAACAATTTTGTTCCAAATCAAGCTTCAAAATCTTGATCAATCAAGTCTAATCAATCCATAATCTTGGTATATCCTTCCCAATCATTGTGTTGCTTAACACTATCCTTGCATTGTTGTGTATCCTCAACAATGTCATCATCATCAATCCATCGATTCGATCAGTCAACCTTAGCTTGGTCTTCAACAAAATCCCAAACAGAGAACTGATATCGTCACACATGTCCATAGCCAAATCGTCAAAATCGTGCGAAAAATCCAAAAACATCAGAAAATCAAAAAAATCCAAAAACATCCAAATCATATCAAAATCCAAAAACACTCATAAAAGTAAGAAAAAGTCAAAAACATCACCATCCAAACTACGTCGTCTTTGAGCTTAAATGTAGGCAAGGCTAATCTGTGACCAACCCTTGAGACATCAAAATCCAAAAACATACAAAAAAAATATCAAAATCCAAAAACATTCACAAAACATCAAAAATCCAAAAACATTCAAAAAACATCAAAATCCAAAAACATTCGAAAAACATCAAAATCCAAAAATATTCACAAAGTCTTAGAAAATCCAAAAACATTTGAGAAATTTGTAAAATCAAAACATTTGTAAAATCTTGAAAATACCAAAAACAACCTCAAAACATTCCAAAAATGTCAAAAACATCCAAATATTGAAAAAATCCATTTGTCTCATTTCGCTTTCACCCACAATAATCTCATCCATAATAAATCAATCATCACCTTCATCCTTTGGCAATACAAACAGAAACAATCACAACAATCAGCAAAAGCAAACTTCAAACACAAAATCAAAATTGGAACAACAAACCTTTAAAAACAAAATCAAACTCTTGATCATTTTCAAAAATGTCAGTCAACCTTATATCAACAACTTATCAATCAACTTATCAAACCATCATCATCCTATACAATGCATGTCCTAGGATATATCATTCTGATAATGGGCATCATTTTGGATATCACTTGGATTCTTATCATATCAAAACACATCCCTCTGGCTGAAGGTATGAAGAACATTGGCTTGTTTGCGTACTTGATCTTTGTCCTTTTGATTTATCTTATTGCGCTCATTCCAAGGACTTCTCGATGATATTCGAACATAGGATTTAGAGAAATAGGAATGGGGCAACGATCATTATCTTTTGTTTGTTGTGCTTGTTGGACGTTCTTGTAAAATAACTTGGTGAATACTTGCTTTGTTAGGTATGTATGGAGGAGGTTTTTGGCAACTTGTTGACTATTGCATTGATAGGTTATACCTTTCCATGTTTTTGTCTGAGGTGTTTGAAACTTCTAAAGTGCATCCTAGCAAGGTTTCTGTATGTCAAGTGTGAACAAGGATACTCCTATCTGCTTGTCAAGTCAAAGTCCATCACACTAGGTACAACGCCATCCTTTTTTTGTATACCTTGATGCATCGTACCATGTGTGTCATCAAACATAAGGAAATTGGCCCTTTGAAAACCCTAATTCCTCAGCAAGAAATCATTGTCATTTTACATATTCATCATCTCTTGTGTCTTGTTGAAATGACCTCTTCTCTTTCATCCCTTGTTGCTTATTGCGCTAACAAGGTACTATGACAGTTGATCATCATCACCATCATCGTCGTCATTGGTCCTACATCCACAAAATATTTGCATATTGCATCAACATATCATATAGGAAACACATGCATTGCATTTTCATCATTATATAAACATGGTATTATAAGCATTTTCACATCCCTCTCTCATTACATTACATCACATTGCATTCATCACATAAATCAATGCATAACATTCATTTGCATAAACATTTCATAACCATTTCACATTACCACCTACTACATAATCATACATAATATATACATAAACATTATAGATAATCCATTGCATACATACTCGCATAACATCATAAAGTCATCTCCCACATTACATTCATTTTTGCATAAAACATCATCATATCATTGCATATAGTACATCACAGTAAATGCATCACATACATTACATTACATTTAACATGTTTAGGATAATATTTGTTATTCTAAGCATCTTAAAACCATCTCATTTACATCATCAATACACATCATATAAAACATGACCATTGCATTTACATTGCATTATATTGTCCATTAATCATCCATATCATCTCATAAATAGCATCACAATCATTTTTTGCATTTCATTTCATAAATCATTCCACAAGCATAAATAGGAACATAAAAATATATCACATGCAAAATGTACATCCATCCATAAAAAAATTATAAGCATAGTTCACATAACACTTCACGTACATACACCATATCATTTTGCATATTTCATTCCATATCACATATCACATCATCCATATCATCTCATAAATAGCATCATAATCATTCATTACATAAATCATTCCACATTATTATAAGCAACATAATATAGATCTATTAGTCACATAATCATTACATAATGCATATATCATTGGAAATAAATGCATCCATAAAAGCATCAAATAACACCATAACATCATTGCACAACATATAGAAATAGAATCATCCATCCATGCATAAATAAATGGTACACATCACATCACATCAAAATCATCGGCTCATATATATCATCAATAATGTAACTGTCATAGTACAAAATAATTGGATCATTGTACATGTATGTCAATCAGTACAAAAAGGCCCATCGGGATATAAAAAGGAGCCCATAAGGCACAAAAGGTATTATCTCGATCAAGGTTTATCCCCCCTGTATGCTCCCCTTGCCCCTATCACCGTGACCCTCTGCTAGTCTGTGGCTGGTCCGCTGCGAGTACTCCGGGACCCATGTTGCTCTGGGTACAGCCTCATGATAATGCATACGATAATACTGGACCTCTTGAACGGACTCCTTGTAGGATCTAATGGACACTATACCCTAAGAGGAGGAGGCTGCCATGCTCTCCAACTGTTGTTGCCAACCCATCTCTGTGGCCACCTGTAACTCTACAGCCTGCCTCTGCAATATGGCCTGATCCCTCTCAGCCCTGATTTGATCCCTCTTAGTCCGCACCTTATCTCTCTCCCCTGTCAAAGGATACTCCTGAGCATGTAGTTATGCAATCAAAGTATCTCGAGGATCTACCTACCCTGCTGGCTATGCTCGTGGAGGCTGTACCAGAGGTTGATCCTCCCCCCCAACCTATGGTGGTGCACCTACCGACACCTGCTGCTAGTTCTGCATTTGCACATCGACCTGATTTTCCTAGGCTGGCTGAACTAGAGGCCGGACTGACTGGTCCTGTCGTGTACCATCCCTTCATCCTCATCCTCCCCCTCTGCCTCTCACCCTCCACCGATCTGGGATTGCTCTTGGAACTTTCAAACGAAGGGGAGGCCAGAACCTATCCTTGTATGCTTGTGTCATGCCTGGATCCGTAGGCCTCTGATCATAAGCCCATGGTTGAGCCACCAAATGTCTGAAGCTATCAATGGCCTCTGAGGCAGGAATATACCGCCCCCATGAAACCTGTGCCATGGTGCGGGAAAATACAACCACATAATCATCCTCTGGTCGATCCTGAGGCTCACCGAACTGATGTTGCATGCACTCGGACAAATATCTCTCTATCATGGTATGCTCTCACCCCTGCATAAAGTGGTCTTGGCGGGCATAGAAAATTGGATGTACATCGTTCGCCCATTCGGGCCGACCAAGGTACAGATGCCATATGAATACCTACATCTCATCTAGGACCCTCCTCCAATAAGGAATCTCGTGCTCGCATGTGTCTGTGAAGGACACACCACCTCTGTAGCGCCATACGAGGGGATCATCAGGCCCCATCGAAACTGCAACAACCCGCGGCTGAAGAACAACAATGTGCTCCCATGCCCATACATGGAGGAGTGTCATGCCTGCTCCGAGTGCTCTGCCATCGAGGTAGACAGACTTTTGGAGATCCCTATACAAAGATACAAGAAGAACTGACCCCCAGGCAAAGCAAGTAGGCCTATCACACATCACCATGCGCTCCTAGTAGAGTCCCCAACTAGGACTGAAATATCAGCCTTGTCTATATGGGGCAACAAGACCTGAAATAACCATTGCAACAACCAAGCGAAAGGGAGGTGCCAGGGCCTTGTGTTGCTCGAGCTTGATCTGCCCCTCACAAATGATAATGTCCTCTATGGCGAGGACTCTGTGGCAGGCATCCCACCCCTCATCTATATCGAAAATGACACGCCAACCATGAATCGACAAACTCAAGATGCGCCAAACGTCCTCCAAGGTGACAATGGCCTCACCGGTAGGAAGGTGGAAGGAGGAGGTCTCATTGTGCAATCTCTCAGCAAGCGTTGACATCATCCCAAGGTCGGTGCGAATGGGCGCTGCGTAGGCGATGTACCACAACCCCATGTCCCGTAGTCAGTCCTAATCTCTGTCGCTCAGGTCCCACAAATAACTGAACAGATCCTGTGACCTGTGCTCTCGGGAGTAGAGCTCCCTTGCCGCATCTTACATCAGGAAGGGTCATCATGTTAAAAATTTTAAATTTTTTTTTGCCAAGCGTTCAAGAAACCACTCCAGTGTCGCAACCCGTGAAGGTGTCGCAGTTTGATTTTTAATCAAACTCTGATGCTAGGGCACAAAAGGCCGAAAGCACACAATCGCGTGCATTTTCCTTCCCAGCGGTGCGTTTGTAAAAATTTCAGTCACTAGAGCACCGCTGCGTTGCAGTTTAGAAATGACCCCACGGGCCATGATCTCAGTGTCAGAGTTTTCAAACTCCAAACTCCGCCGCCGCTATGCAGTTTGACACGAGCAGCGTAGTTTGATTTCTGAGTGGCACAATATAGCATCGTTGCAGAAGGACTGACTTTCAAAGCATTAAATGAACGTTAAAAAAATAAATCAAAGCTCAAGCAAGGATCACTTACCGTGCCCCAATGCCGAGTGGCCGCTGGTACATCCAGACTCGGTCAAAATTGTGCATCAGGAGTTGTCGTTGTGCTAGATCGTCAGGAGGTCAGAGCTCAAATCTCAAGGTTGCTATATGGTTGTGTGAAAATGAATTGAAAGTGACCCCTCGAAGCTTTTTAAGCTTGAAAATTAGGGTTTTTTCACCCTGATTAGCTATCCTGCTAGGGTTTTGGACCCTGAGCCTGTTTTTGTCCAATTGAGGCATGTTTTACATTGTTTTATTGCGTTTAGACACGTTTTTGGCCTCTTAGAGCCTTTTTGGACCTGTTGGGCACCTTGTCCTCTTTTTTAGCGAGATCACCCAAAAATTGAAATTTTCATCCAATCTCTCGAGGGGGCAATATATTGGCATGTTTTCTTTCGCCAAGCAACAGTGAGGCAAAAATTTTGAATTTTTTTTTGGCTTTGATTAAGATCATTTATTCTTTGAACCAACGCAACAAGTGCATTGCTTCAAAGAGGGGCAAAATGTAGACACATAAAATGTACTGATTGACATTGTGCATCTGATCCTGACTACTAACATCGTTTCATCCTGAATCATCCTTCAGTCTAACCATTTAATCAAATGCCCCTATTTGATTAAATTCATCAATATTCATCTCTTAATTAAATAAACCAATTATCTAATTAAGTCACCTCTTCTCGATAATTAAATTAACCATTTTGATCTAATTATCCTATTTAATTAAATAATTACTTTTATTTGATTAAATCTCTAAACTCTATCTATTAAATTAAATAAATTAAAACCTTATTTAGTTTAATCTAACATCATCTATTTTAATTAAATAAATCAAAAAAATTATTTAATTAATCTTTTATCACATTCTTCTCATTATCTGATTTAAATAAATCCACAAATTTAAGTCAAATAGGTCACATCAACTAATCTCTCATTAAATTAATTAACTTTGATTAATTTAATCTCATATCATGTCCCATCCTCTAGCTTTTACCACTTGCACATGAAAATAGATTTAATTGATTTATTAAATCTCTATTTTCCTCAACAAGGCATCTTTTTGGAATATTCTCCAAGTTTGAATTCAAAATCCAAGTTGACATGTACATCCAACAAGGCATTTACTCCATCTTACATGTCCTTTTTCCTTGAGCCAAGTGGCATTTAATGCATTTTTCTTCCCTCTTGCATGTCATTTCAACAAACTCAAAATTCAAAAATTGGCATTTATTGGCACAATCCTCAAAACTTGCACATCCTCCATCCACTCATAGGTTGACAAGTGGCATCTTGCCATTGATTGAATGTTAGTCCCACATTGCTCAATTTTGGACATTCATACATCTTGGAATTCTATAAATAAGAGGTTTTATTCCTCATTTGATCATCCACAAATTATGCAAAGTTACTATGCTCAAATATTTAGCTATTTCCATCCAATACCATTGAATCATAGCTAGGTTATGCAGATTTTTCCATTGGAGCACTCATCAAGTATCAACAAAGTGGATCACTCATCAACATCCATCAACATACATGAATCTTGCATCATAGGAATTGGGAAAGGGCCAATTTCCACATCAAATTGGCACCAATTCCCCCATGGGATCATGAGTTTGCTAGTTTAATTAGGATTCAATCTCTTTTATTGTTATTTCATTATGTTCTTCATTGGTTTTTTCCTAATTTGAACTTTTTGAATGGATTTCATGGGGAATCCTTGTTCTTACTTGCATTCTCTAATCTAATGTGTTTGTTCTTATTCTTTTGTAGGTATTAGGATTGGGGTTCACACAATAATAATGAGGATGGTTTACAAACAATGGTTTTTTTATAGATACATGCAACCTTGTAAGGGCCAAACCACTGTGTTACCTAATATTGTTTTCACCAATAATGATGCACTTAGACATGCACCTAATGGTCCTCTTTACATTTTTGATTACATCAATGCAAAAATTTGTACAAGGAATATTCATTGATCCTGTGTGTGTAGAGAATGTGATCACTGAGGAGTTCCTATTTGTGCAAGAGCTTTATCAAGATTCATATGAATAACTAAAAGAATTGATAAAGAATCATAATGGTTTTGATCAATCCCTACGATAGGTTTCATCACCCTTCCTCTTAAAATTGGACCAAAGCAATTAGATGTCTCATTCTCCATCATCCCGCCATTGAACCAATTTTGTGTGAAGCTAGGCTACCCATGGTTACGCTCCATGAATGTCATCCTATCGATTATTCACAAGTGCATAAAGTTTCCCTTTGGAAATGAGATATTTATAGTGCACCATAGTGGATTCAATCCTTTGTCTTCCCATGGAAATTTTTCATTGGATTTCTTTTGGCTTCAACCTGTGGAACCTATAAAGCCTTGTGAATATTTTTTTTTCAAGTCATATCAAAAGTTCAAGGCCAAGCGCATAACAGAGTTATCTCTTAGCAATATTCATGTGTGTGATAGGTCCATGGTTGTTCCGTCTCCCCATCCCACCATTGATGAAACTATGATTGATCCAAAAAACCTTCCAAGTAATCAAGATAAGTACATTAGAGTTCCTCCACCAATATACTATAAAAGACCAAGAGACAATAAGACGATTCCCTTTGTGCCTCCAAAAATAAAACAAGTGTATAAACCTAAAGACACCGTGGTTTCCCAACCCCCAGTGGTTCCTTCAGCTCCTCCCTTATGGGAAGAAAATAAACCAATGGTTGATAAACTTTCTCCTGCCCCATTACAACTTGAAAATCGTGTAAGAAGAAATATAAATGCTAAAGAGTGTAGGCATATATGTGTTATTTCTCACCAATTGGAAGAAAAGAACCAAACAATGCATGATAATCCAAAACCCATGGAAACATCTCAAGAAGAATCCAACTTTCACTAAAACAAGACATAAAACCAAAATAAGAAATAAAAAAAGAGAATTCAAATGCAATTGTATTAAAACCTCCCATTGTGATCAATTTGGATGATGAGGATGAAATTGCTAAAATTGATGATCAGGTGCATAATGAACTTAATGTGTTGTTATCAAAGTAAATGAATTTAGATGGGGGAAACTATGATGATCCTCTTGATGAGAGTGACCTACCATGTGTTACACTCAGAGATACTCCTTATATGACACTTGTTGTAGTCCCTTTGGCTAGTTTTCCACCTTTCATTTATGATGAGCAAGATTGTGATGGTCAGCTCACATGTGTGATACTCCTTCATGTTTGTTTCATCTGTTCTTTTTGTTTGCTTGCATGTGATGTGATCTCTCATGTTGTGCTACTTGGCATGTCTTTATGTTTGTGATTTTTATTTGGATGATCTTTGTTGCTTCGTTGATGCAAGGATACAAAGGAAACAAACCTATCATAACATTCTTCTATTTGTATCTTCATTCTTCTATATGTTGTAAACTTTCTTTTATTTTTTTCTTGTGTTTTCCATTTGGGGATGATGCAAGGCATTGAGACATTTAGGTCTCTGCCATGTTGACCCAAAATTTTCATTGTTTTTTTATCTCTATGTGTCATTCTTCCATTGTATTCATTGTTCCACGAGTGTTTGGGGAACAATGTCAGCTTTGAGCTATATTATATCACTATAGAAAAGAAGTATACTAACCCCAGATCCGTGGATTCCTCAGTGCACCTTTCTATGTTGTTTGTCACATTGTATTTGGGGGCAACCTTTTATCATTATTTATTTTTAGTTGGAAACATATCATTGGCATTAGGGATTTCCAAATAAGCTCTTGTGAGCTTTTCTTACATGGAATTTATCATTTTTCTACTTTAATGTAATTGCACAAAGCATGATGTTTTGTAATTTCTTTAAAGTGGGGGCATACACTAGCATTATTTTGTTTCACTTTTTTCATAGAGGTTGGACTTAGTGGTGCATTGACATTAACATTTAGCATTGGCATTGAAATTTTTCTGCTTCACTTTGTTCATGGGAGTTGAACTTAGTGTAGCATTGGCATAACATTTTGTGGTACCTTATCAAGGTTATCAAGGAGTATAGCTCTTGGTATGGTTGAGTATGGGCCCAAACCTTGTAGACCTAGTGTGTGTTTCCCATTTTTTTCACCTTGTTACATGCACACCTTGTAGACCTAGTGTGTGTGTCTCATTTTACCTTGTATTGGGGGCTCACCTAGTGAAAAACAGTCCTCACTAGTTTGTGTACCTTACAGCTTATGATTCACCTAGTAAATATTGGACTTTGTTATAGTGTTTCATGAATTCCTTTTGTATAGGTCCTGCCATAATACAACTTGCTAGTCCATACCCTCTTTTTGCATCCCATGTTGACATGCATGTTTGTGTATGTTGTCTTGTTGCATATCATGTAGGTGTGTTCCTTTGTGCTTATGTTGGTTTGTCATGGGATCTTTGATCCTAGGGGCTTGATCATCTCCCTTGATCCTTCGTTATCCTATCTTTTTAACATTTTTACAATCAAACCCCTCTTGACATATATTTTTCTACTTTAGTGTGATTTTGAGTGTAAGGTCATACTCTCACTAAATAGGGGGCTAAATGTAGTGAAGAAAATTGTCACCCTTAACAATTTCACACTTTGTTTTCACCCCCTTAAATTATTAGTCTTAATTAAGCTCGTAATTTTCCAAATAGTGCATTCCAAGGCCTAATTTTTATCATTTTCTGAAAGATGGAAAGCATTAAATAAATAAAACCAATTATTATTTTTCTCTTGGCTAAGTGTGTCCTAGAAATTTGGGCCAAGACCCATTCGCCCCCTACTTAGCTAGGACCCAAATTCAAATATTTTGTTGGCGGTATTTTAACATCCAAAATTTAAGTATCAAGTGTCAACTTTTGGAATCTAATTTTTGGGAAATTGGATAAAAGCCTATAAAGACCTACTTGATTTACCATTTGAAATCTAACATCTACTAAGCAAAATTATCTAGCATTTAAGAGCACTATTGAGAAATTCAAGAGTAGCATTTCAAAGTTTTATTGCAACAATTCAAGATCCTAACATCATGCCAAATTTTATGTGAGTAAATGTGTGTTCATGTTCATGTTTTGTGAAATCTAACCTTTGTTGTAGGTCTCCAAAGTATTCAAGCATTCAATAAAATAAAAATCCAAATCCTTGAGGTGACGTATATGGCTTCAGTCCTTCAAGGAAGTCATTAAAGGTTGGTGAGTTGCAACACTCTATGATTTCATCATTCCTTCCTTTCAATTATTGTTTCTACCATTGACATTGTCATTGTGGAAGTGGAAACACTTAAATGGGGTTTGATTGAGGCAAGCCCCTAAATGGCCCAGAATTTTCTCCCTCTTTGAATGTGTAGGTTATAGGTTTGAAAAGGATTAAGGAAATATTAAAGGAAAATTCTCCATTATTGCATTCAAAGCTCTAATATTTTTCAATCTACAAAAAATCAATTACAAAATGTACTAATGATATTCCAACAAGTTTACTACCAGGAATCAAAAGTTTAGATCCAACATTAGAGGACTATAAAATTAGTTTAAGGATCCCTTATCAAAGACCTATTTGAACTTGGGTGACTGAACCCCTCTTGGCATGCTGAATCCAACTTCAACTTTTGGTGACCTACACATCATCTAACACTTCCTAGGTCCACCTGAAAAATCACTGTTTCCATTTTTTATATCTGAGATATTGTATTTATCATATTAGTTCATATAGTTCGAGTAGGTTAATCATTCCAAATCATTCCTAAGACTCAAAATGATCTGATTTAGGTCTGACTGACTCACCTTGGATTTTGAAAGTCAATCTATGCACCTTGTTGGTTTGCATCCTAACGAAATCCTTGGAAAGTGGAATTTATCCTAGGTTCTTTGCATTTAGGACATAAGATCACACCAAAAACTTTTCAATATTTCATTACTAAATTAAAATAATTGATATACTTAATCAAGGGAAAAATAATGGTATACGGATAAATATAATATATTTTACATTTAAAACATATTTGGATTGTGTATTTTTATTTTTATATATTAGATTAAATATTATGAGGCAACGTATGTCTAAAATAGAAGTTATCTGATTAAAGTATCATGAGAAAATGATCCAATCCATCAAACTATTAGAGGTCAAATAAAGATCAACCATACTAAAAAAATATATTTTGATAAATGATATAATAAAAAATATCATCATTCTCACTATTTAAATACAACTAATTTTGCAAAACCTTTGAATATTTCAAATATATTTGAAATATATTGAGAACTAATTTAAATAAAAAAATAATTATGATAAGGCGAGGACACGAAGAAATACAAACTAGTCCCACTTGAAAAGATAACTCCAACTCACAATCATATAAAAATGGAGTAGAGATACTTTTCGAAGGGTCTCTTTATGGAAAATGATAGAACATGATTACATATAAATAGGGTTTATTGGCCTTTCAAAGATCATTGAGTTTCATCTCATAGTGCAATAAATTTCTATGTTTGTTAATCTATTTTTGCTACTTAATGCATGATGGGCTATGGCGAATATTTTTATTTTAACAAATAAATGTTCCTCTACATCTCCATCTCCATATCTATATCTATCTCCTTACCCCTCTCTCTCTCACTCTTCCCCCTCTATTTCTCCCTCTTTATATCATTGCCTCTCCCTATCTCTACTCTTCCCTTATTGTAAACATAACATGATCCTATTGGTAATGAAGCCTAATTATCTTCCCAATTCAGAGGTTTCATTTTAGTCATATTTAGTTCCTTATAAGTTGATGCATAGTTGATTTGGATTTATCACATCTCTATTGATGACTTTGTTGGAGCATTATATGACACCCCCTAGCAACCACATTCACTAGGAAATGTGTATATGCAATATGTGAAATATCTAATCCATCTCCATCTCTATCTCTATCTTCCTCTCTATGTCTCTCCCCTATCCCTATCTCCTTACCTCTCATTGCATCTCTCTATTCCCCCTCTATCTTTCTTACTATATTTATCTTTCTCTCCATCTTTCTATCCCTATCTCTCCCTCCCCCTCTCCCCCATCATTCCCTCTTTCTATATCTCTCTACTTCACCTCTCTACTCTCTCTATGACTCTCCCTCCCTCTCTATCCATTCATATCCAGCTCTCCCTCTGTATCTCTATCTTCATATCTCTATATCCCCCTATCTCTATTTGTCTATTTCTACTTCTCTTTATTTTTCTATTTCTTTATCTCTGTCTTCCTTTGAACTTCTCTATATCTCCTTATAATATCTCTATCTCTTTATCACTCTATCTCACCATCTATATCTCTTTATCTCTCCCTCTTTATCTCTTTGTCTCTCTATATTTATCTCCCTCTACATCTCTTTGTCTTTCTATCCATTTGTCTCCCTCTTCCTCTCTCCTCCTCTATCACTAGACACGCCTCCCTCTCTCTATCCATCCATCTATCTCCCTCTCCTCTTCACCTCCCTCTTTATAGACCTCTATATCTATATCTCTTTGCCTCTCTATCTATATTCCCTCATTTATTATTCTATTTTTGTCTATCTATATCTCATTATCTATCCATCTCTCTCCACCCCTATATCTCTCCCTCTCTCTACGTCTATATATCACTTCCTATCTCTATCTTCATCTTTCTATATATTTCTCCATTTTCTCCTTCTCTACTCTCTCTCTCTATCTCTCCCTCTCCTCCATATTTGTCTCCTCCATATTCATCTCACTCCATCTCTATCTCTATCTTCCTCTTTATCTCTATCTCCTTATCCCCTCTCTCTCTCTCACTCTTACCCCCTCTATCTCTCTCTCTCCCTCTCTCCCTATTACAAACATATTATGAGCCTATTGGTAATGGATCTTGATTATCTTCCTAATACTTTAATAGTTTCAATCTTGTTTGGATCTTTGTAAATGGATGCATAATTGATTTAAATCTATCACTTCTCTATTGAGATATTTGCTTCACAAACATAATTTTCTAAATATACTACCAATTGACCTATGTACTACACAAATATATGAAAAAACTAGACCAAAATTTTCCCTAATTGACCCTCCACACCTCTTCGATGTACCCATTGCACAACAAGGTGAAATTGCTAGTAGGTATACAATTAGTATATGTATCTAATAAATTTATGTAAAACATGTGGATATATTTTCTTTGAGGTGTCTATTTTTAATCAATTTGTCATATTTAAGATGTTAATATTTTGATAAAAAGATTAAGCATCTCGATAAGTATAATTCTTGATGTATTATATATAGATTTATTAATTAAAAGTGATATTTAAGCAAATGGTTTTGTGTACACAAATGAATGATCCCCATAATGTGAATATAGAATTTCCTCTCAATGTAAAGAGGTTTTAAAGGGAAATTATAAAGTCTAAGTAAATGAAATGTGTCACTCTTTATAGATATGTATTGTCTTTATATTTTTGGTAAGAAACAGCTAATTGAAAGTCTCTCTCATCCCCTTCTCCATCCACCCCTCTCTCAGTTTATTTTATCTTCTTCTATCACTTTAAATATCTTCCTTTTTCTTTCTTTCTTTCTTTCTTTGAATATAGAGAATATATAAATACATACAATGTACATATATACATCTTCCCCTCACTACTCTCTCTCATATTCTATTTTCCTCTTTCTATATTCTTCTTTCACTCTTTCTTTTCCTCTCCTTGTCTCTATCATTGTCTCTCTTCTTCCTCTCTCATTATACCAACATTATTTAAACCTCACTTCCTTCTTTGCCACTTATAATATTTCCATATCATCATAATTCTTTTTTAAATGTTCTCAAATTTATGATTCTAAAAACCTTACACTTGATATAATTTACAACATGTTAACTAAGCTTTCTATGTTCTTGCAAGGGAGCGAAGATATCAACGATGTTGGTATTTTATATATAAATATGAAATAAGCATTACACTTATCTCAAAATTTAAATAAAATGTTATCTTCAAAAAATGACTTTCAAATGATAAGATGATGATTCTCTTACCCAAAAGATTGCAAATTTTCTTGACTTAAAACACCAATTAAAATTATCTAATTTTTATTTTACTTTAAATGCTAAATATTTTCTTTTTTCTTTCGACATAACTAATTTTTAAATGAAGAATCATTTTGATGTGAACCTTTTTTATTAATAAGTGTCAAAATTTCTATTAATTAGAAAATACAAGTACACATAGACTTCACAAAAAAGGGTGGGTTGATATGAAATCACAACGTTAGAGTCCACATGGGGCACAAATTGAAATGAAATAATGCATAAATAGAAGGGCCACTAGATGAAAAGAGATATTAGAAATAGTGGAGGTGACAAGTCCTCATCACTTGGCCTACCCCATACATCAACAGGGTCTAAAGTGACATTGGGAAAGTCCTGTGCTTCATCATCTTTGTCTTTATCTTCTTCATGAGGCTAAGAAATAGTCAAAGTTGGTTGAGAAACATTGTTGGAATCAAAGCATTTAAAATTATCAGAGGACAACCACCCAAAATTACCACTAGAAGACCACTTAAAAGCGCCCCAAAAGGCCATCTAGAAGTGCCCCTAGAAGGCCACCTAAGAGTGGGACTCGAAGGGGGAGGAGAGGTAAATTGCTGCCAAAGGGACCATGATGCACTCTTGGAACCCTAATCCCTCCAGTGGGCTAAGGGAAATACTTGGGGTTGAGCAACTTGATTATCATGAGCCAAGAGACTCTTTCCTTTCTAGTGCTCGTGAGGAGATTGGCCCTCATAAGAAGATGATAAAAGAACTTTGGTTACTGTCAAGGTCCACTACCAATCCTGAAGATATGCCACATATGAGGAAACCTTCTTAGCTTGTAATTGAACCTACAACAACACTTTAGAGAAAACAGTAGCTTTAGAATAAAGCAAAACATTTTGGTCTAATATAAAATTAGCAAAAATAGTAGAATTTCTATCTTTGTAAATACTAAAGAGAATCTTCACCTTGAAAGTGTATTAAATCTGATTGAATTTATGGGCAATGCAAGTCCAATCTCCCAAAAGAACCATATTCCAAGAAAAAGGTTTTGACTAAAAAAAGGTTGAAAGAAATCATGAATCTAATTTTAGAGCTATTGAGCTCAAGGACATAACCAAAAAAGAATTTATCAAATTAGGACACTACATTGGAGGTACTAAATATATTGGAGCATCCAAATCTGTATTGCTTAAAGAAAATAAATCTTGAGAATTACATGGATTTGTTATATCCTCTTTTTAATTATTTCCAATTAGAGTTAATATTATCCCATTTCCTATTTTTGGAGCACTAAGATATGAAAAATAGGAAATAGTTGATTTGGTACTTCATATTTAATTTTGAATATGAACCAAACCCTAATTTTTTTCTTGAAGTTATCTTTTAATTTTCTAAGTTAATAAAGGGGAAGAAGTTCATGATGTCAACATGTTACATTTACCACTATGCTCATGGTTTCACAAGCTCCCAAAAAACGTGATAAAAATTTAAAGAGGAATTTCAATAGGCTCGTGATGTCACAAAATTTATGAGTTTTTGAATATGAATATCTAATAAAATTTATAGAATGAGAAAAGTGCAACAAGATGAAGAGGAAATAATTCAAGTGAAAAGAAAGAAAGAAAGAAAAGGGAAAAGGATGGAGAATTTATAAATTTCACATAGCTCAAAAGTTTGTAAAAGTGTCAAAAGTTAGGAAAGGCCAAAATCTCTTCCTTGCACAGTAAAGGGAAATTCAAAATTTAAATTTAAGCAAAAATGGAGTATCAATTAATGTGATTGGTGCAAGCATGATCTAAACCAATCATTGGGGTGGGATTCATTACTAGACATAAATTCTGGTGAATTAAAGGGGTAAATGCACTCATTTTGGGGATAAATTCCAACCCACATCAAAAATATCTTGCTAAAATTATTCAAAACACTTGTGTTTAAGTAATTAGATTTGATGAAAAAAACCCTTAGGTTTGCTAAAGATCAAATGATGAAAACCTTTTGGTTTCAAGGATTATAGGATGAAATTGCTTGTTTTTTTTATGAAAATCTCACTTAGAGGTTGTGAATGGAATTTCATGAGTGGTAGGTTTCAAGTATTTCAAGTTTATGTAATGTGTAGTTCTTTTTTTTTAATAAAAGAGGGTAAAAAATTTATTAATCAACTAGAATAGTACAAAGCATAAAGCAAAAAAGAACCCAAAAGGGTCAAGAGCCATCCTACAAGAAATCAAGAAGAGTTCATGCAACATCTCATATCCTCAGTAACCCATCCCTTTAGATCCTAGGCAAGATCACCCGGTAAACTGCCCCAATCATCCACCAATGAAGTCCCATTCTTCTCAAAAGCCCATTTGGCCAACCCATCTGCCACCTTATTCCATTCCTGAGGGATATGAGAGAAGGTGATAGAATCCAATAAATCTCCAAGATTGGTGATTTGTTTAGCCACCACCGCAAGCTACCAACTAACATCCTCAAACTATCGCCTATTTATCATGTCAACCACCACCTAAGAATCTGACTCACAAATAACCTTTTCCAATCGAGGGCATATGCCCTCTTCAAATCCAAAAGAAATGCCAAGGTCTCCATAAGGTTATTAGAGTGTTGCCCCCTATACTCTAAAAAGAAGAACACAACCACCCCAAAACTATCTTTTCCCACCCCACCAACACCAACGAGCCCAGGATTACCCCTTGCATACCCATTCGTATTAATTTTCAAAACTCTAGTGGGAGGAAGCATCTAATGCCCCCTTGAAGACCTTCCCTCTAGAACACCTTCCTCACCTAACCTTGGGTCTTCCAATACCCCCAACAAAAATCCCCAAATTACAAATTATTCAATTATCTCTAGGATCCATTGGGACTGACAGGTCACATTTAACATACAGAGTCTCCTGCAAGGCCCTAAGAATATGAGCCCAGACTTGACCTACCAATAACTTCTTATCCAAAAAATCCTCCAGTTGCGCTCCAACCAAATGTGCCAAATAATCAAACTGGGGCCAATAGGCCACACTGTGTGCAAAAAAGAAGTCTTCACTGGAATAAACCCAATGTTCTGCCAAAACTCATCAAGAGAAGAGGGATGCCTGAATGGAAAATTCTAAGAAACCCACCAAAAATTCCAAATATTCCTAGCAAAGGGGCATTGAAAGAAGAGATGAGAAAAAGTCTCAACATATTTTAGACAAAGGAAACATAATGAAGGAGCTTGGAAGCTCCACTTACAAAGGTTATCCCAAGTCAAACACCTGTCATACACCACCAGCCAAGAAAAGAAATTACATTTTGGCCAAGAGAATTTATTCCAAATATTCTTCCACCAAGGTACTTTCACATTGCCTAAGGCCCTTTTGTCCAAAGCACCATATCCTGAAGCAATAGTGTACTTCACTTTAGCACCCAAACACCAAGCCAACACATCCCTTTCCAGAAGAGAACAACAAACTTTATCAGCCAAAATAGATGACAACTCCCTCCTATCTCCAAATTTCCATCCAGTGGCCACTCCTGCATATCCTTCCACTGGTAAACAATAGTCTGCCCCAAAGCCTGAGGGGCCTTGAAATCCATCACTCTGCTCCAACCAACTTGAACAAAAACCCTACATAAATCCTCCAAATAAGGATGTGAGGAGAGAATAGGCGAGAAACCATCCCATGAGTCATGCCAAAAAAGAGCATTAGAACCTCTGTTGCAGATCCAAAACACGCCTTGTTTAAGTAGTGTAGCTCCCCTCTTGAGAGTATCCTAGATCATAGAACCTTTCCCCCAAAGACTAAATCGGGGAACCTCAGCATCATCCACCCCCTAGGGTACTTCAAGGTAAGGATCCTAGGCCAAGACTGATGTTGGTGTGAACACCATCTCCATTATAGCTTAGCAACCAAAGCTTGCCCATTCCAATCCACCCTACACAATCCCAAACCACCATCCTGCTTTGGCCAACAAACAACTTCCCACTTAATTAAGCTCCACTTTTTTGAAAGGAGATTACCTGACCAAAGAAACTTCCTACAAAGCCCCTCAAAATATTTGATGAAACTTAAGGGAGCCATCATTACAAAGCATCTGTATAAAGGGAGGGCTTGAACCACATACTTCAATAGAGTAACTCTACTAGCCATAGAGAGCCATCTATAGGTCCAATGACAAACCAACCCACAAAATTTATCAATCACATCCTGCCAAAAATTCCAAGGAAGCAGGTACACATCCAAAGGGATACCAAGATGGATAAAGGGAAGCTTTCCCACTTGAAACCTTAAGATCTTGGTAATACGTTGTTGAATAAGTATGGGGGTATTAAAGAAATAAATGTAAGACTTACTTTCTATGATATAAGAGAGATTCGCTACACACGGGTCTCTCCTTTCTTGAGAGATCACCAAGGAATGAACTGCCCTTATACACCTTAGAATAATAAAATGATAAAGAACCAAGGATGCAATTACACTTCAGAAGAAGTAGTCAGAGATCCTAGGAGAGTTGGATTAGAAGTATTTTGTCCCAAGAAAGAGAGTTCTCAGCTAGAAGACATCAACGCAGATCTAGGACACCAACACAGTGAACTGTCGTTTAAAAGTTGTGCTGGTGTCCTGAGCAATAGAGAAATCAAGAACTTAACAGACAGGAAGTGATCCTACCCACAAACTCAAAAGTGATACAAACGAAACTATTAACTTAACCAAAAAGCCAAATGTTGAAGGAAATATCACGATACTTAGAGAGAGCTTACCCCTTTCTCGAATACTCAAATCTTCACTCCAAGTTCCTTTTTCGTAACCTACACATAAGAGATCAAGGAGAAAGTTGTTGGGTGGCTGTATAGGGGTTTTCCTTAGTCAGACCCCATTTTGGTGTTCCCACCTCCATGAACATCCAAGTTGGAAAGGAAACCAAAGCGTGTGGTGAGAGCAATACTCGCTCGAGTAGTAGAACCTGCACCATGATAAGTGTGTGGTGAAAGCAAGACCCACTCAAGGAGTAGTACCCGCACCATAGTAAAGTAAACAAATACTTGTGGAAAGAAAGTGAGAAAAGGAGAGAGAGTGTTACCCATAGGCCAAGGCCCTCTCCGAAGCACGCGGACGCACTACTAAGTGCTTGCTTGAGAGCTATTGCTATTGTTGGGGGGACCTCAGTCCAGTATGGCTTTGCCAATGAAATTCACTACTATCAAAGGAGAAGTCTCAAAGCTGTGGCTAAAGAAAAATAAGAGCTAAAGTAATGTCTTCCAATATTCCAACCTCTAAAATGATAGGAAAAAAGAGGTTCTTATGCTTGCAAAGGTGGCAAAGAGCCATTACTCTTGGAATGTAACTGCCAGGGCACGTGTCATATGGGTTAAATTTCTAGATTCCACGTTTTGGACTCAAGAAACGGATAGAACACTAGTGCTCCACGCGGACATCTGCACACCGCATAGTCATCCAAGGCCTATATTCTCAGAAAACACTTTCTCAGGATTCTGTTGCTCAGTCACTTGTTCTCCTAAAGTCAGAATTGTGAAATTTTGACTAAGGGGGTTTTTCCATTAATGTTTTGGAGTGTCATAAATGCTAGGAAAGAATGTGGAAATATTTGAAAAAATTAGCTTCACTAAAGTAGAAATGAAAAATTTCACCCAAATTTTCAAATTTTATGGATTTGCATGCCAATTAAAAGAGACCATAGCGGCTATCATAGTAGAACTAACCAGTACTAAAGATGCCCCTGGCATCCGAGCTTGACAAATAACATCTGAGTGGCTGTGAATTTGTTGAATGTTTCATCCTACAAAATTCAATTTTTAGGTTAGCTTCAAAAAATAAGAAGAAAATATGATCAAGAGACGACCTTATGCCCCCTCCTGAGTTTGCCTTTGGCTTAGTGGGGTGAACTTAGGAGAAACCAGGGAGCCACAAGTCCTAGGGAAAATGGGCCCTAGGGGGCCTATATATCCCTAGGTGGGTCCCTACAAGGATCATTTTCACTATTCACCACGAGCAAATTGTTGATTTTTGTGAAAGAAAAGTCAGAAAAATGCCTAGCGAGAGAGAGTATGAGGAGCTAAGGTTGGAACAGCTGCATCGGGACATCATCGAGGGTCACGAGGTGGACCAGGTAAGTCACCAACTCTCATTTTTAGCAAATTTTTGTGCATTTTTTAGGATTTTCCCTCTAGTGAGGTGCACATGCATCTTTTTTGTGCGCCTGCTTCCCAATTTTGTGTTGTCATCTGGGACTAGCGCTACCGTCCTACTTTTGCATTGTTGTCTCAGATACACACTATCGTCTCTGAGGTGACCATGGCAGTAGGGGATGTGTGTGCAGTGCATAGATGTCTGCGCGCTGCACATAAGTCTTAATGATTTTTTTGTAATTTATTGATGACAAATGTTAGTTTTATGATTCAAATTTTTCTTGATTTTGGCAGGAGTACCCAGAGATTCGGGAGCACCCTAGGGGGTGAGCATTTTAGTTGGTCCGTAAGCAGAGAGATCGCTTATTGGTAGACGAGGTTACACGCTTGGAGTGCATCGGCCTCTGACACGTTTTCACTATGCCAGAGATGAGGTATCATGAGCGTATGCTTACGACCCTTATGGAGTGGTGGGACACCACTACTTCATCTTTCCAGCTTCCAGTTGGGGAGATGACTATCACTCTCGAGGACATCTATCAGATCCTTGGGCTACCCATCCGCGGATGGCAGGTGGCCTTGGATGACACACGGTCAGTGCGGGAGTGGGTAGAGGGCATCCTCTATTGCATGGGGAGGATGGACAATGGTGATGGCATGGGCCATATCCACATGCATTGGTATGACCATTTGAGGACCACAACACCATTGATCTATCAGGTTATGGTCGTGACCATTTCATTTTGGAATGCGATTGATGGGAAAGGCTCACACCTGCATGGGGGCCTCATCCATACTATTACAAATGGTAGAGTATATGACCGTCTTTTCTTGGGGGAGCAGCATGCTAGTGCACCTTTACTAGGAGTTGGGCCGGTACGTAGACTATGAGTACCGTAGCTTGATAGCATGCACACTTTTGTAGGTGTGGGCCTTTTCCCACATCATGTGCACTCGGCCAGTTGGTTTTCCCTAGCTACGACCATATGGGGTCCCCATGGCCCACTAGTACGATATGACGTGTTAGTGGAGGTTTGGAGACCTATAGTTTTGGTGGCTATAGTTTGATACCCTCACAACAAATAGGGTTTGATAGAGGCCCTATCAATTTTTCAGGTAGGTGAATGATGGCAGGTATTTGAGGAATCTACAGAGAGACCATTTTTTGATAGGGCGTAGGGACTATATTATCGTGCCCTACTACTGGATTCGGGTCATGCAACAACATGATCATCTGTAGACCATACCACTGGATGTTCCCACCTACACTAGGGCCCACAAGAGTGCGGCGAGGGTCAGGGACCACCCTCTCCCGAGTATTACAGATATAGTCCCATCTAATGATGATGAGTCTGATCATGATTTTTCACCTTTAGTGGTGGGAGATAATGTAGGTGTAGCCGCAGAATTTGTGCGGTGGTGGGAGAGGTATTGACTAGCTCCTGTGTTCGGCGAGGGTGCTTTGGGAGGGGACCCTAGTCTGCAGGGGGACCTACCAGCCCTACCACTCCAGGACAAGAGGAGAGACCGACAACAGGCTAGGGAGGAGGAGGAGTAGGAGGTGCCTCAGGAGGAGGTAGTGCCGTCGAGGTTGAGGTGACGAAGATCAGATCCCCCACCAACAACCCCTATTTTTGTAGCACCACCATCTTCTACTGCGGCTACATCACTTGCAGTACCAGGAGCGGCTATCGAGACTGGTGGTGTAGGTCAAAGTATTGATCCTCATCCTGACCCGACATGGCAGCTGGGGGATCCAAGTATACATGATTTTTTGTTCTATGTTTTGTACTTTTAATCTAATGATATATGTAGGTATGTGCAGGATCATCATGGAAAAAACAGGCCCTTAAGTGGCAAAAAAATTAGAAAAATCAAAGTTAGGAAACTTGACGTGAAAATTTGAATAAGTTATCTATATTATTTCAAAAATATGTAAGACTAGAATCTATAGCAAATTGAATGTAGTTTCTAAACTACTAGGTTTTTTTTTTTTTTTAAATCTATTTGGTGAAAATTTGAAATTTCAATGCAGTAGTACTTAAATTTCAGGGAAAAAATAAGAAGTAGGTGTCTATCTGACCACCCTAACCACAATAAAATGATAATAATTTTTTATAATATTTTATAAATAAGTAGAGGACTCATGTCCTGATGTGATGCATATTTTTTGTAATATTTTCCAAGTAAATAATTAATTATGAATTTTTTATTACAAATTTTAAAAATATAAAAACTCGTGTGTCTGACCACCTTAACTTGGTCAAAACTTCTTGAAATTCATTTTTTCTTTTTTTAATCCTATAGTATGTGAAGCATAGAATGTGATGCATGTTTTGGATTCCAAAAATGTGATATCGTTTGAAAGCTATAGATGTTTTTCAATCAGCCTACCAATTAGGACTTTAGTCATAATTCAAATAGAAAATGAATAATAATAATTTATTAAATTCAAAGTAAAGCATAATTTATATTGCTGGAAAGCTGAGAATATCCTTTAAAAACCCTTTTCATTTCATCAATTTTGGGTTAAAAAAAGTTGTCAACCACATACCCTACAAATAGCCATCATATCGCCACTTTTTGGTCCATCATGATCCTACACATACCCATGTATCTTATATATATATGCCATCTTTTCCTTTTTTGTGCTTGCAAAGGATGCACAAGGATGGACTAGGCTCATAGCTCAGTGCATATCAAAGGTGGCCCCCGATGTACAGATTCAGGGGTTAGTCCTAGAGGCATTTCAACCAGTTTTCATGGGGTGTCATGCCCCCAACTTTGAGTTGGTTGCACGCCTACAGATTGCCTATGAGGAGCAGGGTACAGAGGTTGTCCAGCTGATAGCAGAGTTGACAAATGTGAAAGGGCAGTGTGACCAGTTGTTGGGGGAGCCACGGACAATGCTCGTCGAGCGAGACATGGCAGTGAGGAGGGTCGATATTACTGAGCAGGCATGTGACGCCCTTCAGAGTCGTCTCGATGACCTCAATGGGAAATTGTTAGCTGTGAGTCCGATAGAGTTTCAGTGACTACGAGACTAGCTATGACAGGTGGAGCTAACGATATCTTCCTTGTAGGGGGAGATCAGAGGGGTGTGGGTAGCCTTGTTTGTGTCACCCTCTCATTATTCACACTCAATGAATACCATCCAGCCCCTCCCCCAGCTTCCATAGCATCCACTAGAGCTAAAGGGGTCCAGGAGCCACATGCCTTAGTGATTGAGGATCACCATCATCATTTTTTTTTGGTAGTGAGATACATACATGTTCATACATACTTGTAGATCTTTCTGTACATACATATATTCAGCAACCACTCATTTTTGTAGTAGTGGCCTGATACATGTACATGAAATTGGATACATACATTGTGTATATATATACATATATGGATACATCAATTTTGGTTTCATGGCATTGTTTATCTAGATGTGTATGTTTTTTATTTCTCTCATATTCATGCTATGGATGTTATGTTCTCATGCGGATGTATGCTTATATCAGATGCTAATACGATTTAATTAAATACGCATGGCTATATGTTAATTTAAATACAATGATGATCTCATGAACACACACACACATGCACATGGTCACTCATAACACAAAATTATGATAATGTGTTAATGAACAATGTCAACATATGCAATACTACTACTTTTTTGTAGAGAGAGAGCACCACATAGGGGACACATAGGACATCATGCGTAGTAACGATGAAGATGCATAGCATTGATAGGATCCTTCAAGTGCCTTCCATCCATATATGATAATCCATATGTGCCTAAGCTATAGACAAAAATCACAATGTAAGGGCCTAACCAGTTAGGACTGAATTTCCCTCTTTGGTCGGGCGGTGCATTTACATTTCTCTAATTTTCACAAAGAACCAACTCTCCTATTTTAAAGGTTCGAGGGATTAAACTTTGATTGTATTATTTATATAACCACTGATGATGAGCTTTAAGATGTTTGAGGGCTCATAAACGATGCTCATCTAGCATCTCTAGCTGATGCAGGAAGTTGACTCGATAGGTCTCATTATCAATTAGCCCTCTTAGGGAGACTTGTAAAGATGGGATTTCCATTTCTAAGGGTACGATAGCTTCGACACCATACATGAGGTTATAGGTCATTGTCCCTATAGCTGTGTGGACACTCGTGCGATAAGCCCATAAAGTATACATCAGTTGAATGTGCCAGTCTTTACCGTGTTTATTAACTGTCTTTCAGAGAATAAGCTCAAGATTTTTCTTCGATGCTTCTACTTGACCGTTAGATTGAGGATAATAGGGTGTGAAGAACCTGTGCTGGATGTGAAACTTATCAAGGAATTGCTTCACTTCCTTGTTCTTAAATGGTGTACCATTGTTAGAAACAAGTGTAGCAGGCAATCTGAATTGAGAAATGATGTTGTTCATAAGGAAGCTATAGATAGCTTCAACATTCGTGGAGTGGAGTAGAATAGCCTTGACCCACTTTGTGAAGTAATCAGTAGTAGTGATGATGAAATCATGTCCTTTGGAAGAGGGAGGTGATATATTTCCGATAATATCCAACCCCCATTTAGCGAACGGTCAAGGGGAAGTTTGGTTTTGTAATTCTTGGGTAGGCATGTGAATGAGTTGGCTGTGTTGCTGGCATTGAGGGAATTTCTTGACAAGGCCAAAGGAATCTTGTTCCATTATTTTCCAATAGTATCCCATGTGTATCAATCTTTGTGTCAGGGATTTACCACCAAAATGTCCACCCCTAGAGCCCGCATGAGCTTCTTTAAGGGCAAGGAGTATTTCCACTTTGGTAAGACACCTAAGGAGCAAGCCATTATAGGCTTTTCTATAAAGGATGTCTAATAAGATGATGTAGCAAATTGAAAGCTTCCTTACGTGAGTTCGGTCATTTTTTGTCACATTCTCGGGGAAGCTCCCATTTTTTAAATAGTTATGGACATTGGAAAACCATTCTCCAGAGTCCACATGGGAACACATGGGGAATTCTACCTCAGGTACTTCGAGAACCGCAGGGGTTCACAAGACCTAGACCACAAAGTGGTATTCTTTCATATCTTTTTGGAAAGGTACCAAGGAAGCGACACTTGCCATAGCGTCAACATGTCTATTTTCTCTCCTAGGGACATTGTCTATTGTGAAGGAAGAAAATTTCCTGAGCAAAGACAAGGCTAGATCATGGTATAAGGATAGCTTACTTTGCTTAGCCTGGTAAGTTCTTGTTATTTGATTCACTATAAGTTTAGATTTTCCTAGGATACAAAGGTGTTTGATCTTTAGTGCTATCGTGGTGCATAAGCCAACTATAAGGGCTTTGTACTCAATGATGTTATTAGTACAAGGAAAGTCTAATCAGAAGGACAAGGGACCTAGTTTTCCTTCGGGGGATATTAGGACCACTACCACTCTATAACTAGTTTGACACCTCAACCCATCGAAATACATTTTCCATTTGGGATCCTCGTTGATCGAGAATTTTTTTTCATCAGGAAATAGATCTAAGCCGGGAAAGGATCGAGATGAGGGAGCATCTACCAATTGATCCACAACCGCTTGACCCTTTATTGATTTCTAAGTAAAAAACTTTATGTCAAACTCAAAAAGCAACATAACCCATTTCGCTAACCTTCCTGCCAGGTTGGTGCTGGTGAATAGATGCCTTAAAAGATTTGTTTTTACTATGATGTGCATTTTAGCATGGAGGAGGTAATGCCTCAACTTCTATGTAGCAAAGATAAGAGCAACACACTGCCTTTCCATGGAGGAATAATGGGTTTCATAATCAACCAGGACGCGATTAATGTAGTAGACTGCTCTTTCCTTTCCAGATACGTCATATTGAGCTAAAAGAGCTGCTAAAGCATATGGCGACATAGCTAGGTAAAGCAGGAAGGGTCTATCTTGCATAGTTGACATCAATATGGGACGGTTGGCCAAATAGGCCTTGGTTGATTCAAAGGCCTTTTGGCACCCCTCATCCCACATGAAGCAAATGTCCTTTCTTAATAGTTGAGAGGGTACGATCAACCAATTGAGATATGAACCTATGAATTGCCTGAATCTTCCCTTGTAAACTTTGCAACTCGGTAATATTCTTTGTTGGAGGCATGTTAATGATAGCATCGATCTTTTTAGTGTCAACTTTGATCCCATGATGAGAGATTATGAACCCTAGAAGCTTGTCAGCATCAATGACGAAGACACACTTAAGGGGATTTAATCTCATCTTATAGAGCCGAAGTATTTTGAAAATGAGATGAAGGTTCTTAGGATGGTCTTGGCGGGTTATGGATTTGGCCAATATGTCATCGACGTAATCCTCCAAAATCTTGTGAATGAAGTCATGAAATTCAAGTTCATTGCATGTTGGTAAGTAGCTCCTGCATTCTTTAATCCAAAGGGCATGACCACATAGCAAAAAGTCCCCCAAGGGGTAGTAAAGGTTGTCTTGTACTAATCATCTGGGTTAATACGGATCTGATTATAACCTGAGAAGCCATCCATGAAGGAGAGTAATGCATGGCCTACAGTCGAGCCAACAATCATGTCTATATTAGGTAAGGGAAAATCATCTTTAAGAGAAGCCTTATTAAGGTCTCAGAAATCGATGCATATGCGAATGCGACCATCAAGTTTACTAACAATGACTATGTTTGAAATCCAAGGGGAGTAATCGATGGGATGAATAAAGCTTACTTTTACAATTTCTCTATCTCAGTCTTAACCATTAGTGCCACTCTAGGATTGATTTTTCAATTTTTTTGCTTAACCAGCTTGGCATCGGGACATAGGATGATATTATGAACTAGTATAGATTCATCAATACCAGGCATATCCTCATATGTCCAAGCGAATATGTTGGGATGCGAACACAAGATATCATAGTGTTCGTTTGCTTCTTCAGAAAGAAAGGAAATTTCCAATTTTGATCACCTTTTCAGGGGATATGGGATCCATATAGACCTCGACAGTATCCCCTTTTATAAGGGAAATTTGGTCTTCATTCTTAGGTGTTGGAATGTCATTATTGGTGTTAGACAGAGGGTCCTCCTCATCAACATTCAAGATAGACTCCCCGAAATATGCTTGGCTATGTAAATGATACGGGAAATGTACTTTGTGATGATAGGGGGGAGTGAGGATTATGCGCCTAGAAATTCCTCTAATGATTCACTAGATTTGAAGATATCTAGAGGAATATTTTTGGCTTACTCCTTGACGTCTATTAACTCAAGGTGGACGAGGTTCAATGGTTTGACTGAAATCATATTAACACTCCACCAAAGCTTTAGCTTAGATTGTTCAACATAACAACCTAGCCCCAAGTTAGTTCGTCGTGGTTTAAGATTGATGGGGACTTGAATTCCTTGCTCAATACATCCTAGGCCCTTCTGCCCATAGCCATATTGAGAAGCGAGCTCATATTTGAATCCATAGTGAGTTTGTAAAACTTCAGGGGGGCAGTGGATCCACATAGAGTGCTTTGTTCCACCAATGAACATCAAACGTCTCTATGGGGGTACTTTTGCCTCCTTTGTCAGATCCACAAATGTTAACTTATTTTGTAAGAGGTGGATCATTCTCCTCAGTGTGGGAAGGAGTGATTTCCTCAATAGGATTGCCCTTCTTCTCCTCCATGGGAATTTTATCCACCTTTGTACTGGGGGCACATGGAAAGTCTATGCAAGAGGGGTCTACCTTGTACTCTGCAATAAAGAATTCATAAAAGTTCAAGGAACCCCAATCATCGCCAAGGAAAGAATTTGTTTGAGAAGATGATATGGGAGAACTAGGTGTAGACATCTAAATTTAATCACTCCCATATGATTAAATTTACTCCCTTTTCGTCTATCATATTAAAATATTAATTTATTAAATTAATATTATACCTTTTATCTCATATCTGTGAAGTATTTGATTTAATAATTAAATTCTTTATCTGTCACCTTCTTCCTCTCTAAATTAAATAAATACACCATTTTATTTAATTTAGTCATTTTCCCCTTTTGATTTAAAATCAATTTAAAATTCTTCACTTTCTCTCTCCTTGTCACATCCTCCATAATTTTGCCCTAATCTGAATTAATTTAATTAATTCATGATTATGATGTGCATCCTCTTAATCAGAGATTAATGTCACATCCTCCTACATTTGCCACTTGCCTCTAATCTTTCATTAATTAGCCTAATCCAATATTTGCACAACCTTAACCAAGGTCATTAGCCAAATTTAGCACCACTTTTTAGCCATCCTTTGCATTTACCTTCTTTTGGCATTGACCCCCTTTCCCATGTGAATTTTTAATTCACATTTATTTGTCCTAGATTCCCCTCCTTTTATATGTAATTTTTAATTCACATTCCATCCTTCCAAGGCTTCTAGAACCTTGGACTTGTCACAATCTCCACATGTGACCAAGTCCCACCTTTTTGGAGCCCACCTTTTATCCTCTAGATCCTCCTAGGAATGTGAATTTTTAATTCACATTTATATCCCCAACCACCTTTCCTTTTCCCATGTATATTTTTGAGGAATTCCAAAATTCCTCAAATGTCCCTTTCACTCCCACTTGGGGACAAGGAATCCCTTTTTGAGGAAATCTCCTCACTCCCCAAGGTGCATGTCCTTTTCCACCTCATGTACCTTTTTGCCACCTCACTTACACCTCATCTTCTCTTGGCCACTTCACCATCCACATGTCAAGATGTGAGGGCTTGTGGGTTCTCAACCCACCATAGCCCTTCATCTTGGCCTTGTTGGATGCATCTCAACCGTTGAATTCTCCTATAAATACCCCTTTCTGAAGGGCATTTTCAACACTTAGCCATTTGATAACTACATGCTGCCAATTTGCACTTTCAATCCTTTGCCATCATCTAGCCATCTCTTTTAATGATTTTTCACATTTAATCTTGCATTTAGTCACTCAAGAAATCATCTAAGGAGTGCACAAAATCATCCCAAGCAAGGGCCAATCAAGGAGACATCAACAGCAAGGAAGGTGAAATCGTTTATATCTTGTTTTGTCCATTTTCCTTCTTGTTTTATCACTCTTTTGGCTAATCTTGAGGTGTCCTTAGTATTTTATCACTTGCGTTTTTAAGTTATTTTGCACGTTAGAGTAGGGTAAAATTCTTAGGATCACACCAGGATCTTCCGCTTTAGGTGTTTCTTTAGTTTCGACACTCACCATGGGAATGATTTCTGCATAGGGTATCGATGAAGAACATGCCATAACATCAGTACTTAAGGAAGGAATACAATTTTTGAGGGTAGAAATGGTTGAAATGTGATCAACAACAACCAGTTCATAGAGGCAAACGCCCTTTGGATCTGCTTTGACTATGACTACTCGATTGTTTGCAACAAATTTCAAGGAACAGTGTAAAGTAGAGGTTACTGCGCCCATAGCATGGATCCAGGGTATCCCTAAGAGGAGATTGTAAGGTAAAGGCCTAGGCATCACATAAACCAACGTGGGTAAGGTAATGGGGCCGAGCTACAAAGGTAGTATTATCATACCTAGAGCTTGGCGGCCAACATTATCAAATCCACAAATGTACAAAGAGGAAGCTACCAAAGAAGACAAATCAACTTTAATTTTAGATAGTAGGTCCATGCCGCCAATGTTGAGTATCAATCCAGTATCAACAAGGGTATTCCTGATACCAATATTATTAATGTTAACTATAATCATCAAAGGTTCTGCTTGCTTCTACATGTTCAGAGGTGGGAGTTCTTGCGGGTGGAACACAATATTCGGCGAATCCGCATGAATATGAGCCAACAACGCATTAACATCCATAGGCCTGGCGGAGGCGGGCAAGAAAATATTTTGCAGGGCCTCATGAAGCATTTCTTGATAAACCGAGGCTGTCTAAATAAATTCCCAAAGTGAGATCTTATCCAGAGTAACACGAAGTTGCTCAGCAAGATCATAATCGCCTAGTGCTTTGATCACAAGTTTAGGTGCCATAGGAAGGCTAGGTTGGGAAGGTGGTAAAGAAGTAGGTTGTGAAGTAGGAATAGAAGGTTGTTGATCCAAATTTTGTCTGTTACTCCTTGTAGGATATGTGTGCCTAATGACATTATAAGATGTGGAATCCATAGCTTTCATGAACCTTGAATATAGGTCTGGTGAATCGCTACGAATTGAGATTCTGCAGACAATAGGGTTGGTTCGGGTTATGTAGATAATGAGTTTCTTAGGGCTTGGGGGAGCCACTGAGACTACCACCACATTTACTGATCCCTCAACCTTTCGAGAAGAGACTTGTTTAGGAGATTTACGGATAGGGGGGGAACGCCTCTAAGAAGTCTTCTAGAGCATCCTCCAGCATATCGAAATCTTCTTTTGAAAAGTCATCATGATGAACGTGGAACATTGCAAATAAACTTCCATCGTTCACGTTAGGTTCACCAAAATGTGATATAAGAAGGATTTGCTACACACAGGTCTCTCCTTTCTTGAGAGATCACTAAGGAACGGACTACCCTTATACACCTCAGAATAATAAAATGATAAAGAACCAAGGATGCAATTACGCTTCAAAAGAAGTAGTTAGAGATCCTGAGAGATCCAAATCAGAAGTATTATGTCCTAGGAAAGAGAGTTCTCGGCCAGAAGACATCAGCACAAATCTAGGACGCCAACGTGGTGTGCTATCATTTGAAAGTTGCATTGGCATCCTGAGCAACAGAGAACTCAAGAACTTAACAAATAGAAAGTGATCCTACCCACATACTCATAAGTGATATAAACAAAACTGTTAACTTAACTAGAAAGCCAAATGTTGAAGGAAATATCACAATACTTAGAGAGAGCTTACCCCTTTCTCGAATACTCAAATCTTCACTCCAAGTTTCATTTTTGTAACCTACACACAAGAGATCAAGGAGAAAGTTGTTGGGTGGTTGTATAGGGGTCTACCTCAGTCAAACCCTTTTTTGGTGTTCCCATCTCCACAGACAACCAAGTTAGAAAGGAAAGCAAAATGTGTGGTGAAAGAAATATGATAAGCGTGTGGTGAAAGCAAGACCCGCTCAAGGAGTAGAATCCACACCATGGTAAATTAAACAAATACTTGTCGAAAGAAAGTGAGAAAAGGAGAGAGAGCATTACACATGGGCCAAGGCCCTCTCTGGAGCACCTGAATGCACTGCTGAGTGCTTGCTTGAGAGTTGTTGCTATTGCTGGGGGGACCTCAATCTGGCATGGCTTTTCCTATGAATACACGACTATCAAAGGAGAAGTCTCAAAGATGTGGCTAAAGAAAAATAAGAGCTAAAGTAATGTCTTCCAATCTTCCAACCTCTAAAATGAGAGGAAAAAAAAGGTTCTTATGCTTGCAAAGGCGGCAAAGAGATGTTACTCTTGGAATGTAACTGCCAAGACATGTGTCACAGGGGTTAACTTTCCAGATTCCACTTTTTGGACTCAAGAAACAGACAGGATGCTAGTGTGTTGCGTAGTCGTCCAAAGCCTATATTCTCGGAAAATGCTTTTTTCAGACTTCTATTGCTCGGACACTTGTCCTCTTGAAGTTAGAATCACAAAATTATGACTAAGGGGGTTTCTCCATTAATGTTTTGGAGTGTCATAAATGCTAGGCAAGAATGTGGAAATATGGAATTGCCTCTAGGTGCAATTCTGTGATATTACACTCTCATTTATGCTTTGGCCTGAGGTAGCCAAGTAACAATCCAACGTCTTTAAAAAATCCATAGCCTCAACCACCTTAGCAACACCCATCAAGGCTGAATCATCCACAATCTGAAGGTGAGTTTGAGGAGGAAGAGAGTTGCTCCATTTCCATCCTTGAATGAGCCCATCCATAACCTGAGACTTGATGAACCTCCCCAAACCCTTAGCCATTAGGATGAACAAATATGGGGATAAAGGATCCCCTTGTTGAAAACCTCTAGAAGCACTAAACAAATATGAAGCCTCTCCATTTATAAGAACGAAGAAAGAGGATGTCATCACACAACTCATGACCCAATCAATTCACCCCTACTAAACCCAAAGGCTCCAAAAATTTTGGTCAAAAAACCCCATATAACTCTATCATACACCTTAGCCATGTGGGTGATCCCACAATACTAGTTTACAATTTTTGGACAAATTGGACACTGAACTGATTTTTTCTAACTAAATCTTCACTTTCGGGCACCTATAGCGGCTAAACCGTGAGGAATTTGAAGATGATGCACACTAGTGATTTGTGACATTTTTTCTGTAGATTCTAAATATATTTTTTTCAAAAATTTTGGAATCAAATTGCACTTCTTTTTCCATCAGGACTTCAAAAACTAGCTTTTTTCAGTAAACACCATTTTTAAGGAGTGATGCTCACCGTATACAACATAAAAAAATTTCCATGAAGGATAATTTTTTTTTTTTTTTGAATTTAGATTTATAACTACAATATCTAGCACTTTGATTTGGTTTCATAGTGTTTTATTGAATATTTTTTCATTAATCAACTTTTGAAATCAAACCAATTACAATTCAGACATAGGCGGACTATATACAACATAACTTTTTTTGTATGTATTGAAATTCAATTTTTTTTTGTTAGATCAAGGACTTCAATATCTAGTGCATTGATATTTTTCAATTTTTTTTTGATAATCTACTATTTTTCTACATGTGTAGAACATAGAGCTTGATTTTTGGTGAAAAACCTACATTCATAAGAAATAAAAATAAATATAATAATGAAATTAAATTTATTTAAAATTATAATTTTTGGGAAGCTTATAATAAGGACTACATACTTATAAAAATAAAATTTAAATGAAATCATTTGATCCCCCAAAAGGTAAATCAAAAGTGGTTTTTTATCAGCATTTTGATAGGTGTAAAAGAGACTCCGTTATAGGTATGGTTTGAAACTAGTGGGGTTCTATCCAAGGGGGCTTGATCTAAGGTGGTTCGATCAAACCCTCTTCAATTGGAATCCTTTAAATTGAACTTTTCAAGGCTTAAATCATTATATTTTCTAAAAATATGTGATTTTAGCAAAAATCAGGGTCTCCTAGAAATTGTAAACCAGTATTGTGGGATCACCCATGTCCAACTTTATAAACATGGAATTTTCCTTCAAAGAGGCCATGGAATAAATAGTCTCCGCCACAATAACTATATCATCCAAAATCTATCTACCCACAACAAATCCCCCTTGTTCTTCTAAGATCAGTTTATCCAACCATGGCTTCAGACGTTTAGCAATTAGCTTTGTGATGATTTTATATACCACATTACATAAAGCAATTGGTCGAAAAACATCCAGAGAATCAACACCCTCGCGTTTTGGGATAAGAGGAAGAAATATAGTATTCATGACTCTCAACATTTTCTTATTCCTTAAATATTTTTGCACAACCTCCAACAGATCAAGGTTGATCACTTCCCAAAATTCTTGAAAGAACTCTGCCAGAAACCCGTCAGGACCAGGAGCTTTCCCTTTTTTCAATTGAAACACCACCTCCTCCAACTCCTTCAAAAAGATAGGCTTAAGAATAGAGGCATTCATATCTAAAGTCACCAAAGGAGGGATACAAGCTAGGATAGATGCTTCTTCCTCACAAGTACACGAGGTATCTTCAAAAAAGAGACTAGAGAAAAAGTGGATCACCTCCCTAGAAATCTCCAACGAGGAAGAAAGAATAGAGCCCTCAGGAGAGTGAAGAGAAGAAATAATGTTACTTTGTCTACAAGCCTTCACCGAGTTATGAAAGAAGGAAATATTCCTATCCCCTTCCTAAAGCCAGTCAATACGAGCCTTCTATTTCCAAAATATTTCCTCACGAAGCTCCCATTCCTCTAGGTATTTAACCACACTATCCTCTAACCTGCCCAAATTCGCATCAAGACCCTAATCCTGAATTTTCCTGGTAATAGAATGAAAGTGCTCCTAGGAAACCCCTTTCCTTTGGAACACATTGCCAAATTGATACTTATTCCAATTTTTTAATTTATACTTCACATACTGAAGCCTCTTCAAGAAGGAGTACATAGCCATACCAAAAGTTGGTCGTCCTTCAATGCACCATCGAGAAACCAAGTCAAGTAGACTCTCCTCCCTAAGCCACATAATATGAAATCTAAAAGAATGTTTCCTAGAACCATTAGCCAGATGAGCAAAGAATTTAATTAGCCAATGATCTGATCCCCGCCAATCCAATATTTCAGAGCTTGACAACCACCTATTACCAACCCAAAAATTGGAAACCAGAAACCTATCTAATCTTTTAGAAATAGCTTCATCCCCAAGCCTCCTATTATACCAAGTAAACATACCATTCAAAGGTTTAATATCCACCAACCAAAGTAGAGCTAGATTCTCCCTAAGAAGACTAGAAGAGGGATCCAAACGAGGAACTCCCCCCCTTTTCTCCTCAAGAGAGGAAATTGCATTGAAATCACCTGCCATAATCTAGGGAAGGAAGGGATCCAAAGATCTCAGAAAGTTGATATGAGACCACAAGAGAATCTTACTATGGAAATTTGTCGAAGCATAAATGTTGGAAAGAAAGACTCTTTCCCCCATCTCCAAACTAATCACAACAAGAGAAATGGAGAATCTACTAGAGCACCACCAAACAGGAGAGATTCACCGAGGATCCCAGAAGAAAGCAAGACCTCTAGAGCTCCCTTGCGCACCCACACACTAACATAACCCTATATTCCAAACCTTAGATGCACATTGTAGCATACTATCCACGTATAACTTCATCTCCTGAAGGAAAACCAAATTCGGAGAATGAGCACGAACCAAATCCCTAATAGCCTTTTGTCTAGGGATGCTATTCATACCCCTCACATTCCATTATAGCACAATCATCGCGAAGGGTGAGAGAAGTGGGTATCCAATGTTTTCTTCGACCCATATTCAACCAATGTCTCACTAGCCAACTTAACTTTCTCCTGATTTTTCTTCCTACCCACCTTCTGGGGCTTGTTAGGAGCACTCTTTTTCAGGGGATTTTGTTGCACACCTAAAATAGGAGAAGTAGAAGCTTTACTCTTTCTAGAATCTCCCAAACTTGAACCTCCAACAGGGTAAGCACCAATAGCAGTATAGTCCAAAGAAGTATCAGCCAACACACAAGGATCCCCAAGCCCAACATTAGGGGAGGGAACCAAAGAATCTTTTACTTCCTCAGGGGCCTCCAAATATGCAACAACTATAGGCTCAGGATTATGAGTAGTAAAAGGGGGAGCATCCACCTGCATGTCAGGAGATATCCCCTCCTTATGAACTAAGTCATCCAACGCATCAAACCTGTTAAAGAACCCCTCCTCATGACGATCCTGAAAAGTCCTCTTTTGACCTCGACCTTTGTTTCAGGCCTAACAGGAACAAACCCATCCTTATTCGGAGTCACCCCTTGTATGGGTCCTTTTCCCTTTTCGGATCTAGGATTTGATGGAGTCATCCCGTTACCTGAGTTACCTACACTAGAAGCATGCAAACACTTCCTCTGAAGATGGCCAAATTCACAACATAAACGACATCTAAACGATAGAGATTCATAATCTAATGGCCGAGTCCAAGAACTAGACCCCACTGTCAGATCAATAGAGTCAGGCAAAGGTTGACTCAAATCAATCTCCATGCAAACACGTGCATAGGAAAAAATCCTCTTCTCTAGAGTTTACTAAGAGGGGCCAATCGGTTTTCCCAGTGACATGGCAATAGACTGCATAATATCTCTCCTCCAACATTCAGGCGGCAGCCGAGGAAGGAAAATCCAAACCGGGACTTTGGATGACAACTCTTTCGCTGAATTAAAACCTACATGCCATGGATTAATGAACAATTCAACTTGATTATAAAAGTACGGGCCAACCTCAAAAGCCTTATTTCGATTTGAGATGCATGAAAAATCCACCAAGAAGAAATTATTTGGAGCTAACAGAACCTCAAAATCCCCATCTGAGTTCCATATCCTTCGAATCCAAGGGTCAAGGAAAGGAAGAGAGACCCTCATCCCCAAAAATTTGCAGATTAAAACATGCTTACTATAATATTCTAAATCCTTTGCAACCGCTTCCCTTTGAATCACCACCACTGGGTGTACTTGAGCCCTTTCCAAGCAACCATTAACCTTTTGCAACTTAAACGCATCGACCCTTGACAAGCCAACTCCAGGAGAAAACAGAGTGGGAATCCCGTCCCTCTCCTCTCTCATAGCAGCGTCCCCCGACACCCCATCCAAACCATCATTCAAGGCCATGAGAGCCACACCCAGCAGCCTTTACCACACACCACCACTCCTCGAATCCCAGTCTCTTCAAACCCCACTCCACTGAATATGCAATACAATAGGCAGTGAGCAAGCCCCACACTCCGAACCACAAGCCAACAACCCACACGGGCAAGAAAAGGCCCAAACCTGAAATAGCTTTGACTCCTTAAATGCCACAGGAAAGGATAAAATATGCGCACAAAAAAGAACAACCCACCCGAACAGAGTAAATAAACCCACCCCACCACAAAGGAGGTGCAATTGAAACTGATCCACAACCAAGCCTGTACATGCACCGCTCAGTGGCAACATGCACCATGACCACACAGGCTACAGACACTCACCTGCACTCTTCACAGTCCCATCACCATTCAATTCTTTCCATAATGTGTAGTTTGTTGTGGGTTTAGCATAGTAGTTTTATTTCACTGTTGCTATTGTAGGTATTGTTTATGTTACTTTTGTAGCATATTTTAATTATTTCAAGTCTCACTATAAATCAAAATAATTTTAAAATAATTCTTTTGTTTATTAGCTTCACTTGTTAATCTGGTGTAATAACAACCCTAGCTTGACCCAAAATATTACACAATTACTTTTATATAAGTGACATTACACCATAGTAACCAAATGAGTAAATTAAACAACTAAGAAATAGCAAGACAATTTGATTTTATTATTTAACCAATAATATAATTTTTCATGAATTCATGCATAGCTAAGGGTCATCAATGCAATACTGGAATGTAATTATGACAATATGTACAATGAAAAATGAATACTAATACTAAATGAAAACATACCTTTATTATTTCTTGATGTAGTTTGTTTCCTCACTCTTTTCTTATCCATAGTTCTAGAGGAAGGGTGTAAAGTGATCCCAAGCAAGTGGATTGAAGTCCCTATCCACCCCATCCAAGTGGATTATATGACCCACAGAGAGAGATGGTCAATCATGCTAGTCTACCATACACAAGGTAACCATCATTCACCCAAGGAGTTCCTGCAATGGTAAATCTAGTATTAATTCTCACAATAGGGTACACAAAAGCTTGTCTATGGGGTTTTGACCAATCTCTTACCTATTCTTCATTATAATTCTCCTTTTTCCTTATAGTTCATCAAATGGATAAGCATAAAATATGGTCCATCACATGCATGTTGTTGGCCTTAAATCATGAATACCAGTGGTGGAAACCATCTAACCCTTTAGAGTTACACTAGGCATCCATCACTTGTATGGTATTGGCACTAAAACCTGCATGCTACTAGAAAACTCTATGCAAGCTTCTAGAGTAACACAGGGCATCCATCACTTGCATGTGGATGGTACTATGTCCCACATGACACTAATGAAATGACCCAAAACTATCTATGGGTATGCCAAATAGTCTATAAGTAGAGTGTGCTCCTTAATTGTCATCAAGTTGGAGCATCAATAAGCTTATCTTGGGAAAGATATATGGTTTATTCATCAATGATCACCTTGGATGGAGATGAATAGTCTACATGATTAGGAGGTATACATCCTCTACCTATGCCCTCATAAAATCCTTACTCGATCCATCACGTGTTCCCTTAAAATTTGGCCCTTGTACATCGCTTCACTATAACTAGAAAGGATACTCCTAAATTCCAAATAATTAGTTTCCAAATTCAACCTCCACTATGGTCAAACTACCAATTTCAACTTTGGTATGATTAGGAAAATGGTACAATAGCCAATTCCTTCCCAAAGTCCTTTTGGAACTAATACTCAATATAAAAAAAGGTATCCAAGATTTCAATAGAGGATGGGTGTAGTTAAATAATCATTTTGAATCTAGAAGTATGTGAGTTGTAGCCCACTATCATGTTTGTGAGGTCCTCATGATGTATTACTCAGTCATGAGGATGTATAATAGTTTTGAGGAGGGAATCTAATTGTTACCTTGAACCAGTTTTAGGCTATAAATTTAGGTTTCATATTTCTTCACTAAGTTTCTCTTTCAACATTATCCTCCTTAAAACATAAATGAATAAAACATATACAATACAATAACCTAGATCACTACATTATCCACAACTTACATGGATTTTCTACATTACTAGTCATTACATGATAATTAATTTTATACAAATTCATTAAAAGTAATCATCTAATTTCTCCTTAGTTTTTATTTTCATTATATCTTCTTAAGACAATAGATAGAGCAATGTTGGGTTAATTTTTTCACAAAAAGCATTGAGGTCTAGGCCATGTTTACAATCTTAGACTAGTTGTGTGCAACCCATGCTAGATAGATTTGGGAAAAATGTAAAGATATTGACTAAAGGGGGAAGAGGATTGTGGATATAGAACATTTAACTATTTAAATTCGGTTACCTATCTTCCTAGTAGGAAATAAAAGGCCATCATTTAGCAATTATACTCACCTCAAAACAAGTAGAAATGGGATAAAGTTTCTGGTAAACACACCCAAGTTAAGCCCATCTAACACAACCAAATCCTCAATTCACTTTTCGAGCTAAGGAATTTGATGGGAAGATAAAATATGCAAAGAATAAAAAGTGGTGGCCTACTCTACAACATGCCTTTTAACTAACACTAGGAAAAAAAACATTTATTATTTCATTTAGCCATGGTGCACTTACAATCCAATATTCTTATGGGATTAAGAGGTTCTTCAAGAGGCGAGCTAGGGTAGTTGGGTGTCTAAAATTAATTAGCTATTAGCAATCATTTAGCTGGAAAGGTTCACAAAATTTTATGGAAGGAATTTCCAATCATCTTTGATAGATTTACAACCCTAAAATATCAATACTAGTAGAGGAAACAAATGGACTAGAGAAAAAACCCTAGTATGAAGGCGTCACATGGTTTCCTACAACTAGGATGAATTCGATTGTTCATTTTACTCATCCTAGCTTCTACTCAAAATTCTTCTACCTCATTTATTCTACCTACTAATTCCTTTTTAACTTCCTCTTTAACGACTAAGAGTTATAGCTTCTTGAAAGAGGATATGAGAGGAAGTATGACAAGGTATAGCCTCCCTTGATCAACCATCACCATTAATTTTACTCTCAACTCCCTCTACTAGGCCATAACATTCATTTTTTCCTTGTTCCTGGTCACCATGTTCAACATTTTCCATTCACATTTGTTTCTTCTTCCTATCTTTTATTTTGGTAATTCTCTTCCAAAGGTAGATGGGAATAAGGATGGATTTTTTTATTATTCTATGATAAAATTATTCATATTGTGTCTCCATGCATTTTATTTGATATATTTATATATACACTTATTTGTATTTAATGAATTTATTACTGTTATTTCCTACCTAAGGTTGACCAAAATTTGATTGAGATTGCTTCAAGTGTAGGGTCACTAGAACATAATAAAAATTATTTAATAATTAAAATTAATTAAGTTCTTGTGTTCCTATGGTTAGGCATAATGATTAAAATGAGTATTGATAATCTTCATTTACTACTAAAAGAATTATCAAATATCACACTATTTATTATAACCTGGTTATATGAACCTAGGTTTAGAAAAAGGTTAACAAATAAGTCTTGACACAAGGTTAGCATTGTAATATACCTGGATCTCTTCATGGTTCCACTAAATCAAACTTGAACCTTACACATTGGGTACCTACAATTAAACCAACGTCCTCACACAATTCCATCATCTCAATCATTAGTACAGGTTAGTTAAAAAATATAATCTATACATTAAATTTATTACATAACACAACCACTTAGTCATTTTAGTTAACAATAATCATCAATAGTTCATAACACCATTCATACACACACATATGTCCATTAACATATTATTATCACAAGTTCCACCCCTAGTCCAAATTACAATGGGACTAAGGATCTCATGAGAAAGTAAAAAGGGGTACGTAGAGGATATGACATACTCCCCTCCTTAGGGTTAAGCCAACTCAACTTAATTAAAAAAGTATGAATTTCTATTTTAATTATATTTTCATCTTCCCAAGTGGTGAGCCCTATTCCCCATACTGGGCGTAAAGGACGCTAACTTGTTGGATGGTTTGGTTGTGCAACTATAGGTTTCACTTGTCTGTGATTGTGAGTGGTTTGAGGTTGATATTTCTAGCCTTTTTGTACCTATAGTTATTGATAATTATAAACTACATTCATGGGGTCAACAATATAATTCTTAAGTAAGGATACATGAAATACATTTTGAATGTGACAGAGAGATGGTGGAAGAGCTAGTTTTTAAGCCACATGGCTAATCTTTTCAAGTATCTCAAAATTTATTATGAATCATGGAGCTAATTTGAAAGCCTTGCCAAAATTCATTGAGCTTTTCTAAGGTCTAACACAAAGAGACACCTTGTCACCTACTAAAAATTCCCTTTAAGTCTGCTTTGCATATCTATAACTCTTTTGATGATCTAAGGATTTCTTCAATCTTTCCCTTATTAAACTCTTACTTGTTTGTCATACCCTTGGAGTATCTTTGGCCCAATTGTTGTATGATTGTCTAATTCATCCTATCTAATAGGCATTCTACACTACCTAACATACGACACTTTGAATGGTGCCATTTGAATGGAGGAACATGTTATGAGTTGTTATGTGAAAACTCAACTAGGGAATACTCCTACCACTTAGTAGGTTGATCCATGGTGTACATATAAAGTATATCCTCCATAATTTGGTTGAATATCTCCATTTGACCATCTATTTTGGGGTGATAAGTGATGCTAAAATTGAGTTTGGTGCCCAAAGTGGCAATAAGAGAGGTCCAAAACATGGAGGTAAATAACTTATCTCTATTAGAAATAATCACCTTAGGCATCCCATGTAATCTGACTTTTTTATTTATGAATATTTTAGCCAAAATTGAGGCATCATCCTTCACATTTCCAAATATGAACTTTGCTACCATGGTCAATTTATAGACTACTACCAAAATGCTATCATGCTAGTTTTGGGTTTTGGGTAAACCTATCACAAAATCCATGAAAATTACCAACCATTTATGCCAAGGAAAATCATGAGGATAGAGATTTGTACAAGATGTAATTTTTTTCCTTAACTCATTGACATTCTAGACATTTGGGAACAAATTTAACTATTTTCTTCGTCATTATTGGAAAAAAATAATGAATTTTTAAATTTGCATACATTTTAGTAATCTTAGGATGTGGTTGATAGGGCACATTGTGGCCTTAAATGATAATTTTTAGTCTTAATCCTCCTTGCTTGAGTACACATATTTTGTGTGGATAACGAAGGATATCATCATCCCCACATGATACTTTATTTGACTAGACCCTTGTTGTAATTCTAAAATTATTTGTTGACAAAAAGGGGTCTCATTCACTACATATGATTGTTCTTTCTACCAATTCAAACATGAACTAAGTGATCCTAGCTAATCCAACCCTTTAGCTTAAGGAATTTGCAACCTGTTTTATTTTCCCTTTATAGATTAAATATTTATATCATAATTACTTAGGAATTCCAACCACCTTCCTTGACATAAATTCAAATTAGGTTATGTTCAAAAAAATATTGGAGTCCCTTATGATCAATTTTGAGTTCAAATGGTCTCGCTACCAAATAGTGCTTTCATACCTTTAGTGCATGCATAATTATAGCTAGTTCTAGGTCATGGGTAGGGTATTTGAGTTCACGATCCTTCAAATTCCTATACTTGAAAGAAATCACATGTCCCTTTTTCATCAAAAATCCTCCTAACCTATCTAAAGAAGCATTTGTCTTGACTACAAGCACTTTTTCCAAGTCAAGAATTTGAAAAATTGGTAGGATGGTAAGAGCTTCCTTTAATTATTGGAAGGTAATATTGTATTTCTTGGTCCATTAAAAAAATTTCCCCTTTTTTTGAAGATAGGTTATGGGGTTAGCTACTCAGGAGAGTTTTTTTATGAACCTTCAATAATATCCAACCAATCCCATAAATTTTCTTACTTCTACCACATTCTTAGAGATAAGCCTTGAATCTATAGTTGTTTGAACTTTGGTTGGGTCCACTACTATTCCTTGGACTAATATAATATGCTCGATATAGTGTAACTTAGGCTAAAATACATAAAACTTGGACAATTTCCCACATGGTTTATGTTCTCTTAGTATTTATAGTACTATTCTCAAACTCTCTATTGCAAGATGGTGTGTCCCTCGGTCTTCCTTGTCCAACACGACGCTTGGGTTTGTGACATGGCTTAACTGCCTCCTGTGGATCTTACATAAATCTGTTGGTTGTATTGGGGATGACAGGTCGATCTTTTGGTGCAACGACAACCACCAAAGTAACAATTGGTATCAGATCCGAGGTCACAGGTTCAAACCCCTCACTTGTGCTAGGGGGGTTGTTGCAATATGGTGTGTCCCTTGGTATTCCTTGTCCAACACAACGCTTGGGTTTGTGACATGGCTTAACCGCCTCCTGTGGATCTTACATAAATCTATTGGTTGTATTGGGCATTGACAGGTCGATCTTTTGGTGCAACAACAACCACCAATGTAACACTCTCCTCACGTTCTTGTAGATTCTTGGAGTACAAACCAAGATATCATCTAGAAACACCAACATAAATTCATCCCAGTAGTCATGTGGAAGACATGATTCATGAGGCTCATAAAGGTGGAGGGAACATTTGTTAAACCAAAAGGTAACACTAGGAGCTCATAATGGTTATACTTGGTTTGAAAAGATATTCTCAAAATATCATCTTCCTTAATCCTTAGCTGGTGGTATCTTGACCTTAGGTCTATTTTAGAGAACATAGTATCTCCTTTGATATAGTCAAATAAGTCATCAATTTGAGGAAGGGGTATCTATTTTGGATGGTTACCTTGTTCAACATTAGATAGTCAATGCACAATCTCAAGGTACTGTCCTTATTCTTAATGAACAATATTGGAGATCCTGAAGGAGACACACTAAGTTGAATCAATCCCTTCTCCATTAGTTCCTATGATTGCATCTTAAGCTCTTATAATTCAACATTATTAATTTTATAGGGGGCCTTCAAAATAGGCTCAACCCTTGGAACCAAATGGAAAAATTCATTTACCACTTAGGAGGTCAAGTTAGAAACTCTTTGAGAAAGACATCTTGGAATTTGTAGAGAATTATGTGATTTTTGATACAAGGATTGGATCTTCATTGCCCTCTATTTTTACTATCTATAACTTTTTCTTCATTTTCTCACTACCCTCTTAACTCGTATGGATAAGATCATTTTCACCACTGATTTCCTTTGGATTCCTTGGAGTATCCCTGGTCTCCCTTGATCATATAGACATTCAATCTTCTTACAGTAACAATCCAATTTGGCTTGGTGCTCTTTGAACCAATCCATTAATAGGATTAGGTCATAGGATCCTAATTATGTGACCTATATGTTTACCTTAGTCCTTATAATTCCCAGCTCAAATTTATCTCCCCATAGGTAGAATTTGATCTTATGACTCTTACTAGACTCAAACTCTACCTCCATCTCATCTCAAGTTAGAACTTTATGATCAATGTTACATTTTTATATCATATTAGGAGAAATAAAGCTATCTATGGATCTTATGTAAGTATACCAAAATAAAAATGGTTTGGTCATATGAGCAAGGCTTGATGATCTTCTTGGCAATTATCCATGGTTGCATAAATTCAAGAAATTGGGTTAGTGGTTTTATTTGGATTCTTTAGGAACTCATTTTTTTTAGTGGTTACCTCCACATATCCAACATCCATCCACATGTCCTCTTTTGAATTCCTTGCCTCTTGATGAATCAACATGTGCTACTTGCTTCAATACTTTTTGTCTTTTTCATTCCTTTTCCTTCTAACCCATGGTCCCCTCTATATTTTTGGCCAATTTTAAATCTTTGAAAAGCCCTCTCCCTAGGCATAGACTTTGAGAATCCCCACGTTTTATTGTCAGAGTAATTGGATGCAAGAGACTTTTGTTTTTGTTCCTACTTTCTTTTTCTTTAACAACTAGAAGATAATTCGACAACCTAGTTCAAGTATTTGGATTGAGTGAGCTTGGTTGCATATAAAAGATTCTTATTCATTCCAACTATTAACTTTCTCACCTAGTCCTCTTATTCTTTCATACAGTGCATGTGACAAAGTAGGTTCATGAACTTAGTCTTATGAGTTTCCCCCTTGCATAGTGAGAATAAATCTATCATCTTTTGATCTTGATGATGAGAAAAAATGTACTCCTTGTGGAATCAATTTGTAAGCTTTTCTCAAGTTAGTTGTCTTAAGTAATAATTTTAATCTCCACAAGGTGATCCCACCATAGTGATGCTTCTCCTTCTAATTGTACTAGATGGATTCCAGCTTTAGTATTGGCATTCAACTGATAGCAACCCAAATTTTTTATTCATCCCAATTAACCATGGTTCAACCTCATCTCCAACCCTATCCCATCAAACTCGAGAGCTTTTATTTTATTTAGATCTCAAATCAACAAGTCTTTTCCCACTCCTTGTTTCTTCCCTTCAAGAGTGTGACTATAGGTGGATATTCTAGAGCTAATTTTATAATCCTAATTTGTAGGCTCATTGATCTTCCTAACTAGCTCCTTAGTTCCTATGCCAATATTATGGTTGGTCCCCTACTCTTTCTTCCTCATCAATTCCTCAAAAAAAAAATTCTCTTGCGATGCTATTTTCACACGAAGGGCATTCAACTCGGCCTAGAACTCCTTTGGTATGACCAAAGGTAGGGACAATGCACCCCTACTTGCACATAGAATCTTAGTGAGTCTAGGGCTTTCTCCCCTCCTTAAAGTATTCCTCATTATGGTAAGTTGATTCTATGAGGAAAAAAAGAGTATTAATTTAATTTACATTATTAATTAATTTTTGTAATGATTTTAACCTTGCTTTCTATTGAGGTTAGAATTTGTTGGAAAATTCATAAGGGAAACTTAATTTGCACAAAATTTAGAAACATATTTCTATGAAATTGTTAAATACCATCATAATAAAGTATGTATATATATATATACATACATACATACATACATACATACATATATGTATGTGTGTGTATATATATATACGCACACACTTGGTCATCTTGACACACATAGTTCTAGTTACATAGTAAGAGTTTCCTCCTCTTTGAGTTCTTCCTCACTTGAGGTCCCCATAATTAAAGACATGCTAGCATGAACATGAATATATTTTGCAATTTCTTCCTTAGAGAGGGCAAGAGCATTATGCACACAACTAAAAGGAAACTATTGAATAGTTGAGAGCTTAGGCTTGGAGATAGGGCAAATGAATTTCTTTGGTTACTTCAAGCCCTTCAAAGGTTTGGTCATTCCTTTTACTTTTTGAAGTTGAGTCATTTGAAGGTTACCAAAAAAAAATTAAAGCTAAACATAGTTTGTACTACAATTTTATTTAATGTTGTAATTTTTTTTTTAAGTGAGTTTCCTCCTTGCTCATAATAGCACAAAAACTAGAAAAATCATCTAGACTCATACAAATCTCAATTAACAGCCCTTATGGACGAATATAGAGATAAAAAAACTAGAAAAATCACCTAAACTCATACAAATCTCAATTAACAGCCCTTATGGACGAATATAGAGGTAAAAGATTCATCACTAATAAGGAAGAGGGTATCCATAGATAATTATTACAAATCATTATTCATAGAATACATATCCAGAAAAATAGTAAATCAGGTCGCATATATGAAGATAAGAAGAAATTACACGATACACAAAAAGTGAGAGGAGATTCAAAAATAGGGTAACTTTATTGATTTAGAGACATCGAGTCTATTTACAATCACAAAGAATCGCATAGAATGCAAGTCTCAAGAGAAACACTAAAGAGGAAACTCCTTGTAAAAATTAAAATGCATCTGTATAATACCATTCCGCAAGTCGCATAGAAAGCAACCGTGCAAACTTGCATGAGAATCCTAGGAAAAAACCATCTTCTACCACTACATGCGGCAATCATGTTGTCAAAGTTTTATCATATTTTAAACCTAAATCCACCACGACTTGTGCCCTTTGCATTCCCAAGGAAAATAGGAGGCCAGGCCAGGTCAGGCATCTCCCTTGGAAGGGCTGGTGGGAAAGTAGACGTAGGTAGGTGGGAGAGTTAATGCACTCACTGTCACCACTTTGGCATTCAAACCCTTCGATGTTTTCCTTGGAACAATCGTGAGTGCCAATCTTCTTATCATGAGCTCCTACTCCTACATCTTTTCCATGACATTAAAATTCATGAGCCTCTAACAAAGGCAAAGTTGTCAAAGTGTCATATCGTCGCTTACCCATATAACCATCGAAATCGAGAGAGGAGCATAAAATCCTTCAATATCCCAACATAAACCTTTAATGCGCATGCTTTGTGAAACTATCGGGCCATCATGCATGTTTATATTTGCATACCTGTTGGAACTTGCACGTGGGCACATCCACCTCTAATATCCCGATGAAACACATCCATTAGGCATCGAGCCTCTGTCATACAACTTGCCATGGTATAGGGGGAAAGTGATGCTTTGATAGTTTGGAAGGATGGTGACATAAGAAAAATAAAGGCAGACCCTTGAGTTGTCAAGATTGGAAGGGAAAGGATAAATGGACGAGAAACTGCAAAATTATAAACGACAAAGGAATTTGAAGTGGGTTAAGATAGATGTTGGGGAAACAGACTTTTTAGAAGGCATGGTTGAGATGACAAGTCTAAAAGGGTTGGATGGATGAGGAAGTTTAAAAGTTCGAAAGATAAAGAGAAACTTTTGGGAAATGGGGAAGGAAAAGATGGTAGAAAGGCAAGAGAGAGCCAAAAATTCTAAAGCTAATAAATACTTGGGTGAACTTCAAAAGATTTCAATGGAGTTCTAGACCATTAGAGGTGCATAGAAAGAGGTACTGAAATAGGGGATGACCAAATTTTTTAATCCGATATGATACATAGATAATTCAATTGAGTTTTGGATTGTCAGAGGGTGGGAGGAACTCATACTATATTACAAGGATTGACACATCAAAGAAGGCACGACCTAGATGTCAAGTTTGACAACGATGAATGGATGCATGATAAAGTTTGAAAGTCTAACAAATGTAGAGGACTTAGAATTTTACAAGACTTTTTGGGCTTTGAAGATCAAGAATTCCAAGGAATGGTAGGAAGGTAAGAGAAACCTTAACAATCCAAAAGGTTGAAAATCTCAACACTTAGCTACTTTCACAAGGTTTATAGGTGGGGTTTTAAGATCGATAGGAAGTTGATGTAGGCATAAGTGCCATTGAAACTTTGACAAGGTGACAAAAAACAATTAGCCAATTTTTGGAAGGATTAGAGTGAGGATTTGGGATTAGAAGAGAAGGTATGTAGGCATGAACAACCTCAAAATTCTATAATCCTAAAAAATTAACACTTACCAATTTTTAGTTTTTCAACTTGGGTATTTGACTAAGACATGAAAGGGGGGATTAATGCAACAACTAAGGGTAGAATTTTAAGCAAGATGAGCCATTTAGAATCTTTCAAATTAGTTATAATTGATGGACAATGAAGGGGGCATGAAATGAAAACATTTTGGCAACCTCGAGGGGGATTAAATCCTGCTTAACACTAGGATCTAGTAGTGTTATCATTCCATTGGGCATTGGAGTCATAGTGGCTTTAAAAAAATGACTATCTTGAAAAATTACAAAATTCCTTAGAACACAACAAAATAGAAGACACACGTGTGTAAACTACACTAGGAGGAAAATAGACAACTAAACCATACATTCTCCTAATGAGATTTTAGAGTGTGCAATAATATTTATTAGAAAATAACAACTAGTCTAATATGTGCGTGATTCAAAAATTGAATGCAAATTGTCACAACTTGCCTATGTCAAAGACAAGTCCTAAAGGAGCTAATCTTCCTTAGACCACAACTGCACTCATTGCCTAGTTGTAACCATTAAATCTCTCTTCCTACACACATCACACTACAAATATTGTCTAGATATAGTGAAGATTCACTCCATTTTCAACTTTGTCATTGCAGGGTAGCCACCAAATATAAGTTTCAAACTCATTTGATGACATGCCAAGAATGTGCATAACAACATGGCTAATTTCTTTTCGAAATAAGTCAAACATCAAAATAAATATATCTTGTGGAGGAATGAATTTTTTCCATGCATAAGGGCACAATGTTGTTGCATTAACTAACCTCCTTATGACACGAGTTCAAGTGAATAGAAAGAATATTCAGCTCACATTGTAATACAAAATATGCCATACCCACCTATTGATCTGCACATGTAAGCTCTTCCCCATGCACATCAAACAAAAAACTTTGAAGCTCTTAACACTCAAATTGAGAAGCATGCTGATCTTATTTTCCTACATATTGCTAGGCAACATTGTTGATGTTGATATTGGTATGTTGGTCCCAAATGAAACACTCAAATTCAGAAATATCATCATTCCCAATGCAAAAGATCACATCTTCATCTTGGATGAAGACCTCATACATAGTCTTGCTAATCTCAAGGACAGTAGACAATCAACATACAACATTGTTACATGCACTGATGCAATCTACATTAACACATATGTTGGAACCATGAGACACTTCAAGAAAATACCTAAATTCTTCAAATTGTCTCATTTCAATTTCTACTTCAAACCATAATATGAATCATCCTCCATGTCCTCTACTATAATAGTGTTATCGTTTGTAATTTTATTTTTATGTGTAGTGGTGTCCATGTCATTATATGTGTAAACATCTTTAGCTACCCCAGCACCAAAAAAGGGGACAAAGGAAGGAAAGACATCAAAGAAGAGCGAAATTTCTTGTTCACCACCTTATCACGGACTAGTGTATGCTCTGAGTAATCAGCTCCATAAGTTGATTCATCCAAAAAAAAATGCTGGATACACACTCTTTCTTGTTCATTTCACCATGATGCACAAAACTATGAATATTACCCCTGAGGACGACCAAAAAAATCTTTAGGGAGGGAGTTAGTGAATAAACCTCTAGTGAATGTATTAAGGACAACCATTGCAATGGAAAAAGTGGCCAATATGACTATTTCAGACTTATTTGGGAATATCTCTGACCCAAGAATTTACTCTTTCACACTTTATTTCTGCAAGATCAACTATACAAACCTCGCCAAAAGATTTGATGCCGTTATTAACGAAAACCAAATATCAGAGTTCATAGAGATTAAATTTTTGGAATGCTGGCAAGCAAATAATGATTTACAACTTAACCCTCCTGATCCTATAAACATAATTTTACGTCCCAAGCCTATATCAAAGTTTGGACCATTCATAAATGCAATAGAAATGTATAGGAAATTGGACACGCTAATAACCACATACTCCGGTGATGGCAACTTTCTGTATTCCATGGAGATGGCTTTTTGTGTATATAGTTGAAAATATTGTATGTAATCAATGTTTGCACAAATTGTGTGAGATCAATGGTTGCTATCAGAAAAATAGCAGAGGCAATAAATTTTCCAGATGATTGGATAGGAGGACATCCATGTTTTCCAGTTGATTATTCATCAACGAGGATAATTTGCAGCCAAGATGATCCTCCATGAGTCATTATCATGTAAACTTCCTTGTTAATATCTAAAAAGCATAGCATTTCATTGGATCATATATCCATGCCATTAAATATCTATGATTCCAATTTTTTTGTGTTTTGCAAAAATCTAACAAAAATGAATCTGAAGAGGGAAATACCTACAAATATAGTCAACTTAACAACACTAAAATAGCCGGTCAGAGTTTACATAGTCGTGTACTAATTCGCTTTTGCAGAAAGAAGGTCAAACTAGCTTTCGATAGAAATTATATTGCTTAATATAGTGTTACTAACTCTAACCCGTTGGTTACATGTAAAGAATGCATGTGCATGATCAACAGTCCACCGCCAAACTCCAATCCCACCGTCAAGTTCAGTGAAGGAGGATACATGGTACCTGCAGATCAGAATGCGTTAAATGCTTTAACAGTAAATCAATGAATTCAGTTGAAAGAAGACAAAAAGAAGGACAATCGAGCTCTATTTGCCATCCAATCTGCATTAGATATGTCAAGAGAGACTCTACAAACTGCATACCAAGAATCTGACAAAATAAGATTGGTAAGACTTCAAACCTTTCGAAAAGATTTTGAAAATTTCAGGATAAAGAAGCTGAGTCTATTCAAGAGTTAATCAGGATAGTGTTAGAGCATTCAAGAGTTAATCAGTATAGTGTTAGAGCATTAGTTTTAAATCTTTCGAAATATGCTAGGAAATAATAATTTGTCTGGGCATATTCCGGACCTTGGTTCATTGAAGAATCTTACAATACTGTAAGACACCTCTGACTTGTGACCATCTGAAATACCTTGTATGAATGAGAAAGGTAGTTTTTTCTACATCTTTGCTAATCTATCCAGTTTTGTTTGCCTGGCAAATGCAGCTGTAAGATAATCAACTTACTGGAGAAATTCCAAGATCATTGGAGAAGCTTCAAATATTAAATCAACTATATGTTTACACCAACTACACTATTTAATTTCATCGATCATAACCTTTTATTATATAACTTGTCTGCTTTTTTCCCCACATCACACAATGGTTTACGTTTTTTAAAACGGCTGTTTTTATTGAGGTTGTATTTTTTGGTTAAAAAGGTTTTTACACGGCAATAAATTGGAGGGAACCATCTCAAAAAGATTAGCGAGACCCAAATTGGGCCTTTGGTACACCGATTTTATTTCCCCTTTCTATAAGCTTTTGATTTTCAACAAGACAATCCATCAATAGGAGGAGTGTTATATGTTCTTGCATGTTTATCCACTCTTTAATATGATACTTACATACAATTGACTACTTTCCAAATTGAAATAGCACAAAAAAATAGCACAAGGCAACCATAATTATTGTGAATTGTACCATGTACCGTTGATCCTCAAAATGGTACTCAAGTAGGAAGCTACAAAATTGAAGGTTTGGTGATTGGACTTTTAATTGGGTGTTCAGTGGTGTTTGTTTTAGTCATCCTTTCAGGTATTTTGTTATGGAGGCACAAACACCCATCACAACCACTTCTGACCATAGATGATTCAATTTCATCACAACACCACATATTTGCCAGTGTTTCTCCAAACTCTAGTATGTGAAAAAAAGTCCATTATTATTGTATAACTCTTGAGTGTTTCTATTTTTAAATACGAGAGATTTGTTCTTTTCTTTTCCCCCTGCTTGGCACCTTAAAGAGTATTTTTCCTTTATTTCTTCTTTCTCAAATGAAAATAGACAAAATGATTATCACAGGTTGGCTACAAAATACATAGAGGAAGATATTAAAATTTCTACCAATAACTATTCCACACTCGTTGGTAAGGGAAGATTTGGGTTTTTATTTTATGGCAGACTTTCAGGATATGAGGTTGTGATCAAAATACTTTCAGAGTGATTCTAATCAAGGCGCAAGAATTCCAGAATTAGGTTGGTACTCTTACACAGATTCAATAAATCGTCTATGAAAGAATTTTCCTTATATTTCTCAATTATTATCCTCTCAGCCCCAAATTCTCCAGTAACAAGTGTTGTCTATGGTTTCAGGTAGCTAAACTTGAAAGACTGAATATTGCTCAATAAGTTGTTGTTAAGTTGTTTGTGGTAGAAACAGTTGATTTATGTCTATTTGTTTTTATTAAATAGTAAAACGGATCATATATCACCCATTTTACACATATTTGGTAGGTTTTCTCTACCTGCATCAGGGTTGCTATCCTCCAATCATACACAGAGATATAAAGTGTTGTAATATACTGTTGGATAACAAAATGTCTGCCAAGCTACTTGACTTTGGCATATCTAAATTGGTACAAATTTCTAATGGTTATACATTAATCGAAGTGAAAGGGACTATAGGTATCTTCATCCTGAGTATTTCACATAACACCATAACATTTCTTTTTTCTTGAATATTCCTAGTCTAAGTACTCTTGAATATATTTTTCACCTAATTATGAACATAGGGAACGATAAAATTGTAGATTAAAATGTGGAAACTTTCATGTAGATACTTTGCAACATCATCATTAAAAAAGAAGACCGATGTCTATAGATTTGGAGTGGTTTTATTGGAAATTATTTCTGGAGTATCACCCAAGGATAGAATAGTACAATCTGTAATCCATCTAATTGTAGCCTAATTCAATATTTCCAATTTTTTTTAGATATGTTTATTAACAACATATTGAGAAAAGCATTGCATTACACACACAATCTTCTTTCATGTGGAAAACTAGAAGAACTTATGGACTCTTCATTGGGTGGTCGATATGACATAGAATCAACTTGGAAAGTTGCAGAGGTTGCATACCTGTGCATGGAAAAGGAGTGAAAAAATAGACCCAAAATGAGTGTACTGGTGAAAGAATTGGAAGAAGTTGTGACACTTGCTAATGGTTATAACAATTATTCTGCTTCATATACTGGGGCCTTTTCTAATATGGGTGAGATGCCCTGCCCTAGGTAGTAAGATCTTATATTAATATTTTTTCTGGTTATGGCTCAATTGTAATTAGTTAGTTTACACATCTTTAGGCATAGTTTGTGTAGTCTTAGAATGTTGTGTGACAAGGATCTCAAGCTATAGGCTGTATTTTTAATAATTCTTGATCAAATAAATTATATTTAGAGTGGGTTGGGTAACACCATGTTGCCCTTAGAAGATCAACATTTATTCCTTCATATTTATCTTCTTTCTAAAGAATTTAGAACATATAATTTTTTTTATGTGTACAATTCAAAACTGGTATAGTTAGGATAAGCAAACTAAACCAATAGATAAGAGAATGTGTTGGAGTTGAGAGACTAGTGCATTTGAAGACATTTTAGAAGTCTCATCCATTTTTTTAATTTATTTTTTGTAGTGTAGGAAAAATATCTTTTTTCACACTTAATTTGGGAATGAATAATTAATAATAAATGAGATTAATTATGTCTTAATTTGGTGTTGTAATATGCTTTACATATTCACATTAAGTTTAGGGCCTTTTTAATTAAAATCGACTTAATTGTGCCTTATTTTTGGTGTTGTAAGGTGTATCTTTACACTTTCACATCAATCTAGGGCTTTATTAATTGATTGAGGTTAATTTTTCTTAATTGGCCCCTTTAATTCAAATCCAAGTCTAATTAATTGCAAATTTTGAGGGATAAAACCCGACATTCATAAATGTCATAACATAAGGTTTAACATTAAGCAATGTGTGTCCTACGCAAGTGGTTTAGCAGTTTTTCAATGATTTCAAATGTACATTCAAATGTTGACTTGTGATATTTGAATTTCGAGAATTAATGTTAAGATATGTATAAATAAGAGGTCATTTCACTTAGTTTCACCTAGAAAAATTTCAAGAGAGCATCCTATATTTTCAAGTGTTTGAAATCGTAGAGAAAATTTATGAGATCAAGAGCATTTCAAGAGCATTTTCAAGGCATTCAAGGGCAGAATTATTGAAGATTATTGTAGCAATCAATATTCCATTGTCATGTCAAAGATTTATTTCATCATGCATGTTGCTTGAGCTAATATGGTGATGTAGTGTTCAAGATCTATTCAAGCATATCAAAGGCATTGTTTCAAGACAAGTTTCATGATCAAGATCTACATCCATTGAAGCCAATTCATGCAAGTTTGCAGATCTACAATCCAAGGTTCAAATGAGGTTTGGTGAGTTGTTACATAGTGTTGTTCATTCATCATTCCTTCATGATATTTTGTTTCAAATTTCAAGGTTTAATTACCAAATCGAGGTTTGACCAAAGCAAACCCCCATTCACCTAACAAACAACATTTTTCTCTTTGATGTATGATTACAAATTTTAGGTTAAAGATCCTTTGAAGAGAAAAATTGAAGAATGTTGCAAAGTTGTCAAAGTTGCAAGAAAAGTTGTCATATCATGGAAACTACTTTACATAATTTATTTTTTGTTGTCTAATAGTGGGAATCAGGAATCTAGGAGTGCAGACACAACAAAAGAGAACCTAGAAAGCATTTTTTAGGAACCCTAGCTAGGACCCATTCGCTATAGGGTGAATGAGTCCTTAGTGAACTTCAAAAGGTGACTTTTGGTGAAAAGTACACATTGTTTTCTCCTTTTGATTAATGTTTCTGTCAGACTTGATTACTATTCTTCATTTGCATTTTATAGCTTGCATTTTGGAGTTTGTTTGATGGTTATAATCTTTCTCCCCAAAGTGTTATTTGACTCATACCCTCGTCCTTGCATAGATAGGAAATTTGCAGATTCACACCTTGATTTGATTCACCTAAGGGTTGATTGTCATTTCATTGTGTGGATCTCATTTATTTGAATGAAATTAGGGAAATAGGTCTTTGTGGTGAACCAACACATTCATTTCCCACATCATTCTCTTCCCCTATTTCCCTGTTATTTCCTTTCTTAGCTACATAAGCTTTACCACATGATATGGGCTAAGGAGTAATTTCTTATTTCTTTAAAGTATGGGTAATTTATACTTCAAATTTATAATTTTTAATTCTGGTTAAATATTTTTTTATTAGAGTTATAAATAAAAAATGTTGGATATACACTCTTCCTTGTTCAAGTTTTACATAGAACCAATTTCTATGGTGACTTTTTGTGGAGTTATAAAATATGCTCAAGTTTTGAATAGTATCACTTCAACATTCATAAAAGAGTTTCATTTTATTTGAGTCATTATATACAATTTATCAAATGAAAAATAATGAAAAAAATCCCATGAAAACTTCCGAGTGTTGTTAGACAACTACAATTTGAAAATTAAGGTTTAGCAAATTGTAATTGAAAAAAAAAATTAATTATTTTCACAACTCCACTAAGCAATAAGTAGTTGAAAATTGGTTTTCCAACAGTCATTTGTCATTATCAAAATTGAAAAAAATAAGAATAAAAGAAAAACATATTGATTATTTGGTTTTGTGACCTAATCATTTTTTAGGTACACACAGTTGCTTCGCTTTATCTAAATACCTATTGCAACTCCTTTAGCTCACTTGTGTAGTTGTACTCTAATTTGTTGTGGTCAAAATGACTTTGATCACCTACAACATCAACTACTACACATTTAGTTGAGTTGTTACCTAGGAAAAATGAAGGAGGAATCAACTTCTACCAATATGCTCTATGATGTTTTTATTGAGTCATAGATCTTTCTTGTTACACTTTTTCACAATTCGTGTCATAACTCTTGGGTACTTTTTTGTTGTAAATTCACACTTGTTGGGTTCCTTTGGATTTCAAACCTTGGCATAAAAAGATATGTAAATTGGTTTTGATTAGAGGTAAACAGGTTTTGAAGGGGCCCTAAAACCCTTTACAAAAAAGAATAGTTGAAGCCAAAGATAATTAAATAGAGCAAACAACATCCAAAACACAACAAACCATCAACAAGACAACAACCAAAACACAACAAACCATCAACAAGACAATAGCCAAAAAGGAAAGACAAAAAAAAAAAGTACATATTCTTCATAATATTAGCAGCTTTCATGTCGCTCTCAATAGTCTTCTGATGTGCATCCATGACTTCAGACATTTCTTTAGCAAGGACCCTAGCCTGCATCTTGGTCTTATTGTGAGTTCTAGCACCGGGCCCAACCACATTTACCTCATTAACCAAAACATTTTGCGAACTAGTAGTCTTGTCAACTGAAGCTTCCTCCACCACTTGCCTTTCACCAGCAACATCTTTCTCACCAGAAGCTACCTCCATCTGTTTCCTGGCCTTCTCATTAAGAATAGACATGCCAATTGTTAAAACAATCAAATTTCTTTTTTATTATTTTAATCTTTTAACTTTACTAATATTTATTAATGTGGATTTACTATGTTCAAATGATCATCCTACATAGGTACACATTGCCACATTTAAATTTGTTTCAAATATGCAACATGTACATGTATCAAAATTTATGTTTAATAACACAAAACTTTATATATATATATATATATATATATATATGAAGTTTTTGGTGCAGATGAGTGGCTTTAGGAAATCATCTTGATTAGATCATCTTTGTTTTGTGTTGACAACTATACAACTTGGCACACCTTACACTCAAGTAAACCAATATATATTGACCCTAAAATTGCATATGTATAGATAGTTTTAAATTAAAGCTGCATTATTTAATTTCTATTTATTTATTTTAATTTACATCCATATAGTTTAATTCAATTGTACATGTGTTAAACAATATTGTAGATGCACGGAGGTCATGTGAGATCCATGACTAACCAACCACAAGGTGTGGCAAGTGCTCCTCCATCATCAATGGTTATGCATGAGCTATTTTTATGCATGGAAATTTGATGTTTCATTTTTCTATTATTAGAGAAACTCCATTGTATTCTATAGTATATACACATGTTAGCACATAAAAGTACATGTGTAGGGATTTTTATTTTCCTTTCATAAGATTTTTATAAGAGTTATTTTAAAAAAAATATTTTTAACAATGAAGGTTTATAATTTCATTGGTTTAGTTTAATTAGTGAGGATGATGCAATGGTTCTTAAATATGTCATTTAGAAAGGATCAAATTATTTAGAGATGTGATTAGGTAGGATTTATCAAGTTAGGGGCTTTGATGAACCATTTCATTCTACTTGAAACAAATTAGCCAAATGAGAACCTTTAGTTTATGTGTATGCTTGCTCATCATGTTATATGCATAGGTGCAAATATTTATGCAATATAATTATTTTCATCCAAGATATAAAAGACAACAAATGGAAAAGGTTTTTTGAAATGACTCAATTAATAAAATTGAAATCAAACCTTAGGAAGTAAATTAAAATTATTATTTTAAAAACATGTTTAAAACAAATTAAGAAGGGTGAGTGAGAACCAATGAATGATGTAAAAGATATGAATTTTAAAACAAACTGATATATTTAAAGTTTTTGAATTTTGAAATAGTAATTATAACAAATGATATACAATTTTTGTATGGATTTTATTTATGTTTTTTTAGTTGTTTTAATTGTTCCTTTAATTACTTTTAATTGTGTCTTTTTGCTTTATTGTTTAAAATTTTAAATTGATTTTTGGGTTGTGTTGTCTGGGTAGGGGCTATGTGTCTCGGAGTATGATCTTGTCCTTGCACATATGTATTAAGTGAATCTATGTGAGATTTGATGGAAGGGGCTATGAAGGTAACAATGAAGAAAGGAAAACATTCAAGGAGGCTTTGCAAGAAGAAGAACTTGAGGAACCACCCAAATATGCGGAATTCAAAGTGGCATTCAAATGAGATGATGGAGATGTCGTTATGGGAAGAGAAGAAGGGAACAATGTAGGAGTCTAGATGACAGAGGTAAGGATCATATTTTTTCTAGGGTGCTTTGTGTAAGTCCTAATGAAGAAATGCTATTAAATGTTGTGAAAAAGGAAGAAAATAGGCTTAAGGATATTGCAATTTTTCTTTCCTATATGTATGTAAATAATCTACTCTCAAGATTTTTTTGATAATTAGTTGAATAATGTTTAGGTTAAAATACTAGGCATCTTTATTTCATTCTATCGAATGATCTATAAAGGGATTTTTTTGTGTTTTAAGAAAAAACATAACATGTAAAAAAGGGATTTGGAAAAATATTTTTGGACTATTGGAAAAAGATTTTTGTACTATTGGAAAAACTATTTTCAAAGTTGTGGCTTGGTCTCCAAACACCACACAAGAAGAAAATATGTTTTTCTTTGTACCTAGTTGGCTAAATATTGAGAATTTTCCTCATCAAATATGGATGTTCCTACCCCAACTTCTGAAACCTAATGGTAAACTCGGTTTTTCTTGTCTTATATGAATGCTATAATTCTTGTGTCTCTCAATACTGGGGTGAAAATCCATAAAATAATTGAGTTTTCTTTGGAGGGGAAGATCTTTCAATGTGAAATTGAGGCTTTAGGGGAACTAAACTATAATTTAAAAAAAAAAATTGATGGGCATAAAAAAAGGATTACCCTAGAGTCAGTAAGTTTGAAAGGAACCCTAAACCCTCTAAGGCTCCCTTTAATAATTTGGGACCTTTTCTCTCCCCAAGAGATAATCCCCATCCAAGGGACTTTGACAACAAGGATAAGGAAGGAAATCATAGTATTGAGGAGAGTTCTCATGTTGGGGATAAAGCCCATAATGAGGAACAATTGAACCTTGATAGTGTTGATGAAGAGATTATTGATAAACTTAGCTAGAGAAGATATGTCGACCATGAGGATGGCTTGAATAAAACCAATGAATCTCAAAGAAAATAAATCCTAATCCTCATATGAAAAATGCTCAATAAATTGTATTAGAAAAATTTAAAGAGAAAATCAAACAAAGGAAAAATGATTGAATAGAAATAGAATTTCAGACCCTCCTAAGGTTACAAATTCAGTAGATTATGAAGGCTTACCATTGGATTATAAAGTGAACAATGTGGATAGAAATATGAATTGATTCAACCCTCTCTATCAAGAGGTTCTTGTTGTGGAAGGAAATAATGAAGGTTTAAACCCAAAAGAAGAGTAGAAGAGGAAGAGAAAACAAGTTAGTAGAAGTAACAACTCACAGAAGCCAGGGAAGAAAGCAAAAGGGGGAATCATCTCATATTTTTTTGATAGGTTATATAAGAATCAAAATCTTGACCCCTCACCCTCAAAATGAGTTTTAACTATGCAAGTTGGAACATTAGGGGACTTGAATGTATTGATAGAAATTTTTTCTTAAGGGCTCTTTACAATAATAAGGACTTGGACCACCTAATGGTGCAAGAGGTTAAAATTATGAGATTATAGCTAAATAATACCCTAAGGTTTCTATGGAAAGTCTCTATGGATTTTCACACAAATCGCACCAAAGGTAAGGGTGGTATCACCATCCTTGTGGGTCAAAAGTGGGAAAACTCTATTGTCAATTTTGGATTCTCTCCATGTAATAGATGCCTATGGATAAATTGTCAAAGGAATAAGTTAAAATTTGGAATATGCTCCATGTATGCTCCTAATGATTATAGGGAAAGAATCGAGGTTTGGAAGTGGCTTGCATCTAAATTTTCAAAATTTCCTTGGATTTTTGGGGGAGACTTCAATATTGTGGAACAAAGAGAAGATAAAGTTGGGGGCTCTATTTAAGCAAGGAATGGTAATGATAAATTTTATAGGTATAAGATGAAGAATGTATGGAAGTTTTTTAGCTCACTTGCATTATATAAAAAGGAGAGAGAGAGAGAGAGCATATGGAATACTTAGTGTAATAACTAACTTGGGAACAAGAGAATCTATTGTAGACTTGATAGATTTAATGCTTGTGAGAACTTATTTTATTTTGACAGAAAAAAGGACTCCAAATGTGTATGGTTTGAGCCTAGCACACTTTCTTTTCATCTCCCTATTGAGGATAAGATCATATTTAAAGATGTTGAAAATATGGCTGACATCAAGAAAAATAATTTGCTTAAACTTAATACTAGAATCTGTTGAAAAACCCTAATTGTCTTGGTGGTATGGCTACTATCAAGAATATTATGAATATTTTTTTCCTAAGGGGTCTATAATAGGAACCTAGGATTATCTTGTTGTGAATTTAAAATATCTATTGAGGATCATTGGCAAGAAGTTTTCTATAAGAATTGGGAGGAAAGAGTATGAACTATAGAATAAAATCCTAGAAGTAGAGGAAAAAATTCAAAGTGACAAACATAATGAAGTGCATGTGCAAAAACTTAGTGAAATCAAACATAGTGTTGTCATCAATTCAAGAAATCTCAAGGGGTAAGGGCCAAACTAAACTGGCTGAAAGATGGTGACATAGGTCACAAATTATTTTTTAACATGCTTAGAGTAAAATATATAGTGCAATATTTTTGCCCAATATGGGATAATGATAAGTGGTTGAATAACACAGATGATACTATACAAGTCTTTCATGCTTTTCATAGACAATTATTTTGCAAATGATAAAAACATAAGTTGTGTCAAAGCAAAAGAAATATATGTAAAAATTTAATCCCAAAGAAGACTAGTCCTAAAATGGCTACTGATATATTTTTTTTAATAATCCAATTTCAAAAGATGAAATATCCTTTGCTATTCTATCTTTTAAAAATGGGAAATCACCTAGACCAGATGACCTACCTATTGAATTCTTTAAAGCTGATATGGATTGGATAATGATGATTTGTATACATGTACATATAATGAAGCAATTGAGAAAGGATCTTTGGGTAAAATTTCATTAATAGGAGAATTATCAAACTATTAGATGCACAATACAACTGAGAGGGGGGTGAATCAATTGTACATTTTAAACATTCAATCCCTCAATATATTTTCAAACTGTTATCAACCATTAAACCCTTATTGTGAATTAACAAAATGTAAACATGAGAAATAGTAATACAAACACATAAAACAAATAAGAACACTATATTTACATGGAAAACCCAAGAAGGGAAAACCACGGTGAGGATTAGCTCACAATATAAAGTAATAGCAACACCAAATACAATGGGCTCATTGCTAGAGGGCTCACTATCCAAAAGAAAGAAGCACTCAATGCCAAAGGGCTCACTGACTAGGAGAAAGAAGATAGATGAATGGGGTGGCTCACTGCCAATTTGAAGTGCTAACAATGCATCTCTCTTATGTCGAAGATACAATTCCACTGAAGCACAAACAACTCATTGAATAGACTAAAATGTTTACACCTTCTACTCACTGCATCTCAAATTCATATGCATTAAATCTCACACTCTGATCACCACACTTGACCACTCTCACATCTTCACATCACACACCTTCTCTACTTAATCCACACAACAACTCACCTTGTATTTGCACCATTCTCAAAGGTTGGTTATACACCTCAAATGTGCAATTATAAAATAGTGACTTTTTTTTAATATTCCATCTCTAAGTGCTTCAAATTTTAAGGTCAAATGTGAAAAATTCTAAAAATAAAGGAAAAAACTTTCACTTTTTGGCCAAAAAGTGGACTCAACTTCTTGCACACACTCGAGAAATGCAGAGCAATCTCATTTCTCCTAGATACCCTGTTTCACCAAACAAACGTACTGTCAAACGCAACTTGCACTATAGAATGATCCAGAACATTGAAATCTAAATATAGAAATCTAAAAACCTCTAATAAACATATTCAAACCACATAGGCATAACTTCAACCATGAAGAAATGCAGAGCAAAACACTAAACACCACTTTGTCCCACTAAACTTTATTTTATTCAAAGTTTCTCTAAAGCATTTGGAAACAGAGTGAACCAATTGCATCAACAATAGTAATAACATCTATGCAACACATTTGTAGCATCTACAACATATCTCATCAACTATATAACATCCACCTATCTCTCCAAACAAAACTTCAACAACTATATTGAAGTAAGACACTAATGACAACACCAACATTGGGTTGACATCAATACTGACAACTTTGAGCTTCCAACAAATCCAATGCTATGGGTTGACATCATCAACACTAGTATCATTCCAAAACTCTCTTCATAAAATGGGTTGAAATCAATAACAACACCCAAACAACTTACAAACAACTCAAGCTTCCAACAATCTCCCTCTTTGTCATTGATGGCAACACCAGTTCTAAAAACCATCAACAACAAAAGCATACCAACAACAACTTTACAATAAGCAGTACTCCCCTTGACTGGAATATATATCACTCTTCATATTTTCATTCTTTTTCTCTTGAACACTCTCTCCTCCTATGGTCTTTAGACCATATTCTCTTTTGCATTATTCAACCAACTCTCTCCCAAGTAACTCTAGCTTTCTCTTACAATATTTTTCTGAACTATGGTTTTTCAACCAACTTTCTCCCTCTTTGACATCAATGGAAAAGATCCATAGACTCGTCCAACTCTCTTTCCTGCATTGAACTCTTTTTCTCTCCCCCTTTGACAACATTCAAAGGAAAACACCTGCACCTTTCACACATCATATACATAGGATTTTTCTTTTTTGTTTACCCTTTTGATATCTGCATACACCACTTGCAACACTAGAGAGTAACTACAATGCACTCACTTTTGTGCATAATCACCCTTAGGGGCATATAATATGCTTCATCTAATTTCACCAACCAACTATACTACTACCTACTCTCCCTGAGAGGTAGCCTTATCAATCTAGAACAAAAGAATAAATATTGAATTGCTCCACTGGACTGATGCACACTCTTATGCATCTAATTGAAAGGAGGGGTAATAACCCTAACTTATATAAAAAATACTCAAATGTATCTTTAGGAAGATCCTTCATGAAAATATCTACAACCTAATCCTTTATAGGCACATACTCCAGCTTCACCTCATTTTCTACAACCTTCTCTCTTACAAAGTGTTACTGGATTGAGATATGCTTTGTACTTGAATGCATCACCGAATTCTTTGATATATTGATAGCACTTGTAATGTCACATAGGATAGAAATAGGTTCATCATATGATATTCCAATATCCTTCAATGTCTTCTTCATCCACAATACATGTGTGCAACAATATGTTGTTGCAATGTACTTTTCCTTTATAATAGATAATGATATCGAGTCTTGCTTCTTACTCAACCATGAAACCAATCTTCTTGAAGAAAGAAAGCACCTCCACTTGTACTTCTTCTATCATCCCTACAACTTACCTAATCTACATCAGTATAAGAACTTAAATAGAAATTACTATCCTTTGGATACCATAGACCAAGAAAGAAAGCACTTGTAGACACTGAAAAAGTCTCGATTAATACTATGCATCTGATTCTAATAAACTAACACTATTTCTACCTAAATCACTTCAAATTCACCAATTAATTAAATAATCAACATTATTTAGTTAAATCCAACAAATTTAGCTATTAATCAAATAATTAATTTTATTGGATTAATTCACCCTTTTTCTAACTAATTTTCAACATATTTAATTAAATAATATCATTTTGTTAAATCCCCCTAAGTCCTCTCATTTGATTAAATAATTCAAATCAAATGTCACAATCCCCTAACTCATTCAAATTAATTAATTATGAATTAATTAATCCTAAATCACTTTCTAATCAACATTAATAAATCCTCTGGCTTTTAACTCAAGAGTTAAATCAACCCATGGTCAACTAACAAGGTTACACATGAAATTAATTTCTTTTAATTAACTAATTCCTCTATTTATCCTCACAATGGAATATTCCAATGAATATTCCTCTCAACTACCTCTCATTCAATTTCCCTCCAAAGATTTCAAAAATCTCTTACATCATCAATAAATTCTCTTACATTTTCAATAACTCTTCTTACAACATTTCAAATCCTCAACCACATTCATTCAATTCTTCTTACAACCTTTCAAATCCTCATCCATTCTCAATTACTTCTCTTCCATCCTCCTCCACTCACACATTTCCCAAAATGTTCTTCGCCTTCCTCCAATAGAATTGTGACACTTGTCACATTCTCATTGGCTCCCATTTTATCCCACATTCACCAATTTCTCTCATTCTTCAACCCTTGAGTTCTATAAATAGAAGCATTCTCTTCACAATATGCATCCAAAACTCCATGCATTCTTATTATAGCCATTTTCATACTTAGCATTTCATCACTTTCATCTCTTTTTATCATAATTTCATCATTTGGAGTCAATCTTACATTTGGAATCACATTCAATCATCAAAGCTTATCAAAGGGATTGGGAAAGGGCTTCTTTCCACATCAAAGGAGCACCAATCCCCCTATGGGATTGAGTTTTTCTTAAGTTAGACTAGATTACATGCTTTTTTTTTATTATTTCAAGTTTTTATCATGTTTTCTTGTCGTCTTGATCAAAGAATCTAATAGGGAGTGTTTGATTTGGTTTTCTAACATGTTTAACACTTTTTTGATGTTTCCTGTTAGTTGATTGCAGATTTGACACTCACAACACCTCCACTTGTACTAAATGCACATTTGAAATAACACATTCCAAACTTTCCATTTGCATTATAATTGAATATTACAATTCTTCCAATACATTTAAAATCTCAAGATAGCACATCTTGCATTACAACTTCCACATAAATGGATATAAGAAAACATACATAGCTCCTTGAGGTTCATTAGCACTAGTAACAAATGTTCTAGGAAATCCCCTACAAATCTCGGCTACCAATTGATGAGGAGAAGCATCAATCAAGTGTTTTTTCCCCAACCATAGACTCAAATGTAGTCCCCCGCACATCCGCCACATATGGCAAGATGGCCCTACCCTTCGACAAAGAGATTGGTTGGTAAAACCCCATAACAAATAGCCTTTTTGAGCTTAGTGTTGTGCCCTACAATCCAAAACCTAATCATATGGTAGCTACACCTACAAGTATGAAAATCATGAACTAGAATGTCTATACTAGACACGGTGAACCTTGACAGTGTAAATAGTGGCTACTTACACTACTTTGGCCAAAGTTTCATATAAAAAGTCATCTCTTCACCCACCATCTTAGCTCGATTTGGTTAATGACCATTCATGTACTATGCATAGGCAATTTCCTTCTTAAGGTAATCTTTAACCCCAGGAACAACCTATTTCTTTTATAATAAACTATGCATAGGAAAATCCCCTTCTTAAGGTAATCTTTAACACTAGGAACAACCTACGACTATAACATTCCTACTAAGTAACTCAAGTAAATCCTACTAATCGAGTAACCAAATAACATATTGTTGCATCATTGAGTGACTCTAGTACTAAAGGTATGATCCCAATTACAAAAGTCCCCAATCAATTTGGTTTATCTCAACATTAAATGAATCCATTCAAAAGTACCAATAAATAACCTCAAATTAAAAGTACAACCTTCAACAAGAAATGAATTCACTCAAATTATAATCTTATCAATAAATGACCTCAATCAAAAGAATAAACATATCAATAAGTGACTCATTCAAAAGTATAGTCTCAACAATAAAAGACTCTATCGAGGGTGAATTCTCATCAATAAAAGACTATTTGAAAAGTAAAATTTCATCAATAAAAAGACTTCATGTCAAGAGTGTAAAACAACCAATCAAGTAGCAATCCAATTCAATAGGGTATTCCCACCTATGACTCCAATCAATAGTAATTCACAAATTTAAGTGATCAACTTAATTACTTGGGATAATTTCATCCTCATTTTACCTTGATTCCAAGATAAAATTAGTAATCAATGATTAGTCCGATCATGCAGGTTAATCTCAACCTATGTGTTTCAAACAAGAATAAAATAAACAAACCAATCAAATAGGTTATTCAAAATCTAGAGTTTCAATAAAGAATCAAGTAAAAAAATGATCAAGTGATCATTCAAGTATAGACTAACAATATGGTTTGCACGTCATCTCTTTCTATCCATGACGAAAAGTCTTCATCCCAAAATTGTTGTCATGTTTGCTAACTTCATTAACCTCTAGGTTTTTCCTTAGCACAATATGTTATCATATACCAATAACCTCCTACATACACTTATGATATGTTTATCAAGCAAGTTCTATACTTCCTCACTTTTTGCTAAGCATTGCCTAAATGAGATCTATTTTTGATGTAGTATTTAATACTATCATAGATACTTATTCCATAACACATGGAATACATAGTAATGAATAACTTAGTAACATATATAGACTCCATCTATCATAGTGATAATAGTAAATTCATTCAATCCTTATTATAGAGTATGTTCAATCCCTCAAATAAAAGCCTCAACAACTAGATCAAAAGTAATTCTTTTCTTTTCTTCTAACAATCAATGCATTTTTCGTACAAGACAACAACACTACTCAATATTTTCAGAAACATATAAAGTATAAAAGGGAAGAATAACATGCCTATTAAATACTAATCCCAAATGAAATAGATTGACTTCCAAGCTCAATCCACTCCAAGACTCTTCAGTATTTCTCCCAATCCACATAGAAAATTATCACAACAACTCTCTTAACTTTCCTCACAAACAACTCTCAACTTAAACAAGAATAACTCATACTAAAAATGAGAGAATGCAATTGAATAATGCATCCAAATGAAGTGATATTCACTCCTATATATACATAATTATGAGACTTTGTTTCCTATGTTCAAGCTATGTTTATTGACACTTCTCAACTATAAGGTTCGACTCAACAATTTACTTCAATTGGTGGCAACAATTAAAAAACAATACTCATCAGAATAGAACAACAAATCAACTAAAAGAAAGAATTTCTTTCAGAAATGCAAGGTGAAAGATATAATAGATCAACTCCAATTATGTCAGCTTTAACATGACTTATTCCACATTTTACTTGGTATTTCATCATTGGACAATACTCAACAATTTAGACTTCTAATCACAATGTAGTTTTCATATTTTGGTGCCACCTATTCCTTCCATCGTGCATTTTGGTTTTGTGTTTAGGCTAAGTCAGTGACTAAATTCCTTTCAAATATCTCATAAAACTTTGACTGAGTCTTCATATATAATGTGTTGTATTGCATGTGTATCGCTTTATTCCATTTGACTGTTGCGCTGCCATAGGCACATATTTATTGTTGTATCATTAATCATTTATATTGCACATCAATATTCATATATACTGGGCACTATATATTACTTATAGTATGTGCTTTGTTGTTTTTAAAAACAACAATGCTTTATTTGAAAACATAACACTTTATTTTATATATATATCCATCAACTTCGCAAGTATGCATTATTCGATATCTCAAATACATATATCCATATTATCATTTTTCACATAATATCTTTGCTTGTCATTCACATATTAATATGTATGTATGTAAGTATGGAACATTGAATACATACATACATGTATATTAATATTTACACATGTAAATATATTATTATTTTAATTATCATAAAACCATATATCGGCATAAATGAAGTATATATATGTATATATATACAAACATTCAAATGCTAACCTACTACATATATTCCAAGGTATAACTATAGACTTAAAAATGTCCTGAATGATATACACTTGAATCTGATATATTAACATCACTTCATCCATTTTCTCTTCGCTTGTTTAATTAAATAAGCCTAATTATTTAATTAAATGCCTCATTTTCATGTATTAATCTAATTGACCTAATTGGGTTAATTCACCCCCTCTCACACTAACATTTCATCCGGTTTAATTAAATAATGCAAATTATTTAATTTTAACCCTAAGTCCTCTTATTTAATTAAATAACCTAAACTATTTAATTAAATATCATATTTGCATCCCCTTTTCATTAAATAAATCAATAATTTAATATTCTCGCATTCCTCATCTTGCACATTCAAATTTAGTTTTAATTAACTAAATTGCTAATTTCCCTCTCATCCATTTGCATACAAAATATTCCCCCAAAAAAAGGTAATAATTATTCCAAACAAACTTTGAAACAACTTTTTGAAGTTGTTACAAAGTGTGTTTGTTTGCATGATTGTGAGCCCTTGATCTTTTCTTGATTAATGTGATCTTTGATTCTCATCCATTGATGAGAATCCTTGATCCATGTTTCATCGTCCTTTCATTTGTGACAATTGATAGATCAAATCAATCTCATTTATTTCTTTTTCATTTGATCTCCATTAAATCAATTATTTAATGAATATTATATAATTCCCCTAATTTGCATAATTGAAACTTTGTTTTAATTATCAAATTACTAATTAAATCTAATTCTCCCACTTGCAAGGGAATATTCCTTGGGAATATTCCTCCTTTGTACATTCCTCCAGAAGGAATATTCCCATGGAATATTCCTTCCCCTTTGCACAATTTAATTTGGTTTTAATTAACTAAATATATAATTTTCCTCACCCATGAGAATATTATCTTTCTTCACTCATTTGAAAAAGGAACATTGCTCCTTACAAAAAAATTTCAACAAGACTTCTTGTGTAAGTTTTGAAAGTATGTTTGTTTGAAAGATTATGAACCCTTGATTCTTTTCTTGATCCATGTGATCATTGATTTTCATCCATTGATGAGAATCCTTGATCCATGTTTCATCTTTCCTCCAATTTTGACCATTGAATAAATTTTTTAATCTTAAGAGCAAAACTTATGTTGTTAAAATCACTTTCACTTGCACTCACATTTAGTACTTATTTAGCATCCTTTTAGGTTAATTTCTTGCATCATATTAGCTTAGCTTCCATTAATGGCCTCCATGATAACATAGGTGCATACATTTAGCATATTTTGTAATTGGGGTTTTAATCTTTTAAAGCTTGTATAAATTTAGAGTATATTTATATACACCCATATCGATCATCTTAGCATTTAAATCATGTCTTATCACACATGTTTCATCGGTTTCATCAATTCTCTTCAATAGAATCGATTAAAACAAGCTCATTATCCAAGGGATTGGGAAAGGGTCATCATTCCACATCAATGCGACACCACTTCCCCAATAGAATAAGTTTCAATGGATTAGAATAGGTGTTTCTGAAGCTTTCATGATTTAATATGTTAGTTTTAATGGATTATTAGTTTATTTTATATTGGATGATCTTATTGAGACTAATATATAGTGGATTAAATATGCCTCGAATTCGTATGGATCGGGTGTAGTTAACCTATACTATGTCATTGGTCACATTTTGGTGCTAGAAAGAGGGCTTGAACTAATCAATTTGACAATTTTTTCTTTATATTTTTGTTTACCTTGTGTTTGTAGATACAATGACATTTTTGGAGGCTAACAGGTTTTACAAATTTGGACAATAAAATTTGAAGTGAAGGAGCATATTACCATTTGAATATAATTGTAACAAGTGTTTTGACACTTGTGGGACAATTATAACCCATTTATGATGCTTTTATTTCACGTTTTAGGACCAAACTAGATTTTTTTTGGGCTTTAAAATGAACATTCAAATTGGTTAAAACTAAACCCTCACATCATTATGCTTGTTGGTTTAAAATTGAACAACACAACTTCCACACTTCAAATTGGTGCTTAAAAAAAACTCATTTTGGTATGATGGATTAAAATGAACTTGTGTTTGAATTGCTTGAGTATTTTTATCATGCGTATCCAATCCTCTTGCGCTTTTTGTGATCTTGGGTGAAGAGAAACACACAAGTATACCTTGTCTTCTTGGAAGTGCTTATCCTCTCCCCTTGTGCCTATTGGAAATCTTGGGTGACAAAAAGAATTTTATGCTTCAAACATGTGTTACCTTTAGAGGGACTACCTCCCAACTTGTGAGAGGGAATGACCCAAGCGGTGCTTTCATTTCGGTCTGCTATATAAATAATCGGTTGTGACTAAAGTCATTAATCGACTGGTTGTGGTTGTCCCATACTGACAAATGTATCCCTTAGTATCCTTCTTATGCATTAAAACCCTTAGATATTTCTAAGGGCTGGGAAGCCTCTTAATTGAGTGAATCACTGCATGTATGGCACTTGTTTATCCCAAATATGGTCATTAAAATCCTTGTTTGTACTGGCTAACCAAGTCCAATTTTGAAATGTATTTTAAGGTAGTGCATTGGAGTAGCACTGCTCCAAGAAGTTACTTACCATGTACGGTTTTTGATTGAGGAAATAAAGCAAATGGGGAAGGGACTCCTTTGCTTGGTGTGTCAAGACATTACATTTCCTTGACATTAGCCTATTTGTCCATTTTATCTTCACGGATTAACCATCTCTTTCGATGATGGTAAGCCTACTAATAAATACATAACCGCTTTATCTAGGATTGTAAATTCTTGTGAGTCAGCTTAACACTTGATTGGTTCCAAAACAATTACAAACAAACATCAACAAGTATTTTTCAAAATTTTAAACCCTTTGGTCTAAGTATGGATACCCTTTGAAAAAGCCTTGATATTGATGCTTGTCCTAAGGATTTCTATTCTTAGAGACTTCCAAATATTTTGGTTTACATCTCAATCTATACGTTCCAAAGTTAACCTAGGTAACTATGCCACTAACTTAATCCTTTTTCACAAAATGGACTTTGTGAAATTGATGATGTTTTTGACATAGATACTTAGTTTGAAACTTAAGCAAGACAATGTGTTTGTGGTAAAAAGAAACTCATTTAAGAAAGATAAATTGAAAAATTGAACCCCACATGACCATTTGGCATCTGATCGCTCCAGTTGAACAACCAAACATTATGTCTGCTATCATTCAACCAAACTTTGAACTAATTGAAGGAGAACAAATAGATATAATTAGTAGTTTGAGCTTCACTTTTGAAAAAAAGAAACACCAATCTAGTGGAGAAACACAACATACATCTTAGAAGAATGAGAGGAACAAGTCGATAGTATGGCCAGAAGGCCCATATTACCACCTCCTGCATGGCAATAAATATCCTCTTTTCATAATCTTGTGCTTCTCTAAATAATCTCTCATAAAATCAAAATTCCCAAGAGAACGTCTATATTTCATTACTTCAAACTTAGGCATCATAGTCAAAGGTCCGTCAAGAAACACCTTGTGAATATCTACCGCAATAAGGACATTTTGGTAATGAATTTTTATAGACACCTTTCGATGAATGATCCAGACTTGTATGTACAATATGAGCCTCTCATTTAAATCAACATTAGTCTTTTGGATTGAGTTACTTCTATGGTCTAGCATCTTTCTCACTACCTTGGTCTTGTAAAACAAAAGGTTCACTCTAGGTCAATAGTGGGTCAAACATCTTCATCCATCCTTCATCATATTTTCATCCTTCACTTCAAATATCTTTGGAAACTTTTGAACACACCAACACTTTTTGGAATTAGACATCTATCAACCCAAACCCTAAATTAACTAATTTGCATGTGAAATGAATCATTTTCTATGCATTTAGATTGGTTATCACTTTTGGACTAGTTTAGCTTGAAGATCAAAAGTCTACCTTAAAGATTCACAAAATCCATTAGCATCCTTTTTCCAAACATTAAGAAACCAAAACTTTAAGTCAAAAGAGTTGTCCCAAAACGTTTGCAAAGATTACTCCCCATATCATTCATCTTTTCATCTCCCATTATCACCATTGCTCCAAAATGACTTAGAGCGTCCCTTTTACCAAGATTTGAGTCAACTAGAGAGTTCAAACATTACAAATCTCAACACAACTCTCCCATAGGTGACCCAAAATTTATGGTAAAGACAAGATCACAATACAAGAGAATCATGGAAAAAGCCAAAGTCACATTCACCACAAGTGATACGAGCCCTCAAGAATTTGATCCAAGAAGTCATTCTACCCCCTCACAACAACCCCAAAATCTAGAGGGACCATTTGAGGTAGAAGACGTTACAAACAACCCACTTCAACTTACTAAGGAAGAACTCTTTGAGTATAAACATGATCATCAAACCTTAGAAAATGTGGCTCCAATTTTTCTTGCAAAAAGCTTGGCACAAGGCTTGACTCCATCTATGATTCAACCAACTCCATCCCTTGTGCCAAGTCAACCCTTAACATCTACTCTTGCAACTTGACTAGGAACCAACCTTGGTCTCACTTCATGTCTAGGAACAAACACAACTTTGGGTATTCACAACATAACCATTCCATTATCCACCAACCTTCCACAAAACACAAGATGAACACCAACATTTGGAAAAACACTTACATTCCATGATGCCACAATGACCTTGACATTTTGAGCACAACCATCCTCATCCATCACCAAAAATACCCTAAGTGGACTAATGTTACACAAGGTAATGCGGACCAAGTACCTCAAACAAGACAACAAGGGAAATTTAGCACCCTCACGCAAGGGAAACCCTTAACAAGTGGTTCTATCAACCCCATTGACACATCGAAACAAGAGTTTATGCAAACTACTCAAGTCAATCCACCATCCACATCAAGCCCATCTATCATCAATTCAAATCAAAACACCTTGGTCACAAACCCCATCAACCAAGGAAATACCTTAGCTACACCTCAAATACAACAAGGGAACCCTTTCAATCAATTGCAAGGTCTGAATGTGCCATTTCCATCACACTACTAAAGGGTATGTGCATGATCATGATGGGCCAAAAAGTGGTGATATGATGGGTATGTGTAGGTTATGTGGCTGATAACCTTTTTTTTACCCAAAATTGATGAAATGAAAGGGTTTTAAAGGAGATTCTCAGTTTCCACCAATATAAATTATGCTTTACTTTGAATTTAATAAATATTATTATTCATTTTCTATTTGAATACGACTAAAGTTTTGATTGATAGGCTAATTGAAAAACATCTATAGCTTTCAAATGATATCACATTTTTTGAATCGAAACATGTGTCACATTCTATGCTTCACATACTATAGGATTAAAAAAAATGAATTTCATGAAGTTTTGACCAAGTTAAGGTGGTCGGACATATAGGTTTTTATATTTTTTAAATTTGTAATATAAAAATCATAATTAATTATTTACTTGGAAAAAAATACAAAAAATATGCATCACATCAGGACATGAGTCCTCTACTTATATCTAAAATCTTATAAAAAAATATTATCATTTTATTGTGGTTAGGGTGGTTAGGCAGGACACCTACTTCCTATTTTTCCCTGAAATTTAAGTACTCTTGCATTGAAATTTCAAATTTTCACCAAATAGATTTAAAAAAAATAAACCTAGTAGTTTAGAAACTACATTCAATTTGCTACAGATTCTATTCTTACATATTTTTTAAATAATATAGATAACTTATTCAAATTTTTACGTCAAGTTTCCTAACTCTGTTTTTTCTAAATTTTTTGCCACTTAAGGGCCTTTTTTTTCCATTATGATCCTACACATACCCTAAATGGCACCAACATCATCTTTCCCCTTGGTCCCACATGCCATGAAAAATAAAATGGGACCTCAATCTTACATTCCTCCACCTCAATCCACCATCCTACAAGGAATGATAAACCAAGGGAATCCCTAACCTCTCATCAACAACCCAGAACCCACTCAAACCATAAGCACCCAAAACCCATTGTAGATATCCCAAAAACCAAATGATTCTACATTGCAAGCACATGCCTTAGCTTTACAACAAGCACAACATGATTACTAGCAAGTCGTCCAACAACAACAACAAGCAACCCTAGCAACACAACAACATCAAGTAGCCTTAGCACAACAACAAAAACATCAAGCAACCCTAATAACACAACAATAAAAACATCAATCAGCCTTAGTAGCACAACAACAACAACAAGCCCAACAGCAAGACTTAGTAGCACAACAACAACAACAAGCACACCAAGCAGCCTTAGCAACACAACAAGCAGGCCTATTAGCCCAATAATAGCAACAAGCCCAACAACAAGCTCAACAGTATGCCCAACAATAACAATTGCTCGCACAACAACAACAATAGTAGGGTTTGTCCTATAACCTTCAAAAAAACATCATCAATACAAACACGTTAGGAACATATATGCCTCCACCACCATCATATCATAATCTCGCGTACAACCCATTCACTATCCCACAATACGCAACATATGGTCCTCCACCAAACCCACAAGATGATATAACATCACAACTTAGGGTGTTAACATAAGAAATGCAAGATATCCAGATGGGAAAAATGAGGAAGCCCCATACACAAAAAAATCTATGTCCATATCCATTCCATCGAAACATCACAATGGTACCTTTCCCTCTCGGTTTTGAGGTTCCCAAATTTGATAACTTCAAGGGGAGAGGAAATCATGTGGATCACATCAAGGAATTCAATGACATCATGTGCATGGAGGTGGCCTATAATGATTCCAGCTTTAGTTTCTTCCATTGTTGGAAAAGTCCTTCATTTTTTTATCTCAGGATTGTATTCTTCTAGCTCGCCTTCACCTCGTTGTTTCCTGGAATGTGTTAGCATCCACTTCCGCAATACTAGTCACACAAAATGCTACCAAACTTGATCTAAATTAGGATCTATGATAATTTCCAATGAATGCTTAACTATTACAACGATTGATTCAAGCTTTAAAAATGAATTAACACAATTGAAAAATGCTTAATTTCAAATGCATAATAAATGTGATGAACATAATGGAAGAGAAAGAAGATAGAGTGCTATATGATAATAGAGTTCACTGAATTGGCTACGTCTCTGGGCCCCTCTCCAATAGAGTGACTGATCCTATTATGCTCAAAAATTAGGATTACAAGGCTTCAACAACATTACAACTCCATTTCCTTCCAGCACAGTGACAACATTCCCTCATTGCACAGAAATGGACATAAAGTCTTCTGATCATTACAAGTTTATGTTTTGAGGTGGACAATGAAGGTCACATATATCAATTATTTCATTCAAACCTCAAAAAAATGATAAAAATAGAATAATAAAACCCCCATTATTCAAAGAATGAGAACCCCCTTAAATAATACAATGACATGACACTTTATTTTAGTGCATTATAAAATTCCATAAGTGGATTTCATGTACAAAACCTCAAAATAGACATACTCAAAATTTAAAAATTTGAAACACGATAATGAAAGATCAACATCACCTCTGCATAGAGCTCAAAAGATCATGCAAGTTAAAAAGAACCCAAAAAGGATTTCGTATAGGCCCAAATGAGCCCTCTGAAGTTCCAAAAATGGGAACTATGCAAGGTGTCCTCTGAGAATTTGAAATTTAAAAAAATTCATACATCATACTACAAAAAAAATCATACCATTAGATAGAGGACAAAATGATAAACAAAATGAAAAAAATCACTTAAAATATGTTTGTATGCCCTAGAATGAGGCGCCTATATTTGAGCCAAAAATAAAAATAGGACAAGGTGAAGGGGAAAACTTGGGGATGAAAAAGGATGATGTCATGTTGACATTAGCCAACGAAATATTTCCAAAACTAATAGAATATTCTCTGATGCCTACAAATGGTACGTTGATGCAAGATTGATGCAAACTAGTACGTTGATACAAGATGATACATCGAACAATACGATTGTACAAATTGTATGAATTTTCATGTACAAGCCTCCATGATTGGGCCCAAAAAACTTAATTTTTTTCTTCAAATACCCAAGTGTTGTATATCAAAAGTCATCTCTCAACTCTCTCGAGCACAACTGTGACATCAATTTTGTTCCAAAATGCAATGTTTGAAACTTGATTCCCATGACCTTCACAAATCTAAGAGAGAAAGTGATTGGATTTGTAGGCTTTCTTGGATACCATGTTGGAGCAGCCAAGATCTACTTGCAAACTCAAAACAATCCATAAATGAAAATATGCAAAATGAGAAAATATAATAAGCATGTAATGTGATGTAAAATGTACAATTGAGCCTTGCTTATAAAGGAAAGAAAAAAGAGGTGAGAAGGTAGGATTCAAACTTTAACTACCCATCTAAGTATGAAACAAGTGTATGACTCTATGGACAAGTGTTGAGACACTTGGTGAGTCTACATGAGGTGAGACAAAAGTCTAGATATTAAGGATTGTAGACACGTAAGATATACTAATTGATCTCATGCACCTGATCCTGATCACTAACACTAGTTCATCCTGAATCATCTCCTTTGCTAGTCATTTAATTAAGTAATTTTTATTTAATCAAATTCATTACATTTCATCTCTTAATTAAATAAATAAATTTTATCTAATTAAGTCATCATCTCTTATTAATTAAATAAATCATTTCATTTAATTAATCCTATAGTCCCTCTTTTAATTAAATAATTCATTTTATTTAATTAATCTCTAAAGTCATCTCATTTAAATTAAATAAATTTATTTTTATTTGATTTAAAACTAACACCATTCTCTTTAATTAAATAAATCAAACTTTATTTAATTAAGTCTCATAATCATATTCCTCTCATTTTGATTTAAATTAATCCAAAAATCTAAGTCAAAGTGTCACATCAACTAATCTCCATTTAAATTAATCAAAACCTGATTAATCCTAATCTTAATCCATCCAATCCTCTGGGTTTTGCAACTTGCTCATGAAAATCATTTTAATTGATTTATTAAATCTTTATTTACTTTTAAAAAGGCATCAAAGAGGGAATATTCTCCAAGTTTGAAAAATCCCTCCAAAAGGGTTTGTGCATCCAACAAGACATTTATGTTTCTTACATGTCTTTTTCCTTGAGCCAAGTGGCATTAACTCCATTTTCTTCTCCCTCCAACATGTCACTTCTTCAAATTCAATTTTCAAATGCATGCACATTGATCAAAATGTGCTCAACCTCCCTCCATTAACATCTTGACAAGTGGCGCAATGCCATTGGTCCATCTTTAATCCCACATTCATCCTCTTAGATTCAATCCTCCATCCTTCTTTGTTATAAATAGAGGCCTCCTCTATTGTATTTGATCATCCACAATCCATGTAAGATCACCATGCTCATTTGGATCCAAAATCTTAGGCATTTTCATCCACAACTTCATGCAAAGACATTATCTTAAGATTTTGAATTTGCTTCATCCATTGTTCATCCATTTTCTTAATTTTTATCAAGTTTCATATCTAGGTTATGTCAAAATTACATCAAGGAGCTTCAATCTTCATCAATGATCACCGAGCTTGCAAGGAATTGGGAAAGGGCCATTTTCCACATGAAAATGGCACCAATTCCCCCATGGGATTGAGATTTTTCTTGCATTAGATAGGATTTGATAGTTTTCGTTTGTGTTCTTCATTTTTCGTTTCTTATTTTGTGCATTTCAAATGAATTATATGGGGAATGTTGTTTTAGCTTGCATAATGATCTAATTGTGTGATTGTTTGTTGTGTTTGTGTAGGTATAACATCAATGATCACAAGGATGATACAATTTTCAATTAGGATAAAATTTAACCTTGAATGTTATGACAATCTAAGATGGAGGGATGGTACTCCCCTTCTAAATTATCCTTTACAACATTTTGAATAACTCCTGAGATGTGTTAATGCATGTTAATCAATTTTGAAATTTGAGTCTAGGAGAAAAGATTGACCTTTGATACCTTGAATTCCTGCTTGTTCAAGAAAATTGATTCCAAAAGAATGTTGTTTTAGATGGCTTATATTGCTGAAAAATCTTCTTGTTGGTCTCCCCCAAATACATCTTGTACTATTTGCAATTGTATTGAGGATTTTGAACATATAATTTTTAATTGTAAATTTTCATGTGCTATTTGGTCTATCTTTATGGGTAATGTTTTGTAGAAATAATGTTACTTGGAATGATATTTTGTGTGGTTATGTTAGGGATCTAAAAATTGATCTTAATTCATTATGGATTGCTCTTTTTACTGAAATTGTATGGTTTATTTGGAAAAGGAGAACTAAGGACTTATACCAAGGCAAAAGAATCTTGATCTCTTACTAATTTTTCTCTTAGACTCACTACCCTTAACATTATTGAACAAGTAACAATGACTTTGAAGATTCCAACACATAGGTTTATGAAGAGACTTGAAGAAGGATCCACCTATGTCTTCAAGTCAGACCTCAAGGATGCTATTTTTTGGCCTTAGGACCTGAGGAAATTTGATGACACAAGTTCCAAAAAGAATACATTAATTTATTGAACCAATATTGTAAGCTACACCAGTTTAAAATTAGAAGAAATACAAAGATCAAAGACTTGGAAATTACCTAAAACGTAGGGAAATGGAAACCTTAGAGATTTCACTTTAGGGTTTGGAGACCTTTCCCTAATTTCATTGGAAAATATGTATGGAATGGGATGTGATAGGGGTTTGATTGTTTGGACAAGGTATATAATTAACTTACAACCTGAAAGGTGAATCAACCTGCCCTTAACCAAATTTGAAAGTGACCTAAGCATGAAATGTAATGATTCAATTGACCGAATGATGTAAATTACTATTCTAATGCAAATACAAAAGATATGATAAGTCACATATAAAAACAAACTATGGGAAAGGATTGAGCAACACACTGTGCACCTTTGATACAAATTTGGAGCTAAAAATGGAGGACATAGGCACCCCAGGCACCACTATCTTTGTAGGGCTAATTCAAATCTATTTTTGTAGTCCTATGGTGTTAGATTAGAGCTTTTTTTTCCTACTTGTCACACTTTTGGATCACAATCAAATAATTTTGTAGCTGAGTTTCCATGAGTTGTCAAGGTGTAGGGTTTCAATTGCAACAATCAATAATTGATCTTCAAAATTCCTTCAATCTTCTCCAAACTTGAAACATGCACATTCAAAGAGAGAAGAAAAATTATGCCATTTAGGGGTTTTCCCTGGTCAGACCCCATGTTAGTGCTACCAATTCCATAATGGTAATGTCAATGATAAAAGGATAAATGATAGAAAGGAATGATGAATCCACAAGGTGTTGCAACTCACTACCCTTCAATGGCTTCTTTAAAGGACTAAAGGCATACACATCTCCTCAAGGCTTAGATATTGCTTGCCTGAATTGCTTGGAGACCTACAAGGATTAGTCTTCACAAACAATATGAAAACATAAACATGAACACACTCACATACATTTTGACATGATGTCTAGATCTTGAATTGCTGTAATAAATCCTCTAATGGCCACTCTTGATTTGCTTGATAATGCTCTTGATCTCTAAAATTGCCTCTTAATGCTAGATGGATTTGAAATGTTGCAATAACTAGGTATTTATATGTTATTATTCTAATTTCCTAAAAATTAAATATCGATAGTCGACTTTAGATATTTGAATTTCAAATAATAAAATGTTGACGTCAACATATATAAATTTGGAGCCAAAATAGGGGGACATAGGCACCCTAGGTGCTAGTGTCCTAGGCCTATTGTTTGAAACTTAAGGAGTCATGGGAAAAGTATTAAATGAGACCATTTGTTTTATGCTTGTAAATTTTTGATAAATGTTTCAAATGAGCCGTGGAATACATAATTTAGGAAATTAAGTACTCAATTAGGTCCAATATCTTAAAGAGGAGTAGAACATAGTCTAAAATTATCAAGGGTGACAATTTACGACGCTACATTACCTACCAGAATTTTGATAACATTGGCTGGGAAAGAATTTCTTGTCCACTAGGGACTATTCCTAGTGTGGAATATTTTAAAGCAACAAGCTAAAAGTTAGTAATAAGGTACAAGAGCATAAAAATAAGGTTTTTCAACAAACGAGATGAAAATGTTTGGGTATGAGCAGGATCATGATGGGCCAAAAAGTGGCAATATGATGGGTATGTGGCTAACGAATTTTTTTTTTACACAAAATTGATGAAACGAAAAGGATTTTTAAAGGAGATTCTCAGCTTTCCACCAATATAAATTATGCTTTATTTTGAATTTAATAAGTAATTATTATTCATTTTCTATTCAAATTACAACTAAAGTCCTGATTGATAGGCTGATTGAAAACATCTATAGCTTTCAAATGGTATCAAATTTTTTGAATCCAAAACATGTGTCACATTCTATGCTTCACATACTATAGGATTAAAAAAAAAAAATGAATTTCATGAAGTTTTGACCAAGTTAAGGTGGTCGACATACAAATTTTTATATTTTTAAAAGTTGTAATTAAAATTTCATAATTAATTATTTACTTGGAAAAAAATCACAAAAAAATATGCATCACATCAAGACATGAGTTCTCTACTAATATCTAAAATCTTATAAAAAAATATTATAATTTTATTATGGTTAGGGTGGTTAAACAGACACCTACTTCTTATTTTTTCCCTAAAATTTAAGTACTACTGCATTGAAATTTCAAATTTTCACCAAATATATATATTTAAACAAACCTAGTAGTTTAGAAACAACATTCAATTTGCTATAGATTCTATTCTTACATATTTTTGAAATAATATAGATAACTTATACAAATTTTTATGTCAAGTTGCCTAACTCTGATTTTTCTAAATTTTTTGCCACTTAAGGGCCTATTTTTTCCATGATTATCCTGCACATACCCGTTTGATATGGGTGGCAATTATCTAACTCTTTTTATTATGAACATGATGTGTATCTCTTGATTGTATCGGTTTTATGATAGTTATAGTTTGAAATTATATTGGCAACTAGCCTGGTGGGGATTTTGATGTAGCTACTTAAAGTTGCATTATATTGTATCCAAACTTGACATTTTTTGTAATTGAATATCAATTTTATAAAATAGTAATTTTTTAAAATAAATTTACATTTAAATTATTTGAAGTATAATTTTTTGTATGGACTTATTTAAGTTTTTGGGATATTAGGATAAAAATGAGAGAGTATTGTTCTGTTTGATTAATGTTTAAGGGTATTCATTCAAGTTTTCAAGAACAACTTAGAATCTAACTATCATCCCTATTGAGATTGTGAAAGTATTTGTTGATCTCTAATTTTATCCTAATTTTCCTCTTTCAATAGGATCGTGTTTGATTAAATATAACACTTAGTGTAACTAAGAAAATCCTACAAATGTAGATTTATCACCACTTTGATGATAAATGTCCACACTATACTCATTGATTATATTACAAATAGAATAACATATTTCAATCATTTATATGGCATTCAATAAAAGAACTCATTGTATAGACCCTGGAGTTGAGAAGTGGTTCCTTGAAATATTGGAGGAGAAAGATCATATGTCCACTTAATTATTTAAGTGGGTATTTCTACACAAAATTTATGGTTGATTTCTCAAAAAATTAATAATTTTCCTTCAAATTTTTTATAAGTTTGGGGTATGGAGCCAATGCTACCCTTTACACAAACTCAAGCTCTTTTAACAAGTGAATACAAGAAGATAATTTCTAATTCTAAATTGTACAAAATTGTATGTACAATTTAAAACATAGCCTTGAAGATTGAAAACTTATGTGAATTTGGATTAAACTAACCTACATTGAGAGAAAATGAGTGAGTTTAAACCATTGATTCAAAGTTAATTATAGTACGAACAACTCCCTCACATTTACACACACCCACATCTTGGCTTTATTCAAAAAAAGAATTGTGTTGGGATAGAGAAAATATTCATTATGCATGTACAAATTAGTTAAGAATGTCTATTGCACTAAACTTTCCAAAAAATTGATCATAATCAGAGGTTGAAAATATAGGGAATCTTATAATGATTTTTTTCCAGTAAATATAAAAAATGTATTGAAAATTTTACAAGAATGTTAAGACTCATGAATCTTGTTTTTTTCAAGTCAGGATGAGAGATGGAAAATAAGTCAATCGTCAAGCCAATCCAAACTGAAATGTGATTCTGTAATTTCAACTCTAAGCTTTGAAATATAAATATTCTTGGCCTACAACCACTAATTATTAATATTTTCATCATGTGTGACATGACCACCAAAATGCCATTGGATGCCTTCATTTTTCTACCTTGACATGTAAATTTGTCTTATATAATCCAAAACTCAAGGAAATTAAATTCTTTTTGAGTTTTGGTACATGCCTTACGTCTATCAATACCCTTACAATATCATCAAACATTTTAATCTTAATGTTGTCAATCCTAACACTATTACAAGAAACATTGTTTCCCATAAGAGCAACAACACCATCAATATCTTGGGAAGAAGAAAACCAACTTCTATGTGAACATGTGATTAGAAGCACCATAATCTAATAACCATTCCTCATGATATTATAAGATATTACAAACATGTAGTACTTCATTGATCATGCCTAAACTTGTCTCAATCAAATCTGCTTCCTTTTTGGAGTCATCCTTTTCTTCTTTCCTCTTCCAACAATATTTCTTAAGATGTTCTGATTTGTTGCAGTACTAAAGTTTTCCCATAGCCTTTATGCCTTTTGACTTAGATATACATGCACCTCTCAAATCTCCCCCCTTTTATGTGGATCAACCCCTAGCCACCATTGCTTTTAGTGCAAAGTTTTCTATATTAGATTTTCTTTGCACCTTTTCGAACAAAAAAAATCCCACATTAAAATCAAATTCAAGGGTTTCAGTTATGCTTAAGCTAATGGAAGTGGCTAAGTGATTGCAGGATTCAAGCTATGAACACAATAATGCAATTTCCCTATTTTCATCTTTGATTTTTACACCCATACTAGTTAATTGACATATAAGAGTATTGAAAACATTTAAATGATCAACAATTTTTATACCTTCTTTCATTTGCAAACTATACAACTGTCTCTTAAAGTAGATTCAATTTGTTAAGGATTTTATCATGTAAAGACTCATCGTTATGTTTCATAAGCTTCTTATTGTTTCGTCTCCAACAATAATGAAAACAACATCATATGTTAAACACAATATAATTGTGTTAAAAGCTATTGTATCTAGATCTTCCCAATCCACTTGGACCATCATATTTGCAAGTTTCTTTGACTTTCCTACCAATGCTTTTTGCAATCCTTGTTACACTAATAAATCATGCATCTTGAGCTTCCACATCTGAAACTTATTCTTCCCATTGATCTTCTCCATTATATTCATAGGTTTCTTTGAATTTCCTACCAATGCCTTTTGCAATCCTTGTTGCATTAACAAATCATGCATTTTGAGCTTTTACATGTCTCAAAGTTATTCTTCCTATTGAACTTCTCCACCTCAAACCTTGCATTTGAAACCTTCGTCATTTGATGTTACAAAACAAACACCAAATCTTTACAATTGCTACAAAATAATTTTATCTAATATCACTTGTTGTGGAAACATGAACCCACAAAATAAAATAAAATTGCATCACCAATTAGTTGTGAAAATATAATAGAAAAGATAAAATAGAATAATAAAATAATTGACAACAAGACACAAATTTATGTGGTAAAACCTTGACAACTTGTCAAGGAAACATCCACGGGACAAAATATGATATTCTTATTGCTCAAAAAAATAATTAGAATCTTCACAACTACTGCTATTACAAATTAAAAAAAATTCAAGACAACAAAGATATATATAATATCTTTAAATAACAACCACCGAAAAAATTTAAAACATAAAGATAGTTGTTTTTGTTGATAAACTAATTGCAGATAAAAGAAAAAGATTGCAGAAAAATAAACCCAAATGATTCAAGAACACATAAACACAAAACACGAATTTATAGTGGTTCACCATAAAATGGCTATGTCCACTTTAAAGCACGGGAAAACTCTTTTATTATCTCTGTAGTTTGAATAAAATTCCATTAGCATCATAATCAACTAATACAATATGCAATTACATTATCCAAAAGTGGATAAGACTTCGGAAAAGAACAAAATATGAAAGGTCATTGCAATTGGAGGGAAAAGAGTGAGATGACTGTTGCGCTTCAACACCCAACAATGTCCCACTTGAAGTCCAATATCTATTGCAAACACATAGATATTCCCCCACTTTCCCCTATTGTCACATCTTAACAATGCCAAGAGAAGTCCTACAAAACTTAAAATTCTCCCTTGGTACAATCCTCATCAATGCATTTGCTAGATTGACCTTTGTGTCAATTTTCTCCACTTTCAACTTGCCTTCTTCAAGAACATTCTAGATAAAATGATAGCACAACTCAACGTGTTTAGTCTGATTATGAAAGACTAAGCTCTTGGCCAAGTGAATAGCGTTGTTGCTATCACAAAAAAGAGTGAAAACATGTTGTTTGAAAGCAAACTCTCCCAACAGTTGTTGCAACCAAATCATCTCCTTTGCACCTTCAATGAGTGCAATATATTCAGCCTTAGTAGTGGAGAGTGCAACCACTTGTTGCAACCATGAAACCCAACTAATCATTGCCATAAAAAATGTGAACACATCCTGTTGTAGACCTCTGTTTACATCCAAGTCTCCAACCATATGGGAGTCAGCATAGCCACACAGTTGAGCATTTGTACCTCCAAAAAAAAAACATAGTTTGAAGTGCCTTTTAAATACCTTAGTATTCACTTCATTGCTTCCCAATTAGTCTTGCCCAAATTGCTCATAAATCTGCTCACTACTCCCATTGCATGAGCAATGTCTAGACAAGTGCACACCATCACATACATAAGACTCCCAACCACTGAAGAATAGGGAATACCTTTCACGTTTTCCTTATTGTGAGTTGTTTTGGGGCACATTTCAGATGACAAACAGAAGTGAACAACAAGGGGAGTGTTCACAGGCTTAGCACTCTTCATATTAAATCTATCCAACACTTTGTCAATATATTTTTCTTGTGATAACCTGATTTCCTTCTTATGTTTGTCACAAATTATTGTCATGTCAAGTATCCTCTTTGTTTACACTAAGTCTTTCATTGCAAAATGTTGAGCTAAATGTTGTTTCAAATCATGAACAACTCTCATATAAGTATAGAACCGGTAACAAGCATGTCATCAACATAGAGCAACAATAAAACACTCACAATTATCCAATAACTTATAATGCACACACGGATCAGATTCACAGTGTGTGAAGTGTTTCCCAGCCCTAAACGATTCAAGCTTAAGGTACCATTGTCATGGGGCTTGCTTGAGCCCATACAAACTCCTCTTCAATTTGCAATATAAATCCTCTTTACCCTTCTGCTCAAAACCTTTTGACTAATGCATATATAACTCCTCATTTATGTCACCATGTAAAAATGTTGTCCTCACATCAAGTTTCTCCAACTCAAGGTCATATACCACTTCCAAACCTAAAACTGCTCTGATGGTAGTCATCTTGACAACTGGTGAGAAGATCTCATTAAAATCAATACCTTTTTGTTGATCATACCTTTTGACAACCAATCGTGCTCGATATATTTTCTTGCCTCCTTCTTCCTCTTTCAATTTGTATACCCATCGGCTTTTCAAAGCTCTCCGATTGGGTGGAAGTTTCATCAACTCCCAAGTATGATTTGCCATCAGTGAATCCATTTCTTCTCGCACAACATCCAACCATTTCTCACCATGAGCATCATTCCAAGCCTCTTTAAATGTTGTAGGCTCTAACTAATCAAAAATCAGTAACTGATAATCATCAAACTTTTCTGAAGGTCGACACTCCTAAGTAGACCTCCACAGTTGAGGAACCACTGTCGGCAAATCACCCTGTTCCTACAAATTGTCTTCAACATTATTTATTTGCAATGCCTTATTTTCAGTAAAAACACTATAATCGATAGCTTCATTATGGGCAATGACAGGGGCGAATCAACTCTTTATGTGATCACTCATTTGTTGTTTTGACTACTTATTCAAGGGTAGGGATGACTTTGGCGCAAATTCATAATTTGAAGACTATAATAAAGGTTGTGATGGCACAACAATAGGCAATGATGAACATAATGCACGAAATGGTGAGGAAGAAGATTGCATAGCAGGGGAGTTTAAAATTGTTTGCTCCATACAATTTTTTGATGAGTACTTATCCTACAAAACACATCATAATTAGGAGATGAAGGGGCATTAAAGTGAGCATAGGGAGGATAAGACAAAACTTGGTTGCATCATGGCTGAAACAAGGGCATGGGCATGGGTAATTGGCGTAGAATTTAATCTTGACACTGCCATTTCTCTTACATGGACATTCAAACAGACACATGTTCACATAAAGGCAAAGAACACTCCAAGGAAGGCTACGAAGAATTGTTTGAATGCAAACTATGGTGCAAAATTTGTCACATGGAGTTTGAGTTTTCAACCAAAGGCTTTATATTTCCCTCACACGATGATGATGGGTGATCATAAGGCAAACATGTCTTTTTAGAATTACTTCTTGCATTAGCAAGTTTAGTGAACATATCTTCTATTGGCACATCAAAAAGAGTAGGTTGCGAGTATGAGGGAGCAGGAGCTTTCATGGCTGCATGAGACTTAGTTTGCAATTATTGCCTTGAAGATTCAAAGTCAAATTGAAATGGACACATCTCATGCACATGATCTTCAGGGGTAGGTAATTGAATGAGGTTATTTCCCACGCTGGCAGCTTGTGAAGAAGCAAACTCATGTTGCTTATTAGCTACAATAGGGGCACGAGGGTGTGAATGAAAAGATGACTGTGAACATCCTTCGATTTGATTGTTACTAACGTACTGTTGAGGCTAAATTGAAACCATATCTCTGTCGTTCCCAATAATAGTAACAGGAACAAATTCATTCACTGAGCCAATATGTTTGTGCAAACCTAGAAACACTTTTTCATTAAACACCACATCCCGACTGCGAACCAATTTATTTGTCATAAGATTCCATAATCTGAAACCATATTGATCTTCACCATACCCGAGAAATATGCACCACTCATATTTGAAGTCTAGATTCATTTGTTTCTCTTTTGGAATATGAACGAATGCTTCGTAGCCAAACACCCTCATATATTTATACAAAATTTTCCTTTCAATCCATCTTTCCTCTAGAGAATCAAAGTCCAATCTGGAAGAGGGGCTGAGATTAATCAAATATATTATTGTGTTAGTTGCCTCTGCCTAAAACTCTTTGCTTAAACCTGCATTAGAGAGCATGCTCCGAGCTCTCTCAAGAATTGTGTGATTCAACCTCTCAACTACGCCATTTTCTTGAGGTGTGAATGACACAACTTGAATGCATTGAATACCATTATTTGCACAAAATCCATCAAAATCCGAAGAACAAAACTCACCCCCATTATTTGTTTTTGACAAACATTTAATTTTGTTCCCCATGTGATTTTCAACAATAGCTTTAAAAATCTTGAATTTGGTAAAAACTTATAATTTCCTATTGAGCATGTAAATTCATACCTTTCATGTGCAATCATCAATAAATGTAACAAAATAATTAGCTCCTCCATACAAGGTTAACTCTGTGGGACCAAACATGTCAGAGTGCACAAGCTCCAAAGGCCTTGTCTTTTGTCATGTCCGATCTTCGAGAAGCTAATCTGCCTTTGTTTTCCATATAAACAATGCTCACATAGGTCCAAATTCATAGATTTTAAACCTGAACTTAGATGATCCCTTTTGAGCAAGATCTCAAGCCCCTTTTTGCTCATATGCTTGAGCCTTTTATGCCATAGTTTCACTTCGTTGTCTGCAAGTGTCATTGCTGCTCCCACTTTAGCTAGACTAGCTAGCACATATAATGTGCCCAATTTGCTGCCTCTTGCAACCACTAACGTTCCTTTGGTCACATTCCATTTTTTTGACTCAAAGGTGACTCTACACCCTTGAGCATCTAGTCGTCTCACATAAATCATATTTCTTCTTAGCTTCGAAAAATGTCTTACATCGCACAACAACCACTTGTTTCTATTTTTTAGTTTTAACATTATGTCACCTTTTCCAATAATTGTATATGCCTTATTGTTACCAAGATACACTTTACTAAATTTATCTTCTTGATAGTTTTGGAAAGAGTCTCGACATGAGGTTGTATGAAAAGATGCAACAGAATCCAACACCCACAAATCTATCGTAGTTTCACCCATTGACATAACTAGAACACTGTCTTCTTTTTCATACGTGGTGTTTACTTTGCTAAGGGTGATCCTACAATAGTGGTTTACAATTTTTGGCCAAACTGGACACTAAAATTATTATTTTTAACTAAATCTTCACATTCGGGCACCTATAGCGGCTAAACCGTGAGGAATTTGAAGATGATGCAAACTAGAGTCTCATCACATTTTGTCTATAGATTCTAAAAATATTTTTTTTCAAAATTTTTGGAATCAGATTGCACTTTTTTTTTCCATCTCCCACAAAAACTGGTTTTTTTCCAAAAACATTTTAAAAGTGACGACATCGTATAACTCATAAATTTTTATCCATGAAGGATAAAATTCTAATTCTTTCGAATTTAGATTTGCAACTCCGATATCTAGTGCTTCCACTTGGTTATATAGTTTTTTATTGAATATTTTTTCTTTAATCAAGTTTCAAAGTCAAACCTATTACAATTCAGACATAGCGCGACTGTATAATGTGTAACTTTTTTTGTATATATAGAAATTCAATTTATTTATTTTTGTTGGATCAAAGACTTCAATATCTGGTGCACTCATACTTTTTAATTAATTTTTTTGATAATCTACTATTTTTCCACATGTGTAGAACAAAGACCTTCATTTTCGGTGAAGAACCTATGTTTAATAAAACTAAAAAAACAAATACATAATAAAATAAAAACATATTAAAATTATATTCGTTGGATAGCTTGTTCCGAGGACTATCTGATTCTAGAAGGGTTGCTGAAGACTTCTCTATTTTCATCCTCAACCCGAGCTCTGAAGCGTAAAAAAATAGACTATTTTTGTGTCTCAGGAGGGGGATGAGGAGCAAGGCGGGTTCGAATGAACCCCTAAGGGTTTAGCCGAACCCTGGTTCGAGCGAACCTATTCAAGGGTTCGCTCGAACCCCCTTTGCTATGCATTTGTTTTGTATTTTTGGCGGCCAAAATTTAAAGGGGTTCGCTCGAACACTAGTTTGAGCGAACCCTAATGCGTTCGGTCAAACTAGTAGGTTCATACGAACTCCCAAAATAACTTTTTTTTCTTTGGGGTCATTTTTTGTGAGTTTTCCTTCCTCACTTGAATTGTAAACCACTATTGTGGCTTCATCCCTAAGAAGAGTAGTAGCAACGTCATCAGACTTAAGTTTAGCTTTCCCAGATACAGAGGTGTTGATTGCCATCACAACACCTTCCCAACTATTCGGAAGGGAGCACAGTAGTGAAATAGATTTAGTTTCATCATCTAAATTTATACCCACCGAAATCAATTGGGTGATTAGCGTGTTGAATTCATTAAAGTGGTTTGATGCAATTCCACCTTCATTTTCAGATTATATAATTTTTTCATGAGATACACCTTGTTGGAAGCTGAAGCCATCTCGTACATGTCTGTCAATTTATCCCACAAATCTTTCGAAGTCTTCTCTGTTGTGACATTGAAAAGAACGTTGCTAGACAATGATAAGATAATTGTCGCTCTTGCTTTCTTATCTAATCTTTCCCAGTCTTCATCTAACATCATTGTTGGATTTTTCACTTTTCCTTCCAACATGAGTGAAAGAATGCCTCTAATTAGCAAACACTCCATTTGCACTTTCCACAATCCAAGGTTTTGCCTTGCGAACTTCTCTATCTTCCATTTATTTGCTTCCTCCATTCCTAGAAATTATCACAATTCCCGAACAACAATTACGCCAAGCTCTAATAACAATTGTTGATAAACTAATTGTATGTACACCTAAAATTGGTCTAGAGAATTAATTAATTAAATACAAGTTATTTAATTAATAAACCTTTTAATTCGTCTACTTATAAATTTATTTATATAGTTCATTTTCTAATTCTTCTATCTTAAATCATATTCTTCTAATCTTAATTAAATAAAAAAATTTAAATAGTTTGTTTTATTTAATTAACTTCTTATTAAATTTAAATTGTAAATTTGAATTTAGTCACATGTCTACTACTTTCCAACTTCCACCTCATCATGTGTCTCAACAAATTGAATATTTCAAATATTTAAGTTGGGCTTTTTCCTCAACAAATTCTAAACAACTTTGGGACACTTGGCTCTCTCCTCCATTTGATACTCCTTTGCACTTGGCAAATTGTTCTAATGAATGGAACACTCTCCTTTATTCTCTCTAACTTCTTCACTCTCAACCGTTCATCTATCCAGATTAAATCCAAACCATTGGTTGCTACCAACTCAATTTACACCTTGGAGAAATCTATAAATACACTCTCATTCTACAGCAAAAGGATCCCAATCATTAGCAATCTTACTCTACAGAATTTTCATTAGCATTGTGAGCATTTTAGCAATTAGCATTTATAATCATTTAGCATAATCATGGCTTTTGCATTCGCTACATCTTAGTTATTACAATAGTTTATTTACAACATTTGCATCATATCACTTTCATCAACAGTATCATAGCATCATTATCATATCAATCGTACAGCTTATCAATCAATCATGTAGGAATTAGATTTCTTACATTTTCCAGCGTCTCGTTCTTCAAGTTATCATTTAACAAGTCATGTGCATACACACAATCTGAGAGCCACATAATGACTTGAAAACTCCTTGGACATCGCATACAATGGGACGACATTAGAGAGTTTGTTCTTTCAATTTGGTTATTGTTATTGGAATTCTCTAATATAATGTTTCATTGATTGTGTTGTATTTCTTGCCTTTGCAATCTCACACACATTTTAATACTTTACGATACATTAATTGCAGATAAAAGAAAAAGATTGCAGAAAAATAAATCCAGATGATTCAAGAACACATAAACACAAAACACGAATTTATAGTGGTTCACCATAAAATGGCTACGTCCACTTTAAAGTAGGGGAAAACTCATTTATTATCTCTGTAATTCGAATACAGTTCCAGCAACATCATAATCAACTAATTACATTATCCAAAAGTGGATAAGACTTCAGAAAAGAACTGAAAGGTCATTGCCCAGGTGGAAAAAAATTTAATCTTCGAGCCAATCCAAACTGAAATATGCTTCCACGATTTCAACTCTAAGCTCCGGAATCGAAATGTTCTTGGCCCGCAACCACTGATTACCAATCTTCTCATCACAGGTGACAAGCTTCAGGGAACTTAGTTCACAAACAGTTGTTGGTAACTTCGTCAAACGAGAACACTCTCTCATATCAATTTCCCTCAACTTCTTGAGTTGTCCTATTTCCTTTGGAAGTTCTTTCAAACCCTCGCATACTGAAATGTCTAGATATTCTAACTGTCCAAGTTTTCCAATTGATGCAGGAAGCTCTTTCAGGCCTGGTAATGCCGATAACCTTAACATTCTTAGATAGCTCATATTTCCAAAATCATGAGGTAAATTTTGAAGCAGGTGGCAGTTGCTAGTAGACCACGACAGAATGGAGCGCATATTACAGACACCAGGGGGTAACTCCTCCAAATCACTGCTGTGGTCCAGGTTAAAATCTTGGAGCTTGGTGAATGTGGATATATTTCCAAATCCTTCACATAAGCTCAAAGATAGCTTTTGCAGCGCTTCAATGCTCTGTTTTTCAACAAGGGGTGAAATCAATCTCTCCAAGCGGACGCTCTTGAGTTGAGTGAGTGAAGATAAGACATCTAGACCTTTCACTGTTGCCTTCTTTGCACCGCAATTGGATACCATCAGAAATTTTAGGTTTTTCATGGATTTCACAAATGGGGGAAGAAAGTAATCTGTCGAAGTAAAGAGTAACAAGAGAGCCTCTGTTTCGGGGAAAGTCATATCAGACCAGCGATTTTCCTCCATAGGGCCTGCATGTAAAAATTGCAAAGGAAATCCAATTAGATTGGGCATTAATTAGGACTACTAATTACATATGTTAGAGTCTCATCATATTGAAGGTGAATCGGGGAATTAAGATATGTAAGGGAAAAGAGTGCTTGCATTTGCGATGGAGACATGAAGAGCTATTAGTATTACACACAGAAAAAATTGAGAAGTGAAAACAGTAGTGTTGCATATTGCTGCTTATTAGGAAGGACATTTAAGACATCCAAAAAAAAGAATAGTCTACATAGTCTGTCGAGTTTATTCACTGAAAAACGCGATTAGAATAGCAATAACAAACTACAAGTTTTTTAGTGTCAATTAGAACAGATTTCATGCACACGCCAGCCAAATTAGTTATTTAAAATAATGATGTAAACCTTATTCTATGGAGAAAATTATGTTTGAAATTCAATTCTATTCTACAATTTGATATCAAAGATGAACATTAAAAATAATGGGTTATTCTTTAAAAGAACTGTTTTTAACCAAAATGCATGTGTAAGAGTTTTTCAGTAAACTCACCGGTGAGAAAGGAGAGTATTTGAGTATCAAATGCTCTATCATTAAGCAACTCCCGTTTCGCCAACAAACTACAGTCCTTCCTTGTTATGACCAACCTCTTACTGTGAACTATATTGTCTTGGTGTCCCAAATATAACGCCAAATTTCTCAGCACATTATGCTGAGAAAAGTATAGCTCCGAAGAATTTCCATATGAGATTGATGAACTCCCACTGTTAAGTGCAAGCATTTCAGGTTAGTGTTGGAAAACATGATTACAAGAAATCTAATATATAAAAGAAAACACAATTACCTTTGATTGCCAGTTAAATTTAACAAATTTTTGCTTGCAAGTTCTGATAAGATTTCAAAAGCATCATGCCTTCGTAGCTTCCGAACATAAACCCAAATGTCCAATAGTGCATCAACACAGATTTTCCTGCCCCCTGGAAATAACCCCAAGTCTAAGAAACATTCCTTGGCTACATCATCTAAGGAGTCAATACTGGTCTGCAGCGATCTAAATAGCCCATTTTTGTGATGATCTGATATGCATTCTCCTTTAGAAATCTTCATTGTCCTCTTCCAAACCTCGTGGAGTTCCCCATGCATAGAACTTCCAATCACCTTTAGAGCAAGTGGTAGACCTTCACATTCAGCTTGTACCTGCAATTCATAAAATGCAAAGAAAATGTATAATCGGACTTTGTAGGACAACAAAATCTAATTTTATATATATATGGCTCCCAAAACAAGAATTATTTCAGCTAAATCCATACCTCCTTTATTAGATTTATATCTACATCGCTTGGAATTGATGTCTGTCCAAAAGCCCAGAAGCAGAAAAGCGACAGGGCATCCTCTGTGCCCAACAATGGTAATTGATAGAGTTGTGAAGAGGGAGTTCTGGGGATGGCGGACTTGTCTCTGGTGGTTACAAGAGTCTTGTATGCCGGACCTTCAAATAGTAATTCTTCCAAATTTTCACTAGACCAAACATCATCTAAAATAACTAGAGTTGGCTTGGATTGCCTCGAAAGCAATTGCTGCAGATCTATGTGCGCATCTTCCACATTCTGGAACTCTGGTCTTCTCCTCTTAGCTATTTTCTCCCACATGGTCTCTAATATTCCTTTTAGGTTTGGGGACTTTGAAACGGTGATAAAAATCACATTGTTGTCAAAATAATCTGGAATACATGAAAAAACAAGTGTATTTTAGACTAAATAGCTTAACATGCATGAAAAAACGTCCTTAAACCTGAACCAGAGTAGCATAGCAGCTCCTATGATATAATACAGATTCTATATGCAAGTAATATGGCATAAAAGAAACTTAAGATAGCCCAGAAATTTAAAATAGAATGGCTTTTTTAAATAAATGATTAAAACATTGAACAGAATTTACAGGAATTATCACCTTTAATTTGGAGATCATTGCATAGAGCCAATGCGAGAGTAGTCTTCCCACCACCTCCCATACAATGAACGCCAACGACCGACACCTCGTTTCGGAACAAAAGCCTCTTCAACTCCCAAACACGTTTCTCCAACCCCACATAAAACGGAATCTTTGCAGGAACATTATCATCATGAGAGTACGTGGAATCATTCACCATTTCAGAACTGTAAATAAAATCCGAAGCCAGTTTTTGAAACTCTTACAAACGGTTAATTTCGTTCCAATTTAAAGCTTACTGCTAATTGATTTCTTGTCGTTGCAAAGTTAAATTGATTGTACATGTCTTCTTTATATAAGAAATTGAAGCGGTCATAAAACGTGCCGGTTTTAATTTGGCGTGAAATTGTCTGTGCTCAAATTTGGTAGGTTTGCTTGTGGCTCAAGTTCCATGTGCGGAATCAAGGATGCAAAATCTAAATTGAATCCCAATTGTTGATTTTATATTCAATCTGTGACCTCCACCTCCATGTGGGATCTTAATTATAATTAAGGATACAGAATCACAAATTGAATCCCAATTTCTGTCCCCACGACAGTCCTGTTCAGGAGGATTTATGATTTAAAGTACATGAAATATTTAAACGATGGCTGATAAATTATAATAAGATGTTCCAAGATCATTCACTGTATTCCGGTCTGACTCGTATTGCAAGAACTGTTCCTAACTTTTGTTTTCATCTTGAATTGTTGACTGGGCAAGAACAGCAATCGAAATCGAAGACTGATTTTATTTATCAATTTACTTCGTCTGTAGGTGCGCTTTACCTGTCATACTGTTTCCCATTTGGAACAGCGATTCAAGTTTGTTTACACCCCGGACGACATGTACTCCATGAAACCTCTGATCTTCTAGAAAAAGAGTTTTAACCTTTTTTGAACGGAGTGGAGTCCGAGTGGATTTGTGGAATTGCTGTATCCTGCTGCGCTATTTCCTCCTCCTTATTTACCTGCATTCCATTTTTAGTTTCACAAATAGACATTGAATTCTTTATAACAATAATCTCCCGTTTGAAGGCCCTTCTGTTTCTTTCCCTGCTCGCGCATATTTAATTCCATACGTCTGTCTTTTTCTCCACTCCACAATGGCTATAATCTTCTTTTCCCGTACTCTTTTATCCTCCTCGCGCTCTAGCACGCTTTTCACGTCTTTTAAATATAATCTTATAAAATATGATCATTCTATTGATGTCTTTATTTGAATATCTAGCCTATATATAATTATGTTATATGGAAAATTTTGTCTATAATTTAACTAGAAAAATCAATAATAAATAATCTAGGTTAAAAAATTATGAATTGATTTAATTTATAATTCTAAGTTTTATAATATAGAAATTGCTATTCAAAAATATCATAAAGTATTGTTAACCAACGTTTAAAAAATAAAATCATTTATTTTTTAAAATTAAAATATATATTTAAAATTATATATAAAATTTTAAAAGCATTAATTTATATTTATGTTTCCATTCATGAAAATATTTTTCTATATAAAGGTAAAATTATATATATTAAACCAACAACAGATTACAAAGTAGGTTTGCTGTTTTAAAAAGATTTCTTGCACATCAATTCTAAAAAAAATCCTAAAAATGCAGATGGACTGAAGATAGGCAATCAAGATTCAATACAAGAGAAGGAACTCTCCAATCCCCCATAGACCAGATATAAACCCTTGTTGTCCTAAAGATTGTTCATCTTGGGAGTATCAGAAATAATGTTTGGATTTCATCTTAAAAAAATAGATGAAAAGGAAAGCCAATTGAAAGACATCCCAAGAGCCAGAACACCAACAAGAAACACACCAGTAGGAATCAAGAATCCAGAGAGACATTGTAGTCAGCATTCATTAAATCGATAAAGGCTCTGATTATTTCCAGTATCAAACTTGATATAATTCCAATTTAAAATTGGTTTAGCCAAAAAAAATCAGCACCCTGCTTTCCTTCCCGTCTAATATAGTTCCACCCATGTATACATGGCAAATAAGAGTTGTTTATATACAGATTCTTGACTACATGCAATTACTGGGGGTCATTTTTTTTGGTTTGGGGCGGTTACAAATGATAGGCAGCCAGTTTTTCTTGGGGGGGCGATGTCTTCTATCAAAGAGAAGCACAGATAGGAATGGGAGGTAGGGGAGGACCATGAGGAAAAAGGGAGACAGATATATAATTTTTGTTGGCCTTCATGGCTCTGAAGGCAAGGCAGAGGTTTGAAGAAATGAAAAACGTTAAAAGTTTGGCTCAGTTTGCTGAAGCGGACAGTGATACATGTAATTTTTTTTTGGCAGTTCTTGGACCTGTTTTAGTTTCTTTCTGCACCGGACTGTATGTGATGTTTATTCAGAGAAATTATGTCTCTGCTGAGCAGAACATTTGTATTGTTGAAAGTTCATAAATTGTGTACTGTGCAAACCAATTTTCTGAGTTGTCTTCTTCTTAACAAATGGGATATTAATATGTTTGCTTTTGGTGAATATACTATGTCTTTTCACAGCTAGCTCCTGTAATTCTTGATATTTGCTTGTGACCTTATACATGAAATGCAACAAACAGTTTTGCAAAGCAGAGTGTTGTGCCCTTGGCGATTATTTTTCAGGTTAAGAGAAGACTGCATTAAGTGGTCAGAGAATTGATTTGTGACGTTCATCTTGCAGGATCAGGGTAGGGCTGCGTCAACTTAGTACAGTGAAAACTAATGTGCATTCGATTTAATCTAATAATCAAGAACATACAATCTCGCTAAGAATGTTTACTGCATTGAACTTCTCAGAATAATTACTCACATTCATAGGCTGAATATATCGAGGACCTTCTATTGATTTGTATGAGTGAATATGAAAATGTACTGAAAATGTCAAGATGCTTGGATCTGGTGCTTCAGGATGAGATAAGAAAAGAAGTCAATCCAAACTGAAGTCTGTTTCCACAATTTCAACTCTAAGATCTGCAATAGAAACGTTCTTGGCCAGCAACCGCTGCTTCCTAATCTTCTCATCACGTACAACAAGCTTCATGGAACTTGGTTCACAAAGTGTTTTACGTAACCTTGTCAAATCCAGAAATAATTTGCAGCATTCTATATGGATTGTGGAAATCTGATATCACTAATATTCTCTCATATCAAACTCCACCAAATTCTTGAGTTGTCTTATTTCCTGTGGAAGTTCTTTCAAGCCATTGCATACTGAAATTTTCTTAGAGCAGTGATGTAAACCATCAGAATTTTCTGCATATGATCTGAAAACTTCATATGATTTTCAAAGGAAATAGGACAACTCAAGAAATTGAGGGAGTTGCATTGAGGTTGTCTTATTTTCTTTCAATTTCCCTCTGGATTTCCTGCATATGATTTTCTCTGTTGCCTTCTTTGTACCCCAATTGAATACTATCAGAAATTTTGTCTTTCTCACGGATTTCAAAAATGGGGGAAGAAAGTATCTGTATGACAGAAAGAGTCACAAAAGAGCCTCTGTCTTGGGGAAATTCATATTATGCCAGTGATTTTCCTCCATAGGGTCTGCATGTATAAATCACACAGGAAATCCAGTTAGAACATTGTGCATTAATTATGACTACTAGTTAAATAGGTTATATTCTCATCATATTGAAGAAATGTGTAAAGCGAAAAGAGTGCCTGTATTTGTGATGCAGAGAACAAGGGTGGTTAATGTTACACAATGAACAAGTTGAGAATTGAAAACAGTAGTGTTGCATATTTTTACTTATTAGGGGGTAGGATATTTAGAGCATCCAAAAAATCTTAATATTCTGAATAGTTTACATAGGCTGTTGAGTGTACATACTGAACAAGTGACTAGATTATCCAAACCTTATAACAGGCTGTTGAGTTCTCTTAGAGCAGTGATGTAAACCTTATAATATGTAGAAAATCATGTTTGAAATTCAATTCTGTTCTGCAACTCGACATCAAAGGTGAACATTAAAAATAATGATTAGTATCTGAAAAAAAATGTTTTGGGCCAAATGCATGTGTATGAGTTTTTGGATAACTCATCGGTTATAATGGAGAGAATTTGGGTACTAAATGCGCTATCATTAATCCAACAAATGCAAGAGCATTATCTGAAATGATGGAGTCAGGAACTCCAAATCTGGTGATTATATCTTCATAAAAATTCAAAACTGAAGATTCATTTGGTTCTTTTAAAGCTGTTGCCTCGGTCCATCATGTGAAATAGTCTGTAGCAGTAAGCACCCACCTGTGACCAACACTAGATGGTGGATTAATTGGTCCAATAAAGTCAATGCCCCATCTCATGAAGGGTTTCTCTACCTGAATTGGATGTAAAGGCATAGCAGGAAACTTTTCCTTTCTTGCAAACAAAGCACATTTCATACACTTCCTTGACCATGCATATGCCTCCCTAAACAAGTTGGGCCAGTAGTAACTAGCTCTCATAATTTTCCAAGTGGTTGTCCTTGGAGCAAAGTTCCTTCCTGAAACTCCATCATGAAACTCATGCAGTACCTTTTCTGTTTGATCAGTATCAATACACCTTAACAAGACACCATTCAGATCTTTCCTGAAAAGGATATTATCAATAAGGACATAAGGAATTGACTGCAATCTGAAGTATCTTCGTTTTGCTCTGTCCAGACCTGGTGGACATTCACCAGTACGAAGAAAGTGGTTCATTTCTTGAACCCAACCTGCAACTGATGCAGGTACAACACCATGAACATTTTGAGGCTGATTAGTATTAGTTAAAACAACACTAGCTTATGATTTTTGTACATCTTCAGAAGTGGAGGCAAGTTGCTCACAAAGTCCTCTACCTCTGACTAGTTTTGTGATTTTGATGTTGACATCAAATTCCATTACTTTGGTGGTCCACCCTGCTCTTTTCTCACTCAGATCCTTGTTCAACAAAAACTCCTTCACACTCGGGTGTGCAACCAAAATATGAACTTTATTGTTTGAATCTAGAGGCCTAAACTTCTTTAGGCTTCTGATTACAGTGAGAACATGTTTCTCAGCAAATGTATATTTCTCTTCATAATCAGCAAGTACTTGACTAAAGAAAGCTATTGGTTGCTCTAAACTATCCCTATTTTTTTGAACCAGCATAGCAGATATTGAACTAACGCTGCCAAAAGAATACAAAAAGAAGTCTTTAGATAAATCTGGATTTACTAGTGTTGGAGTTGATGCTAAACCTTCCTTGATTTCTTCAAAACTATATTTTGCTTCTCTAGTCCAACTGAAAAATTGCATTCTTTTTGAGCATGGCAGTCAAAGGTTGTAATAAATTTGCAACATCAGGAATGAATCTTCTTAAAAAGTTGATTCTCCCTAAAAAGCTCTGCAATCCTTTCTTATGATTAGGAAATGGTAGCTCAAGTATAGCTTTAACACTTTCAGGATCAATGGTAACTCTGTCTTTTGATACTATGTGACCTAACAGTTTACCTTCATGGTCTACAAAAATACTCTTTTTCGAATTGAGAGATATTCTATATTCTCTGCATTTTTCAAAAACTTGCCTTAGATGTAACAAATGTTCATTTGCATTCTTTGAATATACAGTTATGTCATCTAAGTAAACCAGCAAAAATTCTTGGATTAAACTCGGAAATGCCATATCCATGGCATGTTGAAAGGTAGCACTAACATTAGATAAACCAAAAGGCATTCTCTTGTAGGCCATAGTGCCCCATTTTGTTGTAAATGTTGTTTTATATTGGTCTTCCTCTTTGACTAGAATCCGGTTATAACTAGAATATCCATCCAGAAGTGAAAATCTTTCTGAACTGGAAATAGCTTGGAGAATTTGTTCCATAGACGGTAAGGGATAATGATCCTTCAAAGACGCTCAGTTAAGGTCTCTAAAATCTACACATAGTCTTATCTCCCCACTCTTTTTTCTAACCGGAACAAGGTTAGAAACCCACAATGTGTGTTTAATTGGAAATACGATACCCCCCTCAACTAACTTGGTCAGCTCTTTGATCATTAAAGGTTCAAGCTTGGGGTTCAATGGTCTCTGCTTTTGTCTGACAGGCTTGGCATCAGGTTCTAACTCAATTGTATGTTGTGCAATATGAGGATCAAACCCTCTTAAATCAAAATATTGTCAAGCAAAGACATCATGATACTCTTGGCATAAAACAATGAAAGCTCTCTTATCTTCAACTGAACCGATTTTGCCTACTTTGAGAAGCTTACCTTTAAAAAATTTCACTTCTTCATAATGATCTTCTTTCACTTGAATGTCGACTTTGTTCTTCTTAAGCTGGTCTTCAGAATTGAATATGGATTCCAAGGTAACCAACCCTTTGGGAAATTTATTTGTCTTCAGCTGTATCACTTGATCATCATATTGTTGTTTGATCTTTTCTTGGTTTACTACAGAAAATTGATCTTCTTGGAGCAGAAAGGTTAAAATCTGCTTATCACTTTCAAATACGTGCTAGTTAATGTTGTTATTAGGAATTGACGGCCTGATAACCACCTTGACATACTGTTGTATTTTATCTTTTTTAATATCACCTGGGATATCAAACTGTGCCCCAATTGTTGTGAGTCTATCAACATGCTTATTATGATTTCATGGGATAGAAATCAGATTGAAGGCTTAAATTCTTCAATTATGTTCCATACTCTATTTCTATATGACTTCAAAACATCATTCTTAGCCACATTCAACCCTCTTACCTGATTAACTATCAATTCACTATCTCCATAGACTTTCAAACAGTTGATTCCTCTTTTCCTTGCCCACTCAAGGCCTTGAAGGAGTCCTTCATACTCAACACTGTTGTTAGAACACGCAAAAGAAAAATGAAAGGCTGAAAAATACTTATCACCTCGTGGAGAAACCAGTATTGCACCTCCACCTGCTCCATTCTTGCTCTTGGAACCATCAAAAAAAATTTCCTAGAGTTCGCTTTGCTGTTGTAACAACTGATCTGTACCTTTTTTGAGGTTTGAAACCTCTGCGTTAGGTTTAAGCATCACATAATTACCCATACCGGCATCTTGAATAAAATCTACAGGATTGTCTAACACATTTTCAGCTGCCCATTCATGAAGCAGCACATCAGGAACAACTTCTGCTTGAAGTTCTTAAGTGGTAGCCAGTTCACTGTCAGTAAAAATGACACAGTTTGTGTCTACAGTAGTAGGAATAGTATTGATAGGACTTGGGTTATACGGCTCAATATGATCTTTAGCCAACTTTTCAGATTTAATGGTAACCTAAATTCCATATCTTGTTCTAAACAACATATATGACCAATCAGCTGACACATTACCACTTATCTTAGTTGTAAAGTTTCTTGAGAGGCACAAAGAAAAGAAAGGCAGGAGATCTATGACACATATGTCTTGAGGAACTAAAAAATTAGGACAAGCATGAAGGGTAAGAATCAAATCTTTGATAACACCCAATGTATTAACAGAAGTACCATCCAGTTGAATCACTCATTTCTCTAAAGGCTGATACTTTAGTCCAAGCTTGTCAGCAATCTACTTTGGCATTACTGAGCTACTAGCTCTACTATCTACCATACAGTTATGAATTAACTTATCACCTATAATTATAGACACGTAAAAAGGAGGCAATTTGACTTCTTTTCCTACCTCTTTGTTTGGTTGTTTATCCTTTTCTTGAGGATTATTTGTCAATATAGTTTTGACTTGATCTATTGGAGACTCAGATTCATCAAACACTTTAAAATTTGACAAGGTTAAATGTAACAGATCTTTTTGACCCGGGATAGCTAATGAATCCCACATACACATCATTACATTCATCTTTTTCATACTATCAAGAATATTATAGGGTACAGTTGGGTTCACTTTATGATGTACCTTTACGCCAACATGATCAGCTTGCAAGTGAGGCTTCTCTTTAACAGGGAGTTGTTGATTTCTTTGCGAACCAGGAGTCACTTGAGATGTCGATGGTTCTGCAGCTGTTTCTTTCCCTTTATCAGCTGCTTGATCCAACTCAAAAGCTCTTTTCTTTGCCCTTGTGTTAGCTACAATTGGAGAATTATCTATATTTAATCCACATAATTCCTCACCTTGCCAGTTAAGTAGGGTAGTATCATTGGTAAGCTAGTCTTGGTGTTGTGGAGATGCATCATTGAGTTCATTTTGCTGTGAACTCGATGCATTCTCTACCATAAGTGCCTGATTAATGAGTCCATTTGAACAAGTGACCTGATTGTGAGGTTGGTTACAAGGGTAGCACCACTCATAATCTGCTACTAAGTTATTTTGAATAGGGACCAGATCCTTAACTGCACTAACAGGTGTTGGAGCATAAGCCTGAAAAGGTCTTGTGTTTACACTCTGTCTTGGGCCCTGGTAGTTTCCTTGATAAGCCTATCTATTACCTTGATATTGTTGTTGCTGACCTGAATTCTGTTGTTCATAAGGACTATTATATACTTGTTGCTTTTCCAAGGTCACAAGCTTATTTCCAAAAGTCTGTAATAAACTTTTGATCTCCTATAACTCATTTGAAGATCTTGAAACAACAGCTTCTTGTATTATAGCAGCTGCAATAAGTGGCAAAGGTGCAAAAGGTGGTATCTGCAAAGAGATATTTAAATGAATATTTAGAAATATAGGCATTGGTGGCCTAGGAGCAATTTTACCAGCTTGTATCAAGCTATTTTTTGCTCTGATTGCTATTTCAAATGCATCTGGGAGAGAAACACCCCCCATTGATTATATCATAATGGCTATATCACTGTTAAGGGCCTTCAAAAAGTACAAAAATGCATATTTTGGAGGTGGTCTCACTGTTGCAGGAATTCTATCCCAGGTTCTTTAAAATCTAAAATTGAAGTCATTCATTTGCTCCTGAGGAGCCCTCTTAAGCGTAGTTAATTGCTCGAACAAAGACAAATTATCAGACTTGTCATGAAACTGCCTGTGCAATTTTTCACCCAACTCATCCCAATTGGCAACTGAACCTACTCCAAGACTCCTGAACCACTGTAATGCTCTTTCTTTGAATGATGTTGCAAGAAGTCTTACAGTTACGTCTTCTTGTGTGATATGGTGCACACCACATAAGGAAGCAACATCGCGTATATGTCCAATCGGGGTAGTCTGATCTTCCTCAGTGAAAATTGGAAAGCTTTTCAAAGCTGCCATTGGAATATCATTATGTTGTATCAAATTTAATGGACTACCTCCATTAAATGGCACAAAAGGCTGATTTCTGGGAGCAGCCATTGAAGGTGGATTTACTTGCACTCCAGGTGAAACAAAAGACGGGACAACAATATGGAATCTCACAGATGGAGGAGTAGATTTGGTTCTTCTAGAATAGATAAATGTTGTCCCTGTACTCTTTGTTACCCTGCCTTGTCTTCTAGGTGGTGATAACTGCAAATATTCAAAAGGAACTGAGCTACTCCTTGTCTAAACTCTTCTCATAGACTGTAAAAGCACTGATTCTGAAGTTCTTTCTCTTTATGGAGTCGCCAAGTATGCAAAAATGACTTCTACAAAGTCTGAAACTTGTTAGTTGCATACCAAACCAACCATATAATGTGGAACTTGTCCCACAGGGCGTGCCATAAACTATTACACCTAAAATTGCACCCTGTTGAACCTGATGTTCAACACCTCAGTGTAACATGGGAAGACCTCAAAAGTTGTGGGTTACTTTGCAGACAGAGGTTAGCCTCCGAAGAAGGCCGACTTCCTTTGGTATCACCTAACCTATAGATTTTGTAAGGGAAATGAGAGAAGGAGTACATAAAAAAAAAACCAAACCCTGTGGTGATACACCGAATTGATAAGAGCAATGGAATACTTAGGTTACACTTGAAAATTGATAGTGAACATAAGATTACACATCAGATTCTGTAAATCTTTGCATTAACGTTTCACAACCAGGTTTGATTCACACACTTTTTCAAAAAAGGAAAAGATTTTCACAGATTGGAATTCATGTGTGACTATGTGAACACAATTTTTGATTTGAATAATGATACTTTTGCAAAGGAAGGCATGAAAACAAAAGATAAATTTATAAAGGAATAAAAGAAATTCACAAAATAACTTGATCATTAACCTGAAATGCACAACACTTTGCAAGAACAAGATGGTAATTTGAATCATCCACAGTGATCAAGGTAACTCTGTATTTTATATTCCAAAATTGAAATGAGTTACAAAGCATACATCAGCAGAGAAAGGATTTAAGAAAAATCACTAACTCTTCAAAATGCATAATCCGAACTCCTTTACAAGAAGGCCAAAAATGCCATATATACAAAAAACCCAGCCCCTTAGGGCTTACAAAAATATCTGCATTCATAAAGATTTGCCCCTAGATCTTTTAAATGAAGTTAATGCTGCATTCAAGTGTATCCTTGTTGTCCATGTCAGTGTGAAGGATCGCCCTCAAGAGAAGTCTTTTGATCTTTTGTAACCATAGCATTAACTTCTAGCCTCTATGTCCACCTTTGCACTTTGATCAGAGCCGCCTTGAATGCTCTGAAGTATAGCCATTAATACCGATCTGCCTTCTACTAGTAGAGATCCTAGCTGTCACGGAGATTCGTGGCCTTTTCCTCCTTTTAGTTTTCCTGTGCTCAAGATCTTCCTACAAGTTGACCATCTTTGAGAAGTAGTATCGACCTGCATGTTAGATTTGAGCACCATTGTTTCACCCAGCCGACCCATGCCTTTGATCATAGAGCAGATCCATACCCCTACATTCCGTTGATCTTCCACAGGGGTGGTCATAATAGTCCAGCAGTTAATGGTTCGCCCTTAGCTCCTTCAGATTGGTTGAACTCATGCCATGTAGATTTCTAGATGGTCAAAGGTTGCTTCATCAGAATCGCATGTCGGTGAGACACTAGCCGTGTCTCCCCAATGTGATTATGCCTTGGCAATTATCGACATAGCTCACAACCATCGACGAGAGTTAATAGCAAGCTACAAAATTCATATCGACATCCCACTTCATCATCCAGGCATCCACATTCGACAAGAGGTCATAACAGGCACCAAGAGTCATACGTATATCCTTTTCCACTGGCAAGCTCATCGCTATCGGCAAGACTCCCCATAGTTGGTGAGACTCCCTGTCGAACTCCTCCTCTTGGTGATGAGTCCTACCACAGCCACCTCCCTATCGACGAGACACAATTCTCTCAACAGGACCTCATAGCAAGCTCCTTTCCTCTCCCCAAGCTCACTTCATTTTGGCAAGACCCTATCGGGTCGGCAAGACATCATGGCCAGCTATCTCGTTTCGGCAAGAGCTTACTTTCCTGTTGAGGAGACATCACTCAGTCGGTGAGACATCTCCCCAAACCACCAAACTCCCAGCGAGCTCTGACCGTTCGTCTTCAGAAAGACCTCCACTGAAGGGAATCCCTTTCGTTTCGGCAAGACCTCACCCCATTGGTGAGACATCATGTCGAGCTTCTCCTATTTCGGCAAGACCCATTGCAGTCAGTAAGACCTTATGCCGAGCTCAAAAGATTTCACCGACGTTGTTTCACTTCAGCAAGAGTCCACCCCGTCGATGAGACTTTACCCCTTCGCTAGCCCCTGTCGCTGAGACCTTCCCATGTCGGCGAGACCTCTCGCCGAACCTAAATCCTTCGGCAAGACCCAACTTGTTCACCGAGACATTACATCAAACTCAAACCCTTCGCCGAAACCACGCACTGGGACCACCACTCCATGTTGGCAAGACCTCACTAGGTTGGCCAGACCTTTTACCAAGAGCATCAACTTTCACCGAGACCCCGCACTGTCGGCAGGACATCTCACCGAGCCCCCTGTCTTTTACCAAGAGCTCCATTCCTTTATTGAGACTCTGGTTGATTGGCGAGACCTCATGCCGAAGCCCTTCTATCTTGGTGATCTGAGGCAAAAGCTAATGCATCTGGCTTGCCTTGAATACTTGAAAAATGGACCCCTACCTGATTTAGCCCATGGGTGAAAATTGGGCAACAATTCTAAAAGGAAAAGAACACTTGATTTGTAGGTTAAAGAAATCTTTATATGGTTTGAAACAGTCACCCAAGATGTGGTACCAGAAGTTTGATGCATTTTCATTGAAGTTGGGTTTTGTTAGAAGTGAGGATGATCATTATGTTTATATTAAAGTTATTGATGATCAGATACTAATCATTGTCTTGTATGTTAATGACATGTTTTTTGGGTAATAGCAAGGTGATGATTGGGGAGCTTAAGACTCAACTTTCTGGCACATTTGATATGAAGGATCTAGGGGCTGCAAAATATTTCCTTGGGATGGAAATTAGTAGAGATCATATTCATAGAAAGATTTGGTTAAGTCAAAGTAAGTATGTTGATACTATTTTGTAAAGGTTTAATATGCATGATTGTAAACCAATAAATATTCCATTTCTAGTTGGCACTAAGTTGAGTTTAGACATGTGTCTTAATTATAATAATGATATTGAAGAGATGTATAATGTTCCTTATGCTAGTGTCATTGGTAGGTTAATGTATGAAATGGTTTGTACTAGACCAAATATAGCCCAAGAAATGGGATTTCTAAGCAAGTTTATGTCCAACCTTGGTAAAGAGCATTGGACTTATGTTAAAAGGGTGTTTAGGTACTTGCGTGGTACTTCTAATTATTTTTTGGTTTATCATGGTACTGATAATGTGGATTTAAGTCATTGGACATATAGGATTTTCTTGATGCAGATTGGACAGGTGACTTGGATAATCAAAGGTCCATTAGTGGCTATGTTTTTACTTTTTTTTTTAGGTGCAACGAGTTGGATGAGTAAAAGATAATAGGTATAGCTGCATTGTCTACCACTGAAGTAGAGGATATGGATACTATTCATTCCTCTAAAGAGGTTGTATGGTTATAGAGACTTGGTATTGGTATTGGTTTTGATTGCACGACAGTGAGGATCGAATGTGACATTCAAAGTGCCATATGTTTGGCTAAGAATCCTATGTATTATGCTTGTACTAGGAATGTTGATGTTCAATATCACTTTGTGTGAGAAATATTTGAGAATATACAAGTCCTAATTGAAAAAGTAGACACTTTGGATAATGTTGTATATTCTCTCATAAATCCAATAACCACATATATGTTGTTTTGGTGTAAGAAGGCCATGGGATTGATCATTTTACTTAATTCCATGTTGATGTATCTGTGAACGTGCAAAAATACATGTTAGAAAATGAGCAGCAAACAAAAGAGTGCAAACAACAAATATAAACACCCTACACCTCAAGATTGGGCAAATGATTAACTTAACAAAACAAAATAAAATATTTTACCTTGTTGAGTTGTCCTTTGGTTGGCCCTTCGATCTTTGATGTAGTGTATGCTCCTTTGATGGAAAAAGAAACAAATTTGAGATGCAAGATGGATGGAAAATAAGTAATAATGGATGCAAAAGCAAGTATTTGGCTAAGTATGGCTCAAGAGAAAAATTTGCAAGAGTTTGGTTAGCACAAAATGATCCCCCCTAAAATGAGAGAAAAGAGGGGGTATTTATAGAGAATTTTGAATTCTCTAGGGAAATGGATGGTTGAGACTAAACCAATAAGGCCAAGATGTTGAGAACTCACAAGCCCTCACATTTTGACATGTGGCATGTGAAGTGGTTTGGAAAGGATGATGTGGACATGAGTTGGAAGGAGAGTACATGACATGGAGGTACTACATAGTACCTTGGGATTTGGACAAGATCTCCTCATAAAGGAGCTCCTTGTCCCCATGTAGGTGAGAGGATATGTGAGGAATTAAAAATTTCTCAAATATCCTCATGGAGATGAGAGAAATAATTTAAAATTCTTTGAAATACATTGGGGGATTAAATGTGAATTAAAAATTCACATGGGGAAAGATGTGTCTTCTCCAAAAGGAGAAATCATTTAATAAAGTTGACTTAGAACACATTCCATAAATGACATAGAGATTAGGTTGACCTAACTAAGTGATTAAGGTTGTGCAAGTACCTGATTAGACAAATTAATGACATATTGGAGGCAAGTGGGAGAAGGGGAAGATTTCACATGTGGCTTGATGTGACAAGTCAAAGATCACATAGGGAAGAGAAAAAGGAATTTAATATTTCTTGGAAGGATAAAAGGAATTAAAAATTCTTTAAGAGGTTGATTAGGCTATTTAATGAAAGATTAGAGGAGAGTTAGGTGACTAAGAGAGATTAGAGACCAACTTGCAAAAGTTGGAGGATGTGACACATCCTAATCAAGGATTAGGCATGTGCACATCCCTAATGATGAGATTAGAAGATGGATTAGGATTAGATAAAATGATGGAGGATGTGACATGTGAGGAATTAAATAAATTTCCTATTTATTTAATTCATTTGATGAAAAGGAGGATTAAAGAGATAAGGTATTTATTTATTAATTAAATACCTTAGGGATTTGGCAGAATTAAGAATATTAATTAAATAATAGTGATATTACTTAATTAATGCAAATAAGGGGATGCTTAGATGAAAGGGGATAAATTTGGATAAATTAAGTGTCCAAATTTAGGTGTCTATAGTATCTTTATGGGTGTAATTTACAATGTATGATGTCAAGTGGGAGAATGTTAAGATTTAGGTGACATCAAACTTGTAAATCCTTTAATTAATTGTTTTCCTAATGTCTTTTGTAAATTACCCATAAGAGGTGAAACAGTTTAACCAACTATGGTGAAAGAGCTCGTGTAAAGGCAAAGTTATAGTTACCATTTGTCTTCTAGGAAAAGGACAAAATAGCTAGGCATCCCATTTGGAATCTCCTATTTTTTAAGGTTTATGACATCTGTCATAAGTTGTAAGAGTGTCTATGACACTATGACACTATCATAAGATTTTATGATGATTATGACATAATTTATAACAATATTTATGACATATTCCTTCCTTAGGCACCCATGCATGAGAGATACCTTATGACAGTTGTAAGAGCATCTGTAAGTTGCTATTTTGGTGGATTTGGTGGTTTCAAGGAGGTAAGCATGAGATTTTTCCAGGTGGTTTTACTACCTATTGTATGGTGATACCATAGTGGTTTTCATCCCCTCAAGTTTTTATAAATTGGTGCCTTGAGCTAGAGTTATTCATTCAGTTTTGTAGGTAACATGGTGTTACCAGATATTATAAATGTTTATAGAGAAGTGTATTTTTGTTGTAATCACTCTTGGATTAGTGATATACTTACCTCTCTCTTTTTGTGGTGGATTTTTTACTTTAGGGGTTTCTCCACATAAATCTGGTGTCTTGTGTTATGGTTTTCTATTTCTTTCTTTGATTTTGCAATAGCATTCATATTAAGGGTTAATCTTTGGTTTTAGATCTGCAATTACTATTAATTAAATTTCATATTGTAAGCTTTCTTCACCTTTTTTTGCAACAACTATCACTGGTCAAAAGGATTCACTCTCATTTTTTTGTATGGGAAATAGATCTACCTATGAATGAGTAGATTTTCCTATGGATAGAGTGAAAATGCCTATATAGATTTTCCTCTGAGTAAATCACAATCACCTATCAGGACAACATATCCGCCTAAGAAGGATGGGTGATGGATGACTAGCGAAGCCACCCAAAAATAAATGGATCCACCTCTGAATAAAGAAGAGATTCCTATACAGAAAGTGTACCTACCTAATAAGGATGACCAGGGATGGACAACATATTCACCTATGAACAAAGTGGATTCACCTATGGACAAAGTGGATCTACCTAAGAAGAAGTGTATCCTCCTAAAAAGATGCACATCAGGAATGACTAGATGGGAAAGCACAACTACCTTTGAATAGAGTGCATTTTTTTTATGGACACATCGTATTTGCCTCTAAGACAAGAGAGTCCACCTAAGGAGGATGACAGAATGTATGGACATGACAATGGATGTGTAACCACCTCTAAACAAGGAACGACCACCTATGGACATAATGGATCCACCTCTAAGCAAAATGGATTTTCCTATGAAGGATGACTAGGGATGGATAATGTATCCACCTCTTAGCAAGGTGTAAATGCTTATGGACACAATAAAGCTTCCTTTGATAAGTGGGTCCACCTAAGGAGAGGGAAATGACACTATGGCAAAGGATAACACAAAAATTAGACATACACATATTGAGATGGACAAAAGATAATCACTAGTATGCACAAGAAGACACACTAGATAATACAAACCTAGATTAGTTAGGTGGGTGTGTTAACCTATTGTAGGTCCACTAGCCTTGTGGCTAATATCCTAATATTGGTGAGGAGTGCCGCTCAACAAGAGTTGGTAGATAGGGATCCAATAACACAAGTCTAAAGTGACAATGAGTTCACTTCTCCCTTTCTCCGGAGGTCCCAATACCTTCCCCAAAAATTTCCTATCTCTACTCAAGGGGATACATGGTGAGTAGCTTCAAGCATGATACTATACCCTACACTACGATAAGCAATAGTCAAAAGGTCCTAAGTTAGGGTAAAACAATCTCTTTAGTGCATCCTCTAAACACTAAGAGGGTGTGTGAGGCACATCCATGAATACCAGCTCATTACAAGCGTGGGTCAGGAATTTCAATTAAGCCACTCAAATTAGCCCTGCATGCCTAACTTGGAATCACCCTTGAGTATTAGTACTTCACTAAAGATGACATGACTGGATTGGTGTACAACTTTTGTTCTTCCCCCTTTCTATACCCCACCAGTTTGTGTGGTTGAGCTCATCCTTTGGGGTGAGGAAATCCCCAAGTAGGCCTCCTAAAGGGAAGGATATTCTAGGAATTTCTTATCCCCAAGCTCTCACATAGCGCATGGGGAGAGGATATGCATATACTAGCACTCCTAGGTAGACTCATAGATGGACTTAGATTAATTCACAATTTCTAATCCCTAGGCTCACACAAAGGGCAAGTGAAGTGCATATACCAATGAAAAAACCCAAACACAGTAGAAAAATTAATTAACTCCCTTTAGGAAATGAAGTGTGCCTAGCTAGTGCAAAAAATACTTGCATATGTCTTCGATCGATCATCTTGCAAGAAATAGATTAGTAGTTTAGATACTCTAGTCTTCGACAAATGGGGTTAAAATTGGCTACAAGAAACTCATAAGCACTAACATACAAGTTAGCATATCAACAATAAACTAGTAACAAAATAAAAATTGTAAGTAAACTGTTACCAGCAGGTCCAGCTATGCACAAAGCAAAGCTACGCCTAAAGAAGCATAGTGCCCCTAAAGAATGTGTAGTCACTCATCAAGCAAGGCCACCTCTAAATATGCAGGTCTATCTAAGTACATGCCAAATCCACCTAGGAAGGAAACAAAGTCACCTATGAAGGTCCCAAGTTTGTTTATGTAAAGATTTGCTTGTGTAGAAGTCAGGTCCACTCTGAAGAACATAAAACCACCTATGAAGGTTTTAGATTTGTCACTATGCAGATCCGCCCATGAAGGTGTCACATCCACCTCTAAATGAATCAAATATTCTTGTAGAGAAACCAATCCACCTATGAAGCTTGCTAGGTTTGGAGGGGGCCAAATTCAAATCACATCCACCCCTGGAGAAGGCACAACTGCCCATGTGTCAGGTGTATCCATTTGTGTAATGGATCTACCTCTTAAGCTAAAACCTACAACTTTCAAAATCTAAAAACTTGTAAAAACAAATTAGTTGACCCATGATGTGGGTCCTACCGAGTGTGCCATAAATGTGTGTAGTGATTTTAACAACCTAAAATGCAAGGAAATATAAACAAACCAAACAAATTATAAAACCAAGAAAACACTCAAGATAAGGACCAATATGTAACTCAAACCTACAAAAAATCACATGAAAATGGAGTCCAAGTTGAGCTTGTTACCACAATTGCCCCGTTGATGTGGTTGTGTGTATGCTCTACACCAATTTAGACAGCATAACCCCTTGATTTTTCTCAAATTTGGTCACAATATGGAAAGATTGGCTATGGTTGCATGAAAGTGTTAATGTTAAGTGCATGGGAGTTGAGAATTGGAAAATTGACTAGTAGTTATTTAGCCAAGAGAGAGAGGAATGGATGGTTGACATGGAAAGGAGGATGAGATCGAGGGTTGAGATGCATCTCAACCCTTGAGGTGATGACACTTGTCACCTTGTGGGTACATGAGAGGTACCAAAGGGAATGGATAAGATCTCATAAAGGAGTTTCTTGTCCAATCTTCCCAAATCATGGGAAGGATGTGACAAAAGGGAATTAAAAATTCCCTTATAATCCTCATGGGGAAGGGAGAGGAATTAAAAATTCCTTGAAGTACTTAGGAGGAATAAAATGGAATTAAAATTTTTATATGGGGATGGGGGTGACTTCTCCAAAAGGAGAAAGACATTAATGATGGGCTGACTTGGGGAAATTCCATAAATGGCATGATGATTAGGTGGGTTTAATCAAGAGTTTTTATTGTGCAAGGATTAGGTGGGTGATTAGGTTAACGAAAAGGGATTAGGAGCCCACTTACATATGTTGGAGGATGTGACACCTCCTAATCAAGGATTAGGAATGTGCACATCTTAATGACATGATTAAAGAAAGGAGAATTAGGATTAGGGGTGGATTATGGAGGATGTGACCAAGTGAGAGAAAAGGGGATGAATAAAAAAATAATTTTAATTCATGTGGGCTAATGACTAAATTAAATAAATTAGTTTATTTATTTAATTTAGAGAGAAAAGGGTAAAGTATTTAATTAAATAATTAAATACCTTAGGATGCCTTAGGGAAATGATGGATATTAATTTAATAATAAAAATATTATTTAATTAATGTGAATAAGAAGGTGAGATAGACAAAATAAGGATGAATTTGATCAAATGTGAATGGTCAAATTTAGGTTTATACATAATGTTTGAAAAATAAATAACAATTGTTAATGTAATTTTGAATGTAGATCATATTTAAATGATTGAAATAAACCCTAATGCAACCTATGATGCCATATAATATGCAATTTTTTTGAACTTTTATGCTTTTTATGATGTAAAAATGAAAACCCTAAATGAGAAATGTGGATCAATGCAACATGAAACCTAGATCTAGGGTGAAATTTTAGAAGGTATATAATGTTAACAAGTCACCGGGTTTACCAAAATAAAATATAGAAAAGTTGGATCCTAGGTCCAATGCAAAGAACCTAGGATCAATTTTTTGTTTGTTGTAGTGGCCCTTTTCTAAGATTTCATTAAGATGGAGATCAACAAGGTGAGTAGATTGACTTTCAACCATGAAGGTGAGCCATCAGACCTAGATCTACATCTTTTTGAGTTTTGGAATAGATTGGAATTGATTTTCATTAATTAACCTAATTAGACTATGTGCCCTAATATAAAAATGACAAGGTTTTGACAATTGACAGACTATAACAAAGATTTGTAGGTAGATCTAAGAAGGGTAGAGTGTTGTGTACCTATCCTAAAAATTTGGTGTCAATCTAAATATGAGGACAGTGGCGACCAAGGGCAACTGAGTCCTTGTAGGAGTACTTATGTCATGTTTTTGCAGTCCTTTGATGTAAAATCTGAGACTCTTATTTCCACTTGTAAATGTCGCACCCCATCATATAGGGCTACCCAACCAATCACAAGGTGACAAGTGCCATCACCTCAAGGGTTGAGATTCATCTCAACCCTTGATCTCATCCTCTTTTCCATGTCAACCGTCCATTCCTCTCTCCCTTGGCTAAATAACTACTAGTCAATTTTCTAATTCTCAACTCCCATGCACTCAACATTAATACTTTCATCAACATTAACCTGTCCTTGCAACCAGCGTAGTACAATGCCTCTGAAAGAGTCTCTTTCAAAGGATTGAACCTATCATATAGGGCTACCCAACTAATCACTAATTTGGTTGCAAGGACATGTCCAATCCTCCATAAGAAAGGGAAAGTATCAATCAAGATAAGTGATTGGTTGGGTAGCCCTATATGAAATTTTATTGAGCTTACACACACTCATGACCTAGACTTGGTTTAAAAGAGTCAAGTTAGTTTGGATTCAGTAACCGAACCCTTCATCTTAGTTTTGGCTTATTGGAATTTGCTAGTCATCCTTGATTGTGTTGATTGTTTATTTGGGCTTTATGAATAGTTATCTTTACGTCAATTTGTATGTACATTAATTGTAAACATATATGTGGGTATATATTGGTTTGTGCATGAGAGCATGAGTAAGTACATATGTATGTAAGTAGAAATACTTATGAGTATACATGCATGGGGAATCAATTGTATATATGTATATATATATATATACACTTAATATATATGCATGTCGACAAGGATATGATTATGTTGTTGAGTTATGGGTATTGAAATAATTATGTGTATCTACAATATATGTATATGTATATATGCATCACATGAATATACGTCTATCGATAGAATAGGAAAGTATATATGATTGATTGTATGGTTAAATGAGTATTTGAGATATATGCACATGTCAATATACACGTATGTTGGATATAATGGGATATATCAATACAAGTATGTCAACATATGTATAATTATGCATATATGTATATAGATATTAATACCATGTTATATGAGGACATAATCATATGATCATAATCATTCGAGTATCAAATAGATTATTTGATTACCATATTGCTATAGAATATATATATGAGTGTGTGTGTATAAATGCATATACATATATACACATAAGCATTAATGCTTATATAGAGGTGTGAGTATATATATATAAATAGCATGCTTTTATATATAAAGGTTGATTCATTTAATATATGAAGGATGATTATTACAAATGCATAGCGCATGATATAGCGTGGGGTATATATTTATACATCACTTTGGATTTATACTCAAAGCCATGTGCTAAGTAAAACAAGTAAAAGCACATTAAATAGAAAATGAACTATGTGTGTGGAAAATGCATAAGGAAGTATTCAACACTTACCTTAATATTAATGTGTTGCTTAAATGTGATGTTATGTGTATAGCGACATTGCAAGAAATATTGACAATCTGCAAAATATTGATTATGTGAGCAATGGCCAAGTCAAAAGAGTAATACATAGAAGTTGTGTAAATGACTGTGTAAATAGCAAGCTTGTGAATAGGAAAGTAAGTGAATGCTTGGCACTACAATATGAACTCATGGAATTGATAAAACTCTACCATACTTGCACTTCAATTCTCATCTATAGAACATGTGCATGATTGAATTAGTCAAGTATAGATGGCATGCAAAAAGGTTGATCTATTGTTTACTAGGTTGAGTGTAAACTTAGAAGGATGCCACCTTGTTTTGTATGTGTTGAGTCGACTTGCATGGCTGAAGTGGTGTCGACTAGATTACCACTTCTATAGGCATCGATGTCTCATTATTTAGTATAAATAGATGATCCTACTCTCTCATTTGGATGCCCATTTTCTTGTGTTATTCTATTGCTTTTATGCCAGAGTTATTCATTTCTTGAGTTGGAGTTATTTTGTGAGATCAAAATGTGGTAGGTTCTTATGGGATATTGCATTGAGTGGTTTTAAGTTTTTTGAGGAGAAGCTTGGAAGCTATCTTGGAAAGGAACGAAGTAGAGGACTAGTTATGTCAATTGGAATATAGCATAAATAGGTATTGGATTATATCCTCTTAATGTTTATTTTTTTCATGAAAGATTGAATGTCTTGATTGTTTTCTTGGGAATTGCATTAGATTGCTTGAATAGATAAATGATCTATTTGATTTATGGAAGGAAAAGAATCATGTAGTTATGATTTCCTTATGAGTGTCCTTATATACTCCATATTAAGGAGAGAATGCTATCATTAGTATTACATACTAGGATTGATGAACATGAATAGCTTGAGAAGTTATTTGATACAAAGTTACTTGCATGATCTCATTTGATGCATACTTGAGAAACCTATTTATTAGGTTATTACTTCAAGATACCCTATATAGGGATTCTGACAATGTTTCTATACATAGATATTCTACATTACATGTATAATGTGAAATGTACCAGTGTCATGAAGTGACTTGACACTATTGGCTTATTATGCTAGGAAACCTTAGGAATGATAAGGTAAGGCAACACATCGACAATGATAAGATATGATAGGATGAGATGTCATGTTACTAATCTATATTTGAATGATAACTTGATCATTACTTTACTATTGAATGACACCCTAGGTTAAGAACTAACCATTAGGTTGGAGTATATACTTGAATACCCATTAGAAGCAATAGGTTGATAATAACCTAATTGGATGGGTTATGTAGTTGAGCTTTGTTGAAGCTTATGGGTTGAGTTTAACCTACACAACTAGAGTGATTGTTGATTATTGATTATATCTAGGAATTAGGGTATACTAAGGTTGAGACTCACCTATGTGATTTAATTGATCACTTGAGTTTGTGAGTTACTATATAATTGGAGCCATAGGTGGGATTACCTATTGAGTTAGAGTTGTAACCTAATTGGTTGTTTTATACTCTTGATATGAATTCATATTGTTCACAAGATTTTACTCTTTGAATAATCCTTTTTACTAAGGAGATTACACTCTCGAATGGAATCATCTATTGATATTATTATTCATCAATTGACGTCATTCATTGATGAGACTAAAATATTGATGAGAATCACTTATTAATGTGATATATTACTAAATGGAGTTAGTTATTTGTTAATAATTATTATATGATAAGATGAAGCTTATGTAGCTATACTTTAGATTATAAAGATATTCCTAGGACTAGGATTTCCATTGAAGAGAATAGCTTGTTAATGTAAAGTTAATTTGTAGACTAGAAAAGCTCATATGTTATACTTAGGATTAGAATATCCATTGAAGGGGGTAACTTATGCTTATCCTTTATTGGTAGAAATACCATTGTGTTTTGGGAAAAGGGGAATAGGTTATTTCTGAGGTTAGTGATTACCTATGGAAGGAAATTACCTAAGCATCTAGTATATAAATGGTCATAATCCAAACTGAGATATGGTAGTGTATGTGAATAGGATGACTGTCACTCAAAGTACTAGGTGAGAATACTTTTGGCCAAAGTAGTGTAATTTTCCACTGGTTGCATTGTCAATTCATTATTCCTTTTATGCATTCTAGATTAGGATTTTCATACTCATAGGAGTAACAACTATATGGTTAGGTTCTAGTTTGTAGGACACAACACTAAACTCAAATAGGCTATTGTTATGGGGTTTTACCAACCAATCTCTTTTTCAAAGGGTAGGGTCATCTATCAAATGACAAATGTGTGGGGGACCACATTTGAGTTTGTGGTTGGTGGAAAAGTGCTTGAGTGATGCTTCTCCTCATTAGTTGGTGGCCAAGATTTGTGGATGATTCTGCCAGTATTGGGGACAACTAGAGTGTATGCACCAGGGAGCGGGGACATCTAGAATGTATGCACCAATGTGGTGACATCAAGACTATTTTGTATATCTATTGCCAAATTAAGATCATAAGAGTTATGTATGTATCTTGTACCCATTTATGTGGAAGGATATAATCTTGGGTGATAAACTTGAGTTTATTCAATATGAAATCTATCTTATGGAAAGATTTGTGAAATAAAAATGAAATGAAATGGAAGTTTGGAAATAGTGTTATTTCAAATGTGCATGTAATTTACATTATGAAAAGAAAATTTTTATTGCTATGTGATGGCATCATGGAACATTCACTTAATGTGAAAACTTTGGAATTTGACTAAGTAAAACAGTGGGGTTGTTACAGTAAATTTGTTGGATCATTGTTGGATAATTATGTAGGTGAGTTTCCATGAGTTGACAAGGTGTATGGCTTTGAATGCAACAATGGATAAATGATCTTCAAACTTCCTTTAATCCTCTCCAAACCTGAAACTTGCACATTCAAAGAGAGGGAAATGGTTGTTTCATTTAAGGGCTTTCCTTAGTCAAACTTTGTGTTAGTGTTTCCACTTCCACAATGGTAATTTCAATGATACAATAATAATTGATAGGAAGGAATGATGAATCAACAAGTTCTACAACTCACCACCCTTCAATGGCTTCCTTGAAGGACTAAAGTCATGCACATCACTTCAAGGTCTTGGATCTTACTTGCTTGAATGCTTGAATTTATTGGATACCTACAACAAGGGTTGGCCTTCACAAACAATGATAACTTGAACATACATGAACTCAAATAATATTTGACATGATGCTTAGATCTTGAATTGTTGTAATGAATCTTAAATGGAATGTTTCTCTTGACTTGCTTGATAATTCTCATGACAATAATCTTTTCTCAATATTTCCTAAATGATTCTTTTTAGTTTTCAAATGATGCAATAACTAGGTATTTATATGCAATTATGCTAATTTCCCAAAAATTAGATCTTGATAACCAACATTTGCAACTTGAATTTCAAATGTTAAAATGTCAATACCAACATTTTCAAATTTGGATGGAAACATAATAGGGGGACATTAGCACCATAGGGCATCTTTGTCCTTGCCCTATTTTCTTGAAATTAAGGTATCAAGGACAAAGAATTAAATGAATGCATTTGTTATCTACTTGTAGTTTATTAGAAAATGATAAAAATAGGCCTCAAAATGCATAATTTAGGAAATTAGTGGGTCCAATCAGGCTCAATAATTTAGGGGGAGTGAAACATAGTGTGAAATTGTCAAGGGTGACAATTTCGATGATACAAATGTGTAGTTGGCTAATGAGAGATAATTTCTCAAACCATACCAAAAAACAAAAAAATAATTTGTGTGGTGTCTAATGCTTTCTCTCCTGGATACAATAAAATTTCCCACATGTGTTTGTTAATTGTCACAAAATTCAAATTTTTAGCACCCATAGTAGTTCTACAATTGTGATTGTTCATCGGTCAGATATAGGTTCACAAACCAAAACAAGTTTTTTATATAATCAAATTCTCCTCAAGTGTGGATATGATATCAAAATAATCCTCTAGAATATTTTACAAAATTATACAACTCAATTATAAAATGTACCAAAATGTGGCATGTTCTTCTACAACTAACTAATGAATTAAATTACAAACAAACAAATTGAACAATGGTGATGTGGGAATGGCCCGATTTCCCTAACAATGATCCTAGGACATAAAAAATAAACACAAGAAGAGGGGCTTTGGTTATAATATGGTTTTTGTCTTGAATTTTCTATTATTAGTTTGCATTCCTCTAATGTCATAATACTTCATTCTAAAATAGGAATTAGCATTATTTCTCTATATTTATCACGGTGCCTTTTAGGTTGCCACACTTACAAGTATTTTTGTAGTCCTTCCAAGAGCTTATCTTATTTTATTGTAATTTTATCTTATTTCAAAACTTATTTCATCAAATTTTGTTATAAATAAGTACACTTCACATAAATTCCTTGAAAATTATAATTAGTTTAAACTTTGATGTATTATATTTGGTTGCAACTCAAGATTATGTATGTGTATCAAATTTGTTGGTGATCTAAGTTGTATTCCCTAAATCCATAAGGTTGGGCAGTTTCCCAAGTTCCAAGGGTGGCAAACCTAGGAAGAATATTGCAAAACTTATATTTAAGTTGGGAAACTAAGGGATAATTATTGAGGTGGGAAAGACCTCCTTCGCTTATATTTTTTCAATACCAAGGGAATATTTATTAAGGTGTTGAACTAAATGAACTTACAAAAATTTAATTTCTTTGTTACAAACCATACATTTTGCACACTATATTTGTATATATGTTGTCACAACACATATATGTGCTAGTTTGAGTATGCAAGGTCGCACCAAGTCCGATAGAAAATCCATCTATCTTAATTGATTGTGTTAATATGTGGGGATGATTCCAAGAGCTATTATAGTTCTATGTGATATTCAATCATATGTTTGGTAAAGAAATTGACCTTTCACATGTGATGAAAAACATGTTGATGTCTAGTACCATTTTATTCATGACACAATAAAGGATGGAAGGGTGATGTCAAAGAAAATTAATGCTTTGACAAATGTTACAAACTCTTTGACAAATATGTGAGAACACAAAAGTTTAGGTGGTGTAGTGAGTCTATAGGCCTCTTGAACCTTAGCAATTATATTTTAGTGTTGTTAAGTTTCCCTTCTATTCTTGCAAGGTATTCACACAAGTGGGAGAGTTTTAAGAAAAGGTGTTTCAAACTTGTATTTCTAATGCTTAATTTTAATAATTTTGCATGCATTCACTATTTCATATTTTTTGTATTTTATCTTCATTTGGGAGAGTTAAAATTGTATTTGTAGGTTCCATAGAAATAATTTGTAGTGGATTTTCTCCTCATATGAGGAAATAGGTAACTTACATTAGGGTGGCATAGTTGGCCATCTATTGGAATTTTGTAGTATGCGTCAAGCCAACATGAGGGTAGTTATATATGGTAGATTCTTATGGTGTATAAGAGCATCATGTAAGAGTGAGGCTACATTAGAATCTTGACCAACATTATGACACATGCCATAACATATTTCTTTTGAAGATAAATGCCAAAATTTGGCTCCCAAATTGAGGGTATTCCCATGATGGTTTATGATCTAGATGAAAGTGCAAGAGAATATGTTAGTATTATCTTTATGATATTTTACCAAAGGTGGGTATTGAAAATTGTGCCAATTTGGGTGCCACATTTTGGCTCATGATTTTCACACTTAGTTTTGGTAAACCCCTTATGGATTGTGGTTTGTAATTTTCTTATATATTGGTGCTTAGATTTTTAGTTTATATAATTATTTTACGAGTAAAAATTCTACAAAGGATTTCTTGAAAAGAAGCAAGGTATGTGAAAATTCTTCCTACACCAATCTATTAAGGAAAGATTGTGTAAATTTTTAGAAGACCCTTTTCAATTATAATGAGAAGATGCACATTATAGGAAATATAAAACAAAATCACCAAAAATAAATGTGCACAACACGTGGGAGAAACGCTTTTGGGAGAAAAACCCCACACTCCTAAATTCTACTCAATGTATTGTAGTAAACAATCTAGTTACATACACTTGCAGAGCAAGTTTCTTTCAAGAAAATACAAGTGTTTCAATTATGGAATAAATTTGGTAGCATGATAATTCCTATAAATGAGTCACCATATAACTTCAAAACTACACACCGAGCAATATAAGGAGTATATAGTGCATAATTAGATGCTTCCAAATGGTATGCCTAAAAATGTCACATGTGACCTTCTACAAGACTACATGCATGCAAGACTCAAGATGAACATGTAAACACTTTCCTTAATAACTACACATGCAAAATAAAAATTATTACATGCACACTAATACACAAGGTGTCTACTTAACATGCAAGGTTTTTGCATGCATGAAAATTAAACATTGTATGTAATGCACCTACATGCACAACTCTACCTATCATAGCAATTTCCATCTTTGACTTACATTTTCATAGCTAAACTTTTCAAATGATCAAATTTAATTTCTACAAAATCAAACACTTATTTACCATGTGGGATCCACATAAAATCTAGTCACCTTACATGTTGGATGACACCACTCAGATACAACTAGATCATAAAATGACATCACTATGTGTGCATCAAATAATTATAACATAGTCAACAAATAATTATTAAATAAATAATCATGCAAGGAATTATCAAAGGTTACCTTATTCCAAAAAAATTCTTGCTTGTCAGACACTTTTGAAGAGCCAATAGAAACAACATGGTTTCAAATACTAGGGGTTGTGAGATAAATAGACTTTGAACACCATATGAACTTGTCTATGTTCACAAGCTTTGTCAATGCATTTGCAACATTTTCCAAAGTATCAAATTTCTCTAACTTTACCTTCCTATCCTCTACCATGTCACAAATAAAATTGTATTGGGCATCAATGTGCTTTTTCCTCACATGGGAGGTTGGATTCTTTTCCAAACATATGGTACTCTAATTATCACAATAAATAGTGATCAACCCTGCATCAAACCGTTAAACATCTAAACATGATCTCTTATGCCAAATGGATTTCTTATAAGCATGAGTGGTTTTCATGTACTCTAATTTTTTCATGTATGAATAAATTATAGCTTACTTATTACTCATCCAACTAAGGGTGTGTGTAAGAATTTGAGTCTATTTTTTGGCCAAAACATGGAAGTGTGTTCCCTTATTTTCAGAAGTTTTCACAATTGACCTAAAGCTTTGAAACACTTAAAGATTGAATTTAAGAAAAAAAAAAATCATTAATATGAAATGTAGTACTTGGAGTCTGGTTTCCAAATATGTAATTTATTTTAATACCCAAATGATACAAATTGATTTTCAATAGGCATGTCTAGAAACCACTGTTTAAAAGTCACTTTTTTTTACCATACCATGCACATGTATGTCATCCATATTTTGACCTAAATAATTTTACTTTTTTGAATCCTTTAGGGAAAATATCTCTAACAATTGAAGAGTGTGCACGATATTTTTTTGTAATTTTTTTTGGATTTTTTTGTTAATTTTTTTACTGGTCATAATTGTTGTTTTGAAAATCTCTCATGTGCGTCATATATAAGATGACCTAAAATTATTATTTTTTTATTATTTTCAATTTGAAAAGAATTTTATGAATATTGTGCATGTACAGTTTATTTTTCAAATAATTATTTTAATAAAAATTTATTTAAATAATAAAAAAACATGATATTTCAAGTTTATGGACCAGTTTCATAAAAAATATTTGAAAAATAGAAAATATAATTTAATTGTAAAAAAATTACATATTTGAAATCTACACAGTCTCATCTATAATGGGTTCTAATTTCACAAAATAATTCTAAAAAAAAATTGTTAGCCATATTGGCATAGTCAGTTTTTTCTCTTGACATTGTCATGATCTTGTACTTGTAGGTCCAAGGAAGGGTTAGATTACCATGTCTTTCCTGAGCCTAAATACAAATGAAAAACATGGATTGTGATTTTCAAACCTTTTAGGGTACCCACTTTAAAATGTGCACCTATTCTAAAAAAAGAATGGGTACCTATTTTAAAGCTAAAAAATGACACTTCCACTAAAATTGGACCCAACTTCTTGCACTTAGGTCCCTAAAAAAACTATGAATACTTATCCACCTACAAATCTTATGTTGTTAATGTCACTTGCCCAATTTGAACATACATATCCATAAATATTGATTAAATGTTGAGGTCCTATAGTATAACCATGAAAACATTGGGAATACTTAGAAGTAACCCACAAATACTTAAACACCCTCTTTACTACATCATCTTGTACCCATAAAATATTAGCCATAAATTGACTATGGACTCCCATTTCATAAGAAATTTCTAGTCTTGTACATACCATGACATATATCAAATTGCAAAAAATACTTGCATAAAGGTATTTTGGCCATGTCTTCCAGCTTAGTAGGAAATATTGTGCAATCCTCCATAGGTAATTTTATCCCCTACAAAATAGGAACAACTAAGGATCTACAATATGCCATGTTGATCTCTCCAACATTAAGATCTTCTCATGAGGAAATACACCCATGTCCTTCTATTGTAATCACCAATGAATGATACAAAATAAATCAATCTAGATAATGAGGGAACATTAACATGTTCAAACACATTATAATGAATTAAGTACAATACCCCAAAAGATTTATGAGAACTATAATAAAGCAGAAAATGGTTTTATTTTCCATGTATATAATGTTTGTAACAATAGAAATCAAGATTACAATCATCTAATCTCTCAACAAGGTCTTTATTTTTTAGGGCTCAAAGACCCTTCTCATCAATATGATAGTCTTTGATGTCATAACATTGCCTTCGCAAATATAGGCTTCCTCTCCAAAGCATGAGCAGGTCCTTAAGTACCCATAAAGCTTGACCATCTAAAGTATATTTAACACTCTTCTTCACTACAAGTTATAATGGTGAGGATGAAGAATCTAAATCTCTTTTCTTCATATCAACAAAAGAACTATTGCATTGAACCATGCATGCCTCTGACTGAAATAGAATGCCTATCTAAACACCCTTAGCAAGAACCACAAATCATCTCATTATCTTGCATCCTCCATTTAAGAAGACAAACTACACACCCATATTATTTAATTTACTCACAAAAATTAGATTTGATGTCAATCCAAGGATATGTAACACACCATTGATCCCCTTCACACTACCATTTAGGAATCAAATCTTGACTCATCCATGACAAAAAATATTCCTGGGTGAGTGTGATCACCCAGGTACACTTTCCCACCATCATATTCTTCATTCTTTGAGAACCAAACTTTATGCGATATTGTGTGAAATGATGCATCGAAGTTAATCAACCATACATATTTTGGTTCATGTGTTGCCAAGGCAATGACAAAATAATTTGCATCATCTTGAGAAGATTTAGTAGAGTTAAAATTGGAGAATTTATTTCTTATTCTTCTTCTCTTTTATTGAAATGACCATATTTACAACAGTTCCAACAATTCACCTTAAATAATTTTCAAGAAACTTAGATCACACATGGGATTTAGATCCAAACTTTTCTTGCTTCTTTTTATTCTTTTCTTTCTTCTTCAATCTATCATGAACTACATGAGTCTTTTTAACCATTTTAGAATATTTTACCCACATCTCTTCAAAAATTAATGATACAACCACTTCATCCATATTGAAGGTGGTAGTGGTACTCCTAATGACCATGACAAGGTGTTCCCATGAGTTTGGAAATTAACACAAAAAATCTATGCAACAATCCTCCTCCTCCACCTTCACACCAATGGAGTTCTTAACTATACAACAAGCATGTTGAATGCATTAAAATTATCTACAACATATCCTCATTCTTCCATCTCCAAATAAGGCATTTAATATTGCATGAACAACTTATTCACCAAAGATTTAGCTAGATAAATTTGAGCAAGTTTATTCCAATTTTTTTAGTAATCTTCTCTTCATGAACATTCAAAAGCACACCATTAACTAAAAAAAGTATTATCATACCCTTACCCATCTAATCAATTAGATATCAATTATTTTATTTCATGTCTGATGACATCTTTCTAAATACAATAATCTATAGATATCGATCTACAAGTGTGTCTTCCATCTTGATGTGCTATTAAATTTGTGATCTCTCTTCTTCTAGATGTGCTAGCCATCTCCTTCCTACAATAAGGTCCCTAAATTCTATACAAAAAACTATCACTCAAAGGTTATCAATACAAAAAATATCTTCCCAATAATGGGGCCAAAATTGACAGGCTTTGATACAAAGTGAAAGAATGTAAGGTATGCAAAAATACTTCCTACACCAATCTATTGAGGAAAGATTGTGTAATTTTTTAGAACACCCTTTCAGTTACAATGAGAATATGCACATTATAGGAAATATATTAAAAAAACATCAACATGGTTGAATGAACATAACATAAGGCATATGTGGGGAAAACTCTTTCAAGAGAAAAACTCACAATCCAAAAGCCTACTCAATGTATTATAGTTAAAAATCCGGTTACATACACTTTTAGAGAAAGTCTTTTTAGAAGAATACAAGAGCATAATAGTACCTATAAATGAGTCACCATACGACTCCAAAACAAAACACCTCAATATATAGGAGTTTACAATACATAATTAGATGCTTCCAAAATGGTACACCTAGAAATACCACATCACCCTTTGCAAGATTGCATGCATGCAATAATTAATATGGACATGCAAAAACCTTCCTTAATGATTGCACATACAAATAGAAACCTACCACATGTCACCCTTTGCATGTCTACATGCTTACAAGACTCGAGATGAACATGCAAATACCTTTGTTAATGACCGCACATGCAAACTAAAACCTACCACATGCACGCTGCATATGCAAGGCATCCACTTAACATACAAGGCACCTACATGCATGTAAACTAAACATTGCATGCAATGTACCTACATGCACATCTCCACCTATCATATCAGTTTCCATCTCCAACTCTTACATTGTCATAATTAAACTTGACAAATGACATACATTAATTTCTACAAAATGGGATGCCTATTTCCCATGTGGGGTCCACATGACATCTAGTCACCTTACATGTAGGATGAAACCACTTTGAGTCAACTCCCACAAAATGACATCACTATATGTGCATAAAATAATTATAACGTAAGAAAAAATATCATGCTAGGAATTATCAAAGGCTAAGACACCTTATTCCTAACATTTCTTTAAAAGTCTATTACAATTTTATTAAGTTTACTTAATAGTACATTGGAGTACAATGAAGTGTGATTTTTTCTTCCAAAAGAAATTTTCCCACACACACATGTGTTAGGGTATATTGTTTATTTTATGTTTATATGTGTCAACTTTTTATACTCATCAAAAGACTAAAAGTTTGCACAATAATCTCCTCTACATATTAGTTTAGGAAGTGTGTCAACATACCTTGCTTCCTTTCAAAGGAATCATTATAAATACTCAATAGTAATAAGCCACTTCAAGGGGGAAACCTTCACAATCTTCAACATGAATATAATTCAAAATACAATGATAATAAACTAACCACTACCTCTTATATATCATACTTATGTCATGGATTTCATCTAAGTTGACCTAGCTACATATATAAGACTATATAAATGATCATATTGTTGGAAAAATGAAGAAGAACAACTCATTTTGTTACTTTTTTTTTTTCATTGATGTCACCATGATATATGAGTTTCAACTACAAGATCAAGACTAGAGTTACTCTAGTATTCTAGTCTGGTATATGAACTGATATTTTGCTTACATCTTCTAGTATTTTGATTTGCATTTGTTTTCCGATGATCATTGTTTCTTGTGGTTTTGGGAAATGGTTTACAGATGTCGGAAGCATGTTCATACAAGATCTCATGTATCCAGTTGTTCGTATGGTGTCGCGTTGGTGTTTTGCAATTATGGTTTTTGGTCCATATCTAGCTGACTCGATGGATGTATCATGCAAATTAACCTTTTGCTATGCGAACATATGTGCAACCTATTTTAAGTCTATGCCAATTTGTTGATGTGTGTGGGCTATCCTTTTTTTTCAAGCTTAACGATGACAGTTGGTATTTTTGGTAAATAAGAAAATACATCTAATTAAGCTGACCTAATTGATGCTCATGAAGAGATTGGGCATATATAACAGACAATTTTTGGAGAAGTGAAGCGAAGAAGTGAAGTAGTGTGAACATGATGAAGTGTGTCAAGTCCATTTATTGAGCTTTATCTGGAACTGAATCTGCACTCATTAGGTGTACTCTGTCAGCTCATTTTTTTGGTTGAAATCCATTTAATCATTGTAATTTTGTAGGAAGTGAGCCTTTGTTTCTAGACAATGAGTCCTAGCAGTGAGCCACACATTTTGTAATATTTTATAACTGGTTATACTATATTGTGAGCTAACACTCACTGTGGTTTTTCCATTTTTGTTTTTCCGCATAAAAATTATGGTGTTCATGTGTCTTGAGTTTCCATGCTATATTAAGGCTCTTATTTATCTGTGTTATTGTATGCATTGGAATAGTTGGATTGTATTTGATCAAAAAATTTAAGAAGATATTGATTCACCCCCCTCTTAGTATCTTGAACTTTCAACAATTGGTATCAGAGCCTAGTTCCTCTGGTTAAGCCTAATAGCTTGAGGGATATCCTGAAGATGGAAGAAATGGATGACAAAGGAGAGCTCTAAACTGCTCTTGAGGATCTTGATAAAGTTGAAAGAGAATACAGATATTTGAAAGAGAATCTTGAAGAAGCAAATGAATGTGTCTAGAAACTTAAGGAGCAATTGAAAAAGTTCAAAGATAGGCATAAGGAAGTAATTGATCTATTGAAGAATGCAAATGAAGAGATTATGGGTCTAAAAGTGCAAGTGGAAGAGAAGAAGAGAATAGAAGAATGTCTAAACAAATTGGTACAAAGAAAGTCTGAAGATTGCATTAAGCTTTAGCAAGAAATTGTAAATCTGAAAGTGGATCTGGAGAAGGCAAAACTCTATGAAAAAAATTTCAAATCTAGCTCAAAAAGGTTTGATGAATTAATTGCAGGACAAAAACCAAGCAAAGATAAAAGTGGTTTGGGAAATGATGTCGGTGAAAGTTCTAAGACTGTGAACAATCAGAAGACCTTGAATAAAAGTAAGCAAAAAGAAAATTTGAAGAACTCCATTAGGAGACATCTGATGAGATAGCCTAATGTACAAAGGTATCCTTTTTTAATGGCACTTATTTTTCATGCAATAAATTTGGTCACATGGCAACAGAATGTAGAAGTAGGATGAATCAGTTTCCTAGTCCTTTTGTTGGTCAATGTTTTGCATGCAAAAGAATTGGACATAGGGCAAGTGAATGTTGGACCATGATGATGAATCAGTTTAATGTAAGAGGAATGATTCAATCGTTCAATGGATATTGCTACACCTACAACAAGTATGGAAATAAAGCTAACCAGTGCAGAACAAGAAATCAATCTAATCAAAGGAATATTGTATGCTATAACTGCAACAAACCAGGACAGGTTTCAAGAGTCTGCAGAAGCAAGAAGAGTAAGGAAACCAATTTGATGGAAAATAATGAATCTGTGAAGAAGGTTGATAAAGATGAGATTAAGCAAGAAATGAGCAAGATCTAGAGAAAGAAAGAAGAACCAAAGACAACTGATGAGTCTATTCCCTCATCTGATACAGACGATTTATTCGAAAACTAAACCTAGCAAGGTCTTAGGGGGAGCTTTATCAAAAAATTGTAAGAACCCCCTAGATGAATGACGTGCCAGAGGCTAGCACAAGGAATAGAGGTGAAGATTAAGTTTTCAAAGGTTCTAGAAAAGGAACCAATAGAAAATATGAAGGGATGATTCTTTGCGGAGCAAATTAGGGTTTTTCTGTGGTAAGAAAATGTTTTAGCAGCTTTTTGAAATCTGTCACATTTAATGTGGATTAGGGCAGATCAATATTTTATAAAGAAATGATTGAGGCATTTTGATCATTCGATCCTTTTAAAGAACTTCTAAAGCATTCTTGGAGATAATTGGAGTGCGAGTAGTGCAAAACCTAGTTTTAGATTCTTTGTAAAGAAAAAGGTACTTTAATTTTTCATGTAGTTGTGTTCAGTGTTTTTAAGCTATCTGAATTTGAAATTGGAAGTATGACTACTCATGTGGTAGTTAAAGTGTCAAAAAGGCTGAGACCCTCTTATAGAAAGTACTCTTTGAAAGTTTTCAAAGATGATCCCATTGGTGCATTTTCATTAATTCCACATGGTGTAATGCTAACAGAGGATACTAGGATGATGATTCGGGTAAAATTTGAAGAATACAATCATGCAAAGCTAATTGACATTTGGCGAGATGAGCTTACTAGTGATGACTTCAGGGTAAAAATTGAGTATTTGAATGTGGTTGATAAAAGGTTGGACATCTGGAACAATTTCCCTAATTTTAGCTTTGATGGAAAATTCATGAAGTCAATTTTGAGTAGAATCCATGACAAATTTTTGTGGAATGACCAACCACATATTATAACGAAGGAGGTGATTAGGGTCGTTATTGGGTTATGGGATGAAGGTACAGTGCCCGTACTGAAATCTGTAAAGAATGAGGTTGTAGAAGAGCTTACAAGAGCCAAATATGATAAAAGATCTCTAGCAACAAAAACAATTACTAATCTAATAGTGAAGTATGAATCTCTCATGATAGGTCACAAGATATATTTCACAAATAGATAAAAAATTTTTTTGGCTACTATTATCTACATTGGGTTTGATATGGTCATGAATGGTGTTGATTATGACTTGTGTGAGTTGCTCTAGTTATAGCTACTCAAGAATGTGAAGTCATCAAAGGAAAGAAAGTATGCATTTAAATTTGGTTCTCCAATTGTGTGTTTACTATTTTATTTCATGAAAAGACTCCCTCAGAAGAATGAAGAAGTATTTTGGAATCCATCTAGACCAGTGGGACATCAAATTTTTGATCACATGCATAATCCTAAAAATTTGAATGCACAAGAGGATGCCCTAACAAGGTTCTTTGTTGTATTCAAAAGAAATATGAATGAAAGGGATAGAATTCCAAGAAAAATTATGGAGAAGTATAAGAATGAAATCATATTTCATGTCTCCACTAATGAATGCATGATTGAGGCTATAGAACCTTGAACTATTTGGATTCAGCCTCTTGGATATGAGATAACAGAAGAAGAAGTTGAAGGTTATGTGCAAATGCTGCTAAAGAATCCAAAAGATCCCAATGAACCTAGAATTGGGACATATGCTGAAAAATCTATGGAAATTCATATGGAACAACAAAAGCCTAAGATTAGAAAGAAAGTGGAGAAAACAATTAAAGATGCCAGTTTCACTAATGAGGAAATCGTTGTTGGAAGAGCTAGGGGAGAACAACTAAAAGTAGAATCATCTGGCCCTAGGAGATCTGGAAGGAATACCCCTAAAAAATCCTCCATAGTCCCTGCAACAAAGAATGAAACTAGTACAGTTGATAAGGGTAAAGGTCTTGTTTCCTTCATACCAACTACAAGATCCAAGAAGAGGAAAGAGACTCCTCCACTAGCCCCTGCCAAGAGAGGAAATAAAGAGAAAGCAACAAGAGAAAATAATCTTAGTGTTACTGATGACCAGGACGAAGAAGAAGAAGATCTTGAAGCAAAGCTAGTAAGAAGAAGAGGAGGGGGTTTACCCTCCGATGTAAGTGCATCTACAAAAGTTGTTGGTTCTAAAAGAGTACATATTGTGTCATTGTCTAAAGATGAAGAAGAGAATGACTTTGGTATACATGTGCACACCAAGCCTAAATCAAAGAAGGCTAAGGTGGCAAGTGAGACCTCTAGGGATCAAAAAGATGAACAAGATATTTTGGTAAGTTCTGGTCCCTGGTATAAACTTGAGCCAACTCTTAATGCCTTATTAAATTTTGAGAATCTTCTTCAACCCACAATTGAGTTCTATGATAAAGTTGGAGAAGAAGACAAGAAAACATTACTTTTGGCTGTTATTCAGTATGTTATTGTCTTCAAGGTCAAATGGGATAACATCAAGAAAGATGTTCCTAAAAGCATGTGGGATGATCTGATGAAAAGGAGATCTAAGGCCATTGTGTTTGAAGAAAAGATTAGAATGTAGCATATAACAAGATTGGGTCTTCCTTGACCCCTAATGATCTGGAATCTTTGAAGAAGATCTATGTTGAAACGTTTCAAATGAAGAGTAGAGAGAATATGTTGATGACAAGAAATAAGAAATTGACAAAGAAAGTAAGAAAGGAAATAGCAAGGTAATCAGGGAAATAGTAGAAAAGTATGGTATGCTCAAAACTGATGATGATGATGATGCTACTAAAAATGTTGAGGAAAAAGTTCTTCTAGATACAGGTAATGAAGACATTCCTAACAATTTTGATGTTGAAATTAATATTGGTGATGAAGTTAATGAGCAGAATGAAGGAGAATTTGAACTTGAGATGCACAATGATGCTCCTTTAGAGTACACTGAAGGAGAAAAAGACGAAGAAGAAGAGGAAGATAAAGAAAAAGAAAAGAGAGAGGAAGAAAAGATAGTTGTGGAATCCTCTGGGAAAAATGAAGAAGAAAAATAGATTGTGAAATCATTGAAGCATTCTAGTGATTTTTCCTCTAGTGGTGATGTACTGAAAGGTTTGTTATCTAAGAAAATTAGATTTCAACCAATTATTCCTCAAGAACTCTTGAAACTCCCTATGATTGAAGGATATATTGACGTGGAAAAGATGTCTCCTGTACATAAAGTTGTGTTGGGTGATGTTATGCAAGCATACAGAAGAAAGGAAATTCTTGAGACACATCAAAAGGAAACAAAACTAATAGAAGATGGTCTAAAAGCATTGTAGGAAGCTATGCCAGGTGCATCCATCGATACATCCCTTGCCCCCATTGAAAACCTAAGATTATTGTTAGACTCTTTTAAGGAATATTCCTTTGGGCTTAATGAAAAGACAAGACAAGAGATAGAAGAAAATTTAGCAGAGAAAAGGTTGTTGGATTTACATGACAAATGTGCTCTTGTACACTCTTGTGTCAAAAAGAGTCTGAAAGTGGTAAAGGTCTATGATTCTAAGGTGAGTCTAAGGTAGATGTTGTTCTTCCTTATTGTTTGAAGTGGTCAGATGCCACTCAAAATATCAAGATTATCATGGACTCCATTGAACCTTAGCTTTCTACCATTTCAAGTACTTATAGTGTATCTAAAGATAAAGATAGATCAATCTAGAAGGCCATCACTACACACAGAAAATTTCTTTGCCTTGCAGAAATAGAAAGAAGAAATTATCAGAAAATTTAATCTATTAAGTGATATTGTAAGAATGGAATACACTCTAGTTGGAGAAGCTCTAGCATGCTCTAAAAGGATTGAGAAGATAAATCTGATTCCTGATACTCCAAACGGTGCTGAAGAAACTTTGATAGAGCTAGAATCTCTGAACAAAATATTGATTGTTGCAAAGGAAGGTTGGGAAAAAGGAAAAACAGTCTGGGAAGGTATTCTGAAGGAGCTTCAAGGCTCATCATCTTCCAATTGATATATGGTTTCTTTGCTTTAGTATTTTTTAGATATTTTTGGCACACCCTTTGTCCTTGATGTCAAAGGGGGAGTGAAATGTTGGTGTTAGGGAAAAGCTCTATAAATATTCTTTTTGGTTTTGGCACATGTTGCCATCAATGACAAAGGGGGAGATTGTTGGAAAAATGAAGAACAACTCATTTTGTTACTTTTTTGTTTGTCATTGATGTCACCATGATATATGAGTTGCAACTGCAAGATCAAGACTAAAGTTACTCTAGTATTCTAGTCCAGTATCTAAACTAATATTTTGCTTACATCCTTTGGTATTTTGATCTGCATTTGTTTTCCGGTGATCACTGTTGCTTGTAGTTTTGGGAAATGGTTTACAGATGTTAGAAGCATATTCATACAAGATCTCATGTATCCAGTTGTTCATATGGTGTCACGTTGGTATTTTGCAGTTATGGTTTTTGGTCCATCCCTGGCTGAACTCAATGGATGTATCGTGCAAATTAACTTTTTACTATGCGAACATATGTGCGACCTATTTTAAGTCTATGTTGACTTGTTGATGCATGTGGGCTATCCTTTTTTTTCAAGCTTAAGACCAACAGTTGGTATTTTTGGTACATAAGAAAATGCATCTAATTAAGCCAACCTACTTGATGCTTGCAAAGAGATTGGGCATATATAACAAAAAAAATTGGAGAAGTGAAGCAAAGAAGTGAAGTAGTGTGAATATGATGAAGTGCATCAAGTCTATTTATTGAGCTTTATCTGGAACTGAATCTGCACTCATTAGGTGTACTTTGTTAGTTCATTTTCTAGCTAGAAGCCATTCAATCATTGAATTTTGTAGGCAGTGAGCCTTTGTTTCTGGATAGTGAGTCCTGGCAGTGAGCCACCCATTTTTTAATATTTTATAATTGGTTATACTATATTGTGAGCTAACACTCACCATGATTTTTCCCATTTTGGGATTTTCACGTAAAAATTTTGGTGTTCATGTGTCTTGAGTTTTCATGCTCTATTAATGCTCTTATTTATCTTTGTTATTGTATGCATTGGAATAGTTGGATTGTATTTTATCAAAAAATTTAAGAAGATACTGATTCACCCCCCCCTCTCAGTATCTTCTACTTTCAACACATATAACTTAATTTGGGGTTATGTTAACCACAAGCCAACCACACATATCCTAATACAATCAATGAGTTAAGGGTGTGGTGATGATTCCTTGAGAACTATCAATATTGTTGCCATTGATCAAGAGATTCTTCTATTTGAAGAGGATGGTCCCTTGGGTTCTTCACTACTTCACCTTCTTTTTCCATTGAGTATGAGTGGTCTATTAGAAACTCAATCAGAAATGTGCAACTCATGTGCATTCTCATTTGTTACTTATGCTTGTAGAACTATGTGTCACATTTTTGAGTGTACATGATCACATTTAAATTTAATTATATTCATCAACTATTTGATGCTATACCAACCCAAATAAAGATGGTGGTGAGAAGATCATCTAAAATTTTACAAATGGTTGGAAAATAAATGCTTATAATTTTTTTTTGCATCTAGTTGTGGCCCTTAAGTGTTTCAACTATCTACATTTACCTTGTTCATGACCCACACTTTAATTGAATATTTTGAACATCTTCACAACTTCAAACCTAAAATGATTATTTATTTTCTTTATAAAATTATGCATATTGCTCTTTCTTTTATATAAAAGAATTGCCTCAAAGGACTCTTGTACACTACAATAGACATGCACTATAAGCCATAGGGATTGCAACTTCCTTAGGTGGTGAGAAGATCATCTAAAATTTTACAAATGGTTAAAAAATAAATGCTTATAATTTTTTTTTGCATAGTTGTGGCTCTTAAGTGTTGACTATCTACATTTACCTTGTTCATGACCCACACTTTAATTGAATATTTTGAACATCTTCACAACTTTAAACCTAAAATGATTTTTTTTTTAATAAAATTATGCATATTGTTCCTACTTTTATAGAAAAGAATTGCCTCAAAGGACTTTTGTGCACTACAATAGACATGCACTATAAGCCACAAGGATTGCAACTTCCTTAGATCATTTAAAATTTTACAAATGGTTAAGATATAATTGTTATAAATTTTATTGGCTAGATAGTTGTGGCCTCTTTAAGTGTTGACTACTCTACCTTGTCCACCATACACGCTTTAATTGATTTTTTTAAATCTTCACAACTTTAGTCCTAAATAGATTATTTATTTTCCATATAAAATTGTGCATACTTGTAATGGAGTGAATTTCCACCCTTAAGCAAATTCCCCATTTAATTTACCCTACCTTAGAAAATATAAACCCAATGATGCAATTTCACTATTTGCACCTCGCTCATTCCATTTGGTTGTGACTTTTTGTGTTGATGGAGGAATCTCTATCAAGGATGTGTCTATGTCATGTGAATGTCCATGCATCATGATATTGTCTTAACATGATTCTTGCCTCTGGAATCCATAGAGGTGTTACACTTCTCCATTGTTCATGAAACGTAACATCTCATGCTTCCTTGATTGATAAAAAATAGGTCTTTTTCCTCCCTTTTGCTAGTTCAAATCCATCAAATCACATTCTTTAACATCTCTTCACTCTCTCTTGCTCAACTCTCACTCATTCTCACTTTCTAAGCTCATTCTATAGCCTTCACACTATTCCTTGGTTGCAAGTTGTTGGTTTCGATTCCTACATCACATTATCATTACAACAATGCCACCATTGGAGACTTTCAAGCTTCTTCCTTCCACTACTTGCCTTGATTTATTGTAGCTATGAAGGTGATACTATTCATTGTTTCTCACTCTTTGCATCATTTTTTTTTATTGAATATCATATTTTTGTCTTTGCTCTATTTTATTTCCATTTCTCTATCACTTTGTACACTTTGTGTCTACCTGGTTGTTCATGGAGGTGGAAACACCAAAGAGGGGGACTGACTGAGGTAATCCTCTAAAACAACCCTAACATTTTTTTGTGTTCATGTGCGTAGGTGGTGTTTTTTGAGTGGAGCTATACGAAGATTCAACTTGTGGGTGAAAAGACACATTTTCTCACCCCTTGTCATTTTCATAATAGTTTATTCCTTAGCCTTATTTTGTCATATTCATTGTTTCTATCCTTTTTATTATCTGTCAAAGTATAAACATCACATGTAGTCAGGTAGTTAGTATATTTCCCTATGGTTTTTGCTTAATTTATGGACCCCTATCCATATGGACACCAACACGTCCCCATGACATCAACACACTACGTTGGAGTCTAAGATCCACATTGCCATCCTCAGACAATGTGTTGTCTAGATAGTAGGCCGAACCTTGGAAATCAACTCTTCTGACCCTGTGAGTGTTCAATTTTGGTAGAAGGAAAGAGGCAAGCTATCTGCCCTTCCTTTTCTACCTAAGCACCTTGTCCTTTTTTATCTGCTTAGAAAACCTAAGATAGTTTAGGGCAGTCTATTCCTTAGGACTCTTTTGTGACTTGGAATCTTGAAGGTGACAGGTCCCCCTTCTCTACATTTTGGTGAACCTAACATGAACTATTTTGATTTCATCCCTAGATATCGAAGAACCTTCTCTTGTGTCCTAGGCATGTTGTAGATTTTTGTGTTGTAAGGTGTACAACCTTACAACCCAATCTATGACCCCTAGTTGCATGGTTAGACAGTCTCTTAGATATTTAGGAATGAAATCTAGATAGGTCACTATCTAATCTCTCAATCTTTTTGAACTGAAGGAAATAGGGTGCTCCACCTTTTAGGAGATGGAATACATAAGGAGGGTGTGGGTATCCTCTTCCTATTTCGCTCTTAGCTCATTCACAAAAATCCTAGAGATCTCAATCTAATGATTCAATTGAGAGAAGGGGTTGCTATAAGGTCTCCTTGGGTGTGATTAAATAAAAAGGGGGTTCACCACTAAGCAAAGGCTTAGAAATAAGGAAATGCAAATGATATGCAAATCTAGCTATACAACCTAGGAAATGAAACTTAAAATCAGAATGATAAACTAAGAATGAACAAAGGGGTGCCTTGAAAACTAGAGATGCCTAAAACAAGGTCCGCAATCCCAAATTTATGATTTTTGATGTCAACTAGGACTCATATGCCAGATTGGGTGATTTAGTCCTAGTTTAGGGTTTTAGGTTGAATCTAGAATCAACAACTAGTAAACCAAGATCTACATAAAATGACTAAAAAGTGGTATACTGGGAATCATATGCCTAAGGTGGTGATTGAGTCCCAGTATTAGGGTTTGGTTGAAAATTTGGTATCCTCTAGTGATCTTTTGTAGCTTCTCTCCCTTCTAATCTTCAAGTCTAAAAGCTTGAATTATGGCCTATAGGTTACTTTCCATGAAGATGACAACTTGTACAACTTTCCTCAATCTTGAAACTTAGTATTCAAAGGATCTTCAAGCTCAAAACACCTAGATCTATAATCACACATGTAGAGGAGAGAAAAATGTTGATTTGTTAGTGGATAGGGGTTTGCCTTGGTCAAACCCCATTTTGGTAATCAAACCTTGAAATGAAATGAAATAGAATGAAGGAATAATGAATGAACAATATGCAATGTTGCAACTCACCAAATGCTTGATATGAAGGCTAAAAACTTGTATGAAATGGATAGTATGAATGTAGACATTTCCTCTTGATTAAATTCTATGGATCTTGACTTGAATACTTGCTTGAATCATGATAACCTACATCATAAATATCAGCTCAAAAACACACATGATGCATGATGAATTTGATATGATGCTTGAATCTTGAATATAGCTGCAAAATTCTTGATAATCAGCTCTTGAATGCTCTTGATCACAAATTTTCTATAATGCTTGAATACTTGAATTTATAGGAGAAAATATGTGAAATAACCTTGTATTTATACTTATTTATGCCAAATTTCCCAAAATTACAACACTACAAGTTGACATTGGATCTAGGAGAATAAAATCCTACCAAAAATTGAATTTAAAATAGGTTCAAGCTAAAGTGGGACTCATATTCTAGTTGGGGCGTATGAGTCCCAATCGCCTAAGCTTGGGACAAAAAATTCAAGAAATGTTAAGTTCTATGCCAAATTCAAGACCATGCCCCAAAAATTAGGTGGGACCCATATGCCCAAGGTGGCATATAAATCCTAGATCATTAAATCTAGGACACATAACCCAAAAAACATGAATTATGATTGGTCATTTGTTAAGTGTCGGGATTATCCTCAAAAAGATACATTAAATAAGTCTTGTAGATGTAAAATAGGACCAAATAAGAAATAAAGAAGCTTGATTTTAGCAAGGAGGGCCCAAACTCACACTAAAGTAGACAAACTTGCATCAAGAGGGGTCCAAGTGTACCAATGCTAGTGAGATAGGATGAAAACAATCAAGAGGGTTGCGGAAGCCCCCAGGATCAAGATTCTATGGAAAACCAACATAGGCACAAAATAACACACATGTGAATGTTGTAAGGAGCAACAACAAGGCAGAAGCATACACTGCCAACGATAAAAAGAAGAAAGAAAAACAAAAATAAAAGGGGTGGATCAAGCCTCGATCATTTTTCCAACACGATGTGGATTAGATCTAAGCTATTTGTCCAAAAAATATTTACAAGTGGAACACAATGTCCACTATGCAAAACAAACTCATGCTTACAAGGGCTAGTGGAACCTCAGGCCATCCACTAGGTGAGTCCCTAGAAAAGTGAGACACATATAAACGCGGCCAGTATGTGCCCACACACACAAGCAAGTGGCTATGGGAAATTCATGCCTAAGTTTGTCTCTCATACGCTAACCATACCAAAGCTATACCTCTTGATAACTTTGATAAGGCACCACACAACACAAAAAACATGATTCATGAGGCAAGAAAAACTTTGTATGCTTGAAACCCATGAACAAACATGATGGATCCATAGGCAAGCAAAGTGTGTTATGCAAGGTGGCCATATAACAGTTATTGTAAATGTGAAATAGTGTAAGGTGCGTTCAAAGGAGTTTTTCTTAGTTCATGTAAGGTCTTAACTTAGGGAAACTGTGCCTAATGTCTCCAAGAGAGGACCAATCGAAGAATAGAAGATTCGCAACTTAGGGGATGCAGTGTGTCACATCAAGCCACTAAGAGGAATATAATATGCTAAGAGAGATCATGCTCTTGAAGGAAATCACACCCAATGCCACCACAAAGTGAAAGATGCATTGCATGAAGTAAGAAGACTACACAATGAAACATGATTTAAAAAAAAATAGTGCCATTGTATGCCCCCACTTTAAAGAAATTTATAAACACCATGCTGTGAGCAATTACTTTAAAGTAGAAAATGATAAATGTTGAACAATAAAGAAGACATGAGAGCTTATTTGGAAAGCCCTATGCCAATTCATATGTTTCCAAATAAAGCTATGTCATGAAAAGGGGTTGCCCCCAAAATGAAATCACAAAAATCACACAAGGGATCCATGATTTAGGGTCAGTATGTCTTTGATACAATTTTTTTATAGAGCTTGGAAATGTCATCATTCCACAAATACTTATGGAATAGGAAGAATGACACAAAGAGAGAAAAAACAAAAAAAATATTTATGGTCAACATGGAAGAGACCTAAATTTCTCGACACCTTGCATCATCCCCAAAAGGAAAGCACAAGAGTAATGAAAAGATAAAGTAAAAGTTTTTGGATCAACATGGAAGAAACCTAAATGTCTCGATGCCTTACATCATCCCCAAAAGGAAAACACAAGATAAATGAAAAAGATAAAGTGATTACAACATAAAGAAGAATGTAGGTACATATAGAAGAATGCACATAAAGAGATAAATACACCAAATGAAACAACATGGGGGATCACATTACACACATGCAATCACATTAAAGAAACATGAAAAAGAAAATAAAGAAGAGACTAGTAAGGAAAATGCAAGTCAACCTATTAGCAGGTCCTCTGCATCCCAATATTGTTCATCGCATACATAAGGCAGAAAAATAGCCAAAGGGACAACACAAGTGTAGAACTAGGACAAGGCTATCTAATTCTTGCCCCCACTATGTGTAAGACAAGAATGAGATGAGGTAGATGATGAGAAGGAGTTCCTTGCATTTTGGAATGATTCGCAATGAATGTAAATCATGTAATAGTGAGAATATTATGATCCTACAACTATTACATGGCAAGGAGTGGAAGGACATTATTTAAGGGATTATTTCTATGATATAAATTTTTTAAATATTTATTTTAAAGCACGACACTCATCAATACTATGTCCAAGAACTCTATGTTATCAACAATGTGATGTTTTTGTGTTCTTAGGATTTGGTTTTCAATTTTATCGCATGGGTGGTAATGCAATAAGTCCTTGACTTAGAAATATGTGTAGAGTTCTTTCAATTGCAGATGGCGAACAAGGGAATTTCAGCTTCGTTAGTTTGTAAGGCCTTCATTGCTTGCTAGATTCACCAATTTCTTGAGTTGGATTTTGAGGAGGAGGACCTAAGATGATCCTATCATCCTTATCATAATTACGAGGCATTGGTTGTTCTTTAGGAAGGAGGACACTTATATCAGGAGGAGGATCTTGATATCCTATACCTTTGGTATCTTTAGTTGGTATTTTCTCTAAGAGTTGATGAATTTCATGCTCAATTGTTGTATCACATTCTTGTTTTCTTAAGATCATGAATCCTTTTCCATATGTATCTTCTAGGTTGATGGGAGTGTTGGTCACTTTGTTAACATAGGTGGAGATCTTAGGTTCACCTATTGTAGGGATCTTAGGTTCAACTTGTGTCTCAATTTTAGGATGTAAAAGGCCAAACATCTCAAGTTGCATTGGTTGTTTCATGGAAAGATAAAAGGATGCATTAGTTTCAAGGTTGTTAAAGAAATCATTTATGAAGTTGTTCATGCTGTCATCATCTTCTTCAATGATGTCAACTTCATGAGGAGGACATGCATTAGGAGTTGAGTGAGCATGAGCGAGATCAATAAATTGTTAGGATCATTTCCAAAGACACAACTTGATGCATCCACTAATGATTTTAAGGACATCCAAAACTTACCAATATAAATAGTCAACTATTTTTTGTGCCTACAACACTTGTCCTATATTTTAAAAATCAATATACTAGAAAGATGACGGTGCTTGTTCTTGTTCTAATTTATTTTCTAGTAATAGCTTTTCTCTTACCTTATATGTTGGTACTTCTTCCACAATTTTATCTCCCTATAATATAAATGAATTAAGATCAAATGCAATAGTAAATGACACTAACTACAATGTTTCTCTCACAACTAAATCTCCTTTTGGGTACTCTATAAATATTTATTCTTGCATTACATTAGTTTGCACTTTATTCAGTTGTCATGATGCTATTAAAAGTGATGCATGGGTGTTGGAAGTATCTTAAGTGAAAAAATATTTTGATTTATTCAAGAACTGGATCTATATCCTTATTACATTTTCCAACCAATTATTGGTCAACTTGAAATAATTTTATCATTGTCCTTGCTTAGATCATCAACCATGACTTGATAATCAAATAATGATGTTTAAAATAATTCAAGTTGTCATCATCTACATGTAATATGTATTTCGCTTGATCTTTCTCTACTTACATCTCTTTCACTATAATATTTGTTTGTGCTTTATTTCTAACCTCTACTTCATTTATCCCTTTTTCTTGAACCATTTCTTTTCTAATTCTATTTATGTTAGACAAGGAGGGTGGAGAAAAGAGTGTTACTAATCTTATTGGAGGTGTCAGGAGCTATTAAGATTATTTTTATTATTTTCTTATCACTTGAGAGGATTGTATGTAATGGTGAGATTTGATACTACAACTAAATTTCTTTTAACAACTTTAGGGGAGCATATGTAGAGGGAGAAGATGATGAGGTTGAGTCCATACTAGAATCAATGGGACTAATAGGTAAAACAATGTCTAGAACCTTAAAATCTTCTTCCTTTCCAAAGGGACCTCCTCTTCCTCCATTCCTTTATTCATAACCTCTATTATCTTTCTTTTATATATGTGTTGAGATTATTATTCCTCTATGGATTTGTTTTTTCTCTTCAAGTAAGGAGGTTGTAGAGATTATTTTCCTCAAAAATACAGCTTTGGTTTCATGGAACTACATTCAATATTATCTCTCTTCTTCTTTGCAACATGTCCCCATTGTAGGTAAGGATGAGTCAATTTCAATTCAATTGGTGTTGTCAACTAGGAAAATCAAGGGGAAAGGCATGAATTATCGATAACAACCACAAAACTACCTAAATTCAAGCCATAGAGAACCTAATCTAACAATGAAGCACAAGATGACAATAGAAATCAAATAATAAACCAATGATACCTCAATTACTATACCAAAGTTGATTCTCCTCCATTTCTCTTCTCCATTTTGTTTATTTTCTCTCATATTTGTAGTGTGCAAGATATATGATAAGATCAATGTTGATGTATGATAGCAAGATCTCAAGATGAATGATATGAGTGACAACAAAATCTCAAAGAATGTGGTTAACCTTGAAATGAGATTCATAGCTTGATTTTATAGAAATTCAAATTCGATGGATGGTGAGAATTAAGTGATGATGTATCATGATCAATGGTGGAGATTGATTGAGGGAACAATAATTAAGAAGAGTAATTAATTATTCTGGCATGGGTAAATGAATTAAATGATGGATAGGGATAGTTGAATTAAGTAATTATAATAATTATTTAATTTGGAAGGTGGTACATGAATAATCAAATAATTTAAAATAATTATTTAATTATAGAAGAAAAGATGGAGATAAATAATTAAATAATTAGGACAATTATTTAATAATAGATGAAAAGAGGGAAATGAATAATTAAATAATTAAAAACTATTATTTAATTATAGATGGAAAGAGGATAAATAATTAAATAAATAGTATTTATTTAATTATAGACAAAAATAGTGATTAATGATGTAATTAAATAAATTGACATTTATTTAAACCAATCAAATGAAAAATAAAGATAAGATGAATTAATGAAATAATATAAAATTATTTAATTAATATAATAAAGTGATATTAAGGAATAATTAAATTATTTAAAATTATTTAATTTAATTATGTGAGAAAGATGCAAATTAATGTAAAAATGTTTCATGTCTATAGGTGTACTTTTATTTTCAACCATATTATACTATAGCTCAAGGTATTTTTTATTAAATCATTCAAATATACTAGTTCTAGCTTAGATTGATTTGGATAAGGAATAGGTCTATTGAAAATACTTTCTCTATCATAATATTCATGAAGTAATACTCCATAATCAAACATCAGATTGTGAATATTATGAATCTTGAATGTTTTCATTTGATATGTGGTTAACCCATATCAACTTATTTTCTTGACTTCATATTCATTATTCTAATATACTTAGAAGTCTTCTAGATGAGGGACATAATTCAATTCCTAATGAACCATTTTATCCATCCAACCAAAATGATCAAAATTAAGTCTTTTAAAATAAGTGTGTACATTATGTAGTTTAATTTATACATCTAATTTGTTTTTGCACTTGGTAATAAAGAACATGTATATAATCCAATAATAATGGGGAACTATATTCTAGTACTCTATGCTTTCTTTTCAATAACTTTGTGTGTCTCACATAGTTGTCTTACTATTTCTAACAAATTATCTTATCATTAGGGTACTTTCAAAACTTGAAAGGTGCTTCTGACAATGCCTTTACTCTGATATATGAAAACTTCAAGAATGGGATAAACCAATTATTAAAATTACTATTTTTTTACATTTAAAGAAAATATTTTACTTCTAGAACCTTCTAACAACCTCAATATCCACATAGAGAAATCATCATTTACTTTTTTTTAAAAATAAATCAATTAATTCTTATGTTTACATTGAGGGTAATGATCATATAGGAACCTATATTTTCTTCAAACACATGTTCTCTTTTCTATACAAGATGTACAACACATCCTACCTAATATAAAAGACCATCAAACCACTTAAAGAATGTACCGAAACATATTTACTAGCATGTTCCTTGAGGAGTCAATATCTTTATCATGTGCAAGTTACAATAGTCTTTGATAGTAGAGGACAAAATCATGACCAATGAGATAAAACTACACCAATCAAGATTGAATTATGTGTGCATTCTCATTTAGACAGAAAAACAAAGTTCAAAGGTAGGTTTGTAACATTAACTCCATTAGAGATCCAATATTAGAAGATTAAGTGGTTGACACACATCTATTATAGTGGAACGTTTCTTGCAAACAAACTTTTACTGCCAAATAGAGCTAAGCATTGTAGGAGCATTTCTAACCTTCTCAATTCCCTTTTCATTGATCAGTCACTTATGTCTATGTCTAATTAAATGCCATTTTATCTATGTTTAATTAGGATTAGATGTGTTTTTTAGATGTATTTTCATCCATACTTTGATATAATTATTGAAATAATTAAAAAATATTATCCATTGATCTGGCAATGAGAGTATGCTTGAGAGCAATCTAATTAAAAAATGGGTAACCAAGAAAAAATGAATTTTGAGGTGAGAGTCTAGATTCCTATTGGGTGCAAAAGGTGTTGGAAAAGAAATGTTTACATATGCTAATAAAAGCATTTAATGATAAGTTTAATAATTATTTGAGAATTAATTCTCATAAAATAGTTTATGTGAGAAATTATAACACAATGCAATGCTTTATATGCATTTACCAAAACATATTGTAAAACCCATAAAACCACAATGATAGAAGATTTTTCAATTTATATGTTTTTATGTGCACACTTCATTTCACCTTATGTTTTTAACAAGGAATATATGTCATCCAAATTTCAGACCCGCTTCTTGTCATCTTCATTTGATGGATTCATTGCCTTTAACAATTATTTTTTGATAATTATAAATGTTTAATTTTTATAGAGATACAATTATAAGAAAGAGAAAAAGACCAAAGGTATTTAAAAATTGATAGAAGTTGCTTCATTAATAGCAATGTGATGGCGAGTAGACAACAAAAAATGGACATTAAATTACTTTGTTTACAAGCAATCTTAATGTGAGAAGAGGACAAAAAAAAGCTAATATAAAACTAATTTCTCTATCTATTTCCAGCATGATAGACTACAAATAATGAAGTTGTTTGACTATTTGTTAGCTTACTCACCTGTGAAAGAATGGAAGCTTCATAATGTATTTCATCCCACCAAGAAGCTTTCATCATTCTATCTTATGATGATGACTTGGGTTGTGCTTAAATATTGTATTCTCATTGTTTGGAATCAGCGATTCCAATTGTTTCCAACTATTTTTTTTCTTTAAACTGGGTAATGATCATATAGGAACCTATATTTGCTTCAAACACATGTTCTCTTCTCTATAAAAGATGTACAACACATCCTAACTAATATAAAATACCATCAAACCACTTAAAGAATGTACCAAAACATCTTTACTAGCTTTTTCCTTGATTCAATATCTTTACCATGTGCAAGTTACATTAGTTTCTGACAGTAGAGGACAAAATCATGACCAATAAGATAAAGTTGCACCGATTAGGATTGAATTACGTGCACATTCTCATTCAAACACAAAAACAAAGTTCAAAGATAGGTTTGTGACATTGAATCCCTTAGAGATCCAATATTAGAAGATTAAGTCATCAACACACATCTATTATAGTAGAACGTTTATTGCAAACAAAATTTTACCACCAAATAGAGCTAAACATTGTAGGAAAATTTTTAACCTTCTCAATTCCATTTTCATTGATCAGTCACTTATGTTTATGTCTAATTAAATGGACCATTTGATCTATGTTTAATTAGGCTTAGATGTGCTTTTATGATCCAAACTTGATATAATTGTTGAAATAATAAAAATTTATTATCCATTGATCTGGTAGTGAGAGTACGCATGAGAGAAATCAAATTAAAAAATAGGCAACCAAGAAAAAATGAATTTTGAGTTGAGAGTCTAGATTCATATTGGGTGTAAAAGGTCTTGGAAAAGAAATGTTTACATATTCTAATAAAAACATTTAATGTTAAGTTTAATAATTATTTGGGAATTAATTCTCATAAAATAGTTTGTCAATATACAATTTTGAAAAATTATACCCAATGCAATGCTTTATATGCATTTGCCAAACATATTGTAAAAACCATAAAACCACAATGATAGAATATTTTTCAATTTATATTTTTTATATGCACAGTTCATTTCACCTTATGTTTTAAACAAAAAGAATATATGTCATCCAAATTACAGACTTGCTTCTTATCTTGATTAGAGGGTAAAAAATGGGTTTTGATGAGACCTACAACCCAGTACAAAGGAAGAAAAGTTTCCCAAAAGATAAACCATAGACCAACAATAGCTCTGCAACAACTGTAAAATATAAACAAGACTACACACGTTGCATCTTACAGAAAATCAAGGTCCAAAGACCCTTAAACCAACTGGTTTTTAACCGAGACCAAAAACCCTTTTAGTTACACAAAGATCTCACTTGCATCTACCAGGCATCAACAAACCAGTTGCTCATGGAAGAAACCAATGAGCCAAGAAAGATAATCATCTCTAAATGAGAAAATACCACACTGGTAAGAACCACCAGTAAGACCAAACACCCCACCTCAATAGAGACAATTTGATCCACCCCAAAAAATTGCAATTAGTCAGCTTCCTTGCAACTTAGATTCACCTGGTAATAGGAAACCAACTCTAGCTCCACCTCTAAAGGAGTGAGATCCCCTCTATTAGAGAGGAAGAAATGATCATTAAAGCCACCATAGATAGACATCACCAAGACCCTCAATCTCCACCTCCATAGGAGAACTACCCACCTCAATAAGAACAACTGCTGAGGGGGGACCACCTCCATAGGACCAAAGGAGAAATCTGACATAGTAGCCAAGAAAACAATTGTAGCCTCCTTTGGAAAGCCCTGCACCAGGAACAAAAACATTTGGGATCTAGGATTAAGACTTGAAAACAACCTAGCGAAGAAAAAAAAGCCACCAAAGATCTAAATAGAGTCCAAAACAACATGACCCTTCAACCAACAAGTCATCAGTAGAGAAGACCCCACATCACACACCTCATCCAAGTAAACCTTCATCAACAACCACAGGCCCAAAGTAGCTAGCTCCATCACCACCTCTAACAGAACATAGATCCCATCAGACGCAGGAAAAGCACCCCTAACCAAAGACAACAACTGGGAAAACAAAAGAACACTCATCCCATCTAGAAGCACCCCACTAAAATTAGGGGAAACAGACATAACCATCAGTTCCATAAGAAACTTGATGGAATCCATAGAAAGACAGGGCAGAGATAGCCCTACCCAAACCAACAAAACCACACCTGCAACCCCTAAGCCTAGAAAAAAAGAGACTGAAGGGTACAAAAACAAACAAGCAACCCACAAGCTAGCAGAGAGAACAAGGAAGAAATGAAAGACAAAAAAAAGGAAGCCAGAAGTAGAGCAAGCCAACAATAGGAACCCCTAAGCCTCCCTATTACATTGAATAGGGACAAGAACATGCCCAGTCAACAACCAAACTTCCAAAAAGCAGCCAACACACACCCACATCACCTGCAAAGAGAGTTGCCAGAAAACAACAAAGAGCCACCAAGAAGGCATCAGGAAGAAGTGAAGGAAGATCAAGGAAAACCAAGAAACAAAACAAGCCAACACTAAGAAACCCCAAGCCCTCCAACTATGCTGAGTCAGAGCAAAAATAAGCTCATTCCACAACCAATCATCCTCAGAAAGTCCACCAGACACCCACTACCTAGAAGGTAGGAAAAAAGAGAGCACCAGATGCCACACATCAACCAGATCATTGCCATCATCATCGACCACAACCCAAGAAAGAAGAATGGCCATCCTCCAAACACAAGACCACCATTCACATCTAGGAACAACTGCCCACTCCACAAGAGGATAACTAGATGCAACCAAAACTCGCCAAGAGCAAGAACCCCCAAAAAAATACCACCAACCATATAGCCATAAGGGGCAAAGGGAGACCAAGAGGAACCAAACAGAAGAAAATCCCAACACGAAGCACTCACCAACCTTCCTATTATGCCGAATAGGAGCAAAAATAAGCCCATCAAACCACCATTCCACCTCAAAGAACCCCAAGCATACCCACACCATCTGTAAGGCAAGAAACAACCACAAAATACTAGGAAAATAAAGCTAGATCATGAAGAGAACACCAAGCTACCACAACAAACACCACAACCTAAGGAGCAAAGAAGAAGCTCTAGAATAGACTGCATCCCACAACAAAGAAAAAGAGATCTCCAAGACCCCCACAACCAACAACAAAAACATTCCCATGAAGAATCCACAAGAAAAAATAGAGAACAACTCAAAATAGAGCCACAAAAGAGAGCATCTAGCCTTCCTCACAGGAACGACAACCCACAGTGAAACCTGGACTCCATCCGCATTTGTAGGATCTCCATCTGCCTCTGCCGATTCCTCCTCACCCTAAGAGGAATTAAAATTCCCTCCATGCACCTTTCCTCTCACGCTCCCTCTCGCACTCATCTCTCTGAATTCAAATTCATCTCCAGACCTGCTTCTTGTCATCTCCATTTGATGGATTCATTACCTTAAAAATCATTTTTTGATAATTACAAATTTTTAATTTTTACAGATTTATAGTTATCAGAAGGAGAAAACAAACCAAAGGTAATTAAAAATTGACATAAACTACTCCATTAATCTAGCAATGTGATGGTGAGTAGACATAAAAAATGGACATTAAATTACTTTGTTTACAAGCAATCTCAATGTGAGAAGATGACATAAAAAACTAATATAAAACTAATTTCATTACAAGCAATTTCTTTCTGTTTATTTCCACCATGACAGACTATAGATAATGAAGCCGTTTGACTATTTATGTAAAACCCCGCCTCGCAACCTAGAGGATGATGCAACACTGCGAAAACACAACTAATTTTTTTCTTCAAAAGAGTAACAATTACAAGTACAACAATCTACTCTAAACACATACATCCTCTAGGCCACACAACACGTCTACATGTGAATTCTAAAACTTACATTTAATTAAACTAACCATAGCATAAGAAATTAACTCATGATAAACAACATCCATCAAAACATTAACCCATTGCATAATAAATCTAACACATAGAAATGTAATGAACATATTTCCATAGATACAACACCATATAACACAATATATACAATTTTAGTCCCATAATGAATAGATCATACATAATGTTACAATTACAACACAAGGATCCTCCTCGATTACAAATGAGGAATACAAATGCATAGTGTCCCACTGTTACAATGAATATAAGAGAAGTACAAATCCATAGAAACACATGAGCTCCTTGAACTAGAAGATCTCGCCATCACGAACAAGAAGAGAAAGCCCAATAGTGTAAGGTGCATGATCCACCCAGCCATGTGGTACCCATAGGACCAACCCCTATGCTAGGAGATAGTAAAAGGTAACCAAGACAAACCTACTACCTCTAGACACATGCAACATACAAAACAACACCGTACCAGTATACACGAAACATAAGGTTACATTGCTTCCAGAATCACTGAATCAAGAACAACCACTGTTCAATACAAACCGACTGTTGTCATAGGAGGAGTGCCATCACAAAGGTTGCATTGGTTATCCAAAGGAGATATTCCTAGGTCTCGACCCCCATCCTGGGTTATCCTGGTAACCTCTCACGAACTCTGGCCCCACATGCACACTAGTGTGGAATCAATTATCTTTCGAGAAGACAAGATAATGATCTTTCCATTCTAGGCCTTCCCGACTCATCTCAAGTCTTACAAAAGCCCTTGAGCCAATGAGCGAGACTAATTTAACAAGTTAAATGTATTAAGCTACCCTTCCCCTAATATAGGTTATTTAATTTCCATCGATTCAACTGACTCTCACACGAGTTGTCTTGAGACCACTTTGTGTCCTGACCCTTGTTGAAAGCCACTCCCCTATTGACAAAACAATAACTTATTCCACAACCCAAGGGTAGAGAGTGCACTAAAATTGATAACAACATAACACAAGATAACACATCCCTACAGATGTCCAATATTGAATCCCAACTACATGCACTACCCAAGGAAATCTCAAAGGGTGAACAATAGACTCAACAACCCTTTCATAATTTTACAACTTCTGGAAGACTTACACTTTCACAATAACACAAATATTCCCCCAACTCACAATTACAGAAAAACAAATGTGTAATGTAAAGTAAATAACTCATGCAATTAAAAGCACTACCATTCAGATTTCCTAAATCCAATAGATCAATATCTCATATTTAAAAATACATTATTTAAGCAAAATCCTAATTAATAAATCAACAACAAAGTTAAACTAAATGTCTAACTTTCAGTTCCACAATACACATAAATACAAATCTAACTCTTTCATTTAAAAATCATTTAATTATGAAACACCTACTTGTGTATTGCATAAAAAATTAACAACATAATATTCATTTAAAATATTTCATATTAAAATATCTAACCGTGCATTATTTAAAAAAAAACATTTAATTAATTATATATATAAAATCAGTTATATTCAAATAAACATAACTATTTAAATTCAATATATAATATATATATGATATATTATATATATATAATATAATATATATATATATAATATAATATATATATATATATGTATATATATATATAATATAATATATTTATATTATATATTAAATTAAAAAAGCCATTAATAATAAAGGGTCGACGACTGTTGCAACCAAACCCCCATTTGGGGGCCGACAGTGTTGGCCGCACCGGCGTTGCCTATGAAGGTAGCACTAGACACTACCCTCATTGTCGCCTCCCATGTGGAGGGGGACGACTGTGGGGGTAGCTTCCCCCAGCCCCCAATAACATTAAATTTTTTATAAAAAAATTCTTGTGATTAAATAAATCGCGTACTGTTATTTCCTCAGTCTGTTCCTCAACAGAGAAAAATTTACCAGAAGGTAAAACAATAAAATTTATTAATATATATATATATATATATATATATGTATGTATATGTATATATATATTTATATATATATATATATATATATATATATATATATTTTAACCAAATTTCCTACGGGAGGATAAATTATTGTCTTAGATGTTTTCTACAAGAATTATGTAGAAATATTTTATAGAGGTTTCCTAAATCATCAAATACTTTCCTTTGGATTTTCTATTGTGTTAAAAATCATTCCCTACAAAGATCTAAATCTTTCACGGTAATTTACCATTTTCTACAGAGAAGATTAAATAATCTTGACACATAGGATTGCAATTTTCTATAGTTTCGATTCAATCTCAATAGAGGTTTAACAATTTAACTATGATTTCCTTTAGGATTAATCCATTCTAAAACTCAATTTAAACAGAGGATTTAAAATATTTCTATAGAGGCTGTAATATTTCACGACAATCTTTTAAACCAAAAACTTTATAATAAAATAAATCCTCTTCTACAGAAAACCCAATTTGCAAAACAATAATAATTTAAATAACCTTTTTAATTTAAATTCACAAAACAATAAATAACCTATTCTAGAAGAATTGTTGATTTGAAATTTGATGTCAAGCTTCCCTTAAACCTCCAACTTTGCCGAAGCTTCCTCAAGAAGAATTGCCACTTCCCAGAGAATAAAAATAGTCCAGAACCAAGAATACAACAAAACTAGATTCCTAAAATTATCAGAGAGCTTCTAACATTAACAATTTCCTCAAACCTCAAAACAATTCTACCATTTTCAAATCCTCTCTCATTTTTCCTGTGAAAACAACTTCCTTCTTTCAATCTCAATAATTCTCTCTGGGAATCAATTTCAAAATAATTAGAAAACAAAACCTTCTAACTTCTAGTTACAAAATAAATATCTTTTCTTCAACAACCATAGATATTTCCAAAGATCTTTTCCTAATAACATGCATTTGAAATTTAAATAATTTATTTATTCCAAATCAAATTTAAATAACTTATTTATTTTAATTAACATTTAATCTAATAATTTAAATTACTTTATAACATAAATTAATTTAATTAATTTATCTATTATAAAGTCTCCACATCAATAATACAAATTAATTAAATACTTAATCATAACATATAATTTAATCCTCACAATTGAAATTTGCACAATAAATAAAATAACAAGACAAACGTGGATAAAGAATATGACCAATACATGGATTGATGGCACACTATACTAGGATAAAGGTCTGACTAGGTTAACCTGTTACTATCTCCCAATCAACATTACTGTTGGGTAGTGGACATGCTCAAACCTGTGAAACCAGGTGAAGCCGTTGTCCTGTACCTACAAACCTACAAACAAAGCATATGTCGTACATGTATCCATATAATAAATCATACACACTGTGAAGAGAGAATCACAGACATCACAGGGCAATCACACGCGAGTGATGCAATACCGTTCTCTTCACCAATACAATGTCACATCAACTGATGAGGTAAAATATCAATTAAACTACAATGAGCATATATAGCAATGCCATCTCAACTAAGCATCTATGCAAACATAAAGCATGTCAAACATAATCACCATGTATATAATGTATCATCATATCAATATAGTCTATCATCACTCCTCTGTCAGTGATAGAATAACAATAACATAAAATATGGTCTAACAAAGCATCTGAACTGTCAAAGAAAACATAACAAATCAGAGGGTGTCACATCCTCCCCCTAGGATCAAGCTTACTCGTGGAAGCCTACCAACAAATAAGGGTAGACCTCCCTCATCCTGGTAGCATCCTCCCATGTAGCATATGTGTTATCTCTAGGATCCCAATGGACCCTCACCTGCTCAATATCTCAACCCCTAAGGGTGAGTCTCCTATGCTGGGTAATGACCACGGGCTCCAAATTTAGTTGCCCGTCCTCTACCTGTAAAGTAGTCCAATCAAGAATATGAGAAATGTCTGGATGGTAAGGTCTAAGTACATAAACATTGAACACATCGTGGCTATGTGAGAGACTAGGCGGTAAAGCAAGGCGGTAAGCAACTAGCCCAATCTTCTCTAGAATCTCAAAAGGCCCCACAAATTGAGGTGCGAGCTTAGAACCCTTTCCATAATGGATTGGACTCTTTCTCGGTCACACTCACAAGAAAAGTTGGTCACCTACAACAAATTGGTGATCCAAATTGTGTGCATCAGCATACTTCTTCTTCACTCCAAGATGAGCTGCATAAGGTGCCTGATGTGCCTCTGTCAAAATGAAGGTACGAAGACCTTCCGAAGATGGAACATATATACGTCTCATGTATCTCAGTAACCCATCTATCTCTAAAGAATATCTTGAGTACCTGCCCTCCAAAGTCCTGCCTGACTCAATCTCAGATCTTACGTCTTGGTACCAGCTCTTTGCAGGAAGTGCGGTAAGAATCTGGCTCCTCAAATCCATAGTAAGTCATCTCAGATAGTTCGTGCCTCTATTTGTTGAGAGCATCGACCACAACATTCTCCTTCCCCTGGATGTACTTCACCTCAAAATCATACTCACGGAGGAACTCCATCCATCGCCTTTGCCTAGCATTAAGGTTAGGTTGTGTGAAGATGTACTGTAGACTCTGATGGTCAATATGTAACTCAAAACGGTGCCCCAATAAGAAATGTCTCCATCAAGTCAAATCATGTACCACTACAACTAACTCAAGATCATGCGTGGGGTAGTTCAACTCATGATCCTTGAGCTTGCGTGACTCGTATGCAATGACTCGACCATCCTGCATCAATACTGCTCCTAACCCCTCCAAAGATGTATTCGTACATATAACAAGTCTCCTATAGGATCAGGTATCGCAAGGATCAGTGCGCTAGTCAACCTCTCCTTCAATGTCTGAAATGCAGCCTCGCTCTGCTCTAACCAGTCGAACTTCTTCCCTTTCCTCTAAAGATAAGTGATAGGATGTCATACCCTAGAAAATTCCTAAACAAAACATTTGTAGTAACCTGCTAGCCCCATGAAACTACGTATCTCTGCCACATTCATGGGCGCAAGCCAATCTATGATCACTTGGATCTTCGCAGGATTCACTACAATGCCCTCTCCTGATATAAAATGTCCAAGGTACTTGACCTCAGTCTTGAAGAACTCACATTTGGACAAGTTGGCGTACAACTTATTATCCCTCAAAAATTGCAAAACCTGCCTCAAATGTTCCTCATGATCCTCAACTGTCTTGAAATAAATCAATATGTCATCAAGGAATACAACTACAAATCTATCCAGGTATGTGCAAAAGACTCCATGCATCATGCTCATGAATACATATGGCACATTCATCAACCCAAACGGTACCACTGTAAACTCGTAGTGACCGTAACATGTGCGAAACACCGTCTTATGAATATCAGACTCCACAATACGCAGTTGATGGTATCCCAACTTAAGATCGATCATAGAAAAGACTTTAGCAACCTTGACCTGATCAAACAAGTCATCGATCCTAGGTAGGGGATATCGGTTCCTGATGGTGACCTTATTTAACTAATGATAGTCTATGCACAAATGAAGAGAACCATCCTTCTTCTTCACAAAATTCACAGGTGCTCCTCAAGGTGAAACACTAGGGTGGATGAAATCCTTCTCTAACAACTCCTCAAGCTGCAAGTGAAGCTCCTTAAGCTCCTGAGTCGTCATATAGTATGGGGCTCATGAAATGGGTTTGGAACTAGGTAAAAGATCAACCTTGAAGTCTATGTCACACTGACCTATGGCATCCCTCGAATATAATTGGGGAAAAAATTTGCATATTGCTAAAGTATGGGGTGGCTATCAAAAAACACCTTCTCCTCTCTATCACCCATCTCCAAGTCATCTACTGTCATTGCAAATAACTGACATCCCTGATGAACACATCTTCTTAGCTGCGTAGCCGAGATCGTCCTCAATGATATAGGTCTCTGGACCCCTACTAACTCAACCTCACTGCCAAATGCATCAATACATCGTATCGACTTGCGTCGACAATCAATCACAGCCCTATGAGCCTCGATCCAATCCATCCCTAGGACAATGTCGTAAGACCCTAATGATATAGCGCGAAGGTCTGCGATAGTGTGGAAAGATCCAATCTCCAGTCTACAATCCGGTACAAAGGAATGCATTGAGCAAGTGTAAGACAAGGTATGCAACTTAAATCCTAAGAAAATAACTTAATGGTTTCAACATTATCCTAGAGTTCCCAGTGTTTTAAACCTAGGCTCTGATACCAAGTGTAAAACCCCACCCTACAACCTAGAGGACGATGCAACACTGTGGAAGCACAAGTAATTTTTTTTCTTAAAAAGAGTAACAATGACAACATTAATCTACTCTAAACACATACATCCTCTAGGACATGCAACATGTCTACATGTGAATTCAAAAACTTACATTTAATTAAACTAACCATAGCATAAGAAATTAACTCATGATAAAAAACCTCCATCAAAACATTAACCCATTGCATAATAAATCTAACACAAAAATTTAATGAACATATTTCCACAGATACAACACCATATAACACAATATATACAATTTTAGTCCCATAATGAATAGATCATATATAATGTTACAATTACAACACAAGGATCCTCCTCGATTACAAATGAGGAATACAAATACATAGTGTCCCACTATTACAATGAATATAAGAGAAGTACAAATCCATAGAAACACATGAGCTCCTTGAACTAGAAGATCTCGCCATCACGAACAAGAAGAGAAAGCCCAATAGTGTAAGGTGCACGATCCACCCAGCCGTGTGGTATCCATAGGACCAACCCCCATGCTAGGAGATAGTGAAAGGTAACAAAGACAAACCTACTACCTCTAGACACATGCAACATACAAAACAACACTGTACCAGTATACACATAACATAAGGTTACATTTCTTCCAAAATCACTGAATCAAGAACAACCACTATTCAATACAAACAGACTGTTGTCATAGGAGGAGTCTCATCACAAAGGTTGCATTGGTTATCCAAAGGAGATCTTCCTAGGTCTCGGCCCCCATCCTGGGTTATCCTAGTAACCTCTCACGAACTTCGGCCCCACATGCACACTAGTGCAGAATTGATTATCTTTTGAGAAGACAAGATAATGATCTTTCTATTCCAAGCCTTCTCGACTCATCTCAAGTCTAACACAAGCCCTTGAGCCAATGAGTGAGACTAATTTAACAAGTTAAATGTATTAAGCTACCCTTCCCCTAATATAGGTTATTTAATTTCCACTGATTAAACTGACTCTCACACGAGTTGTCATGGGACCACTTTGTGTCTCGACCCTTGTTGAAAGCCACTCCCCTATTGACAACACAATAACTTATCCACAACCCAAGGGTAGAGAGTGCACTAAAATTGATAACAACATAACACAAGATAACACATCCCTATTGATGTCCAATACTGAATCCCAACTACATGCACTACCTAAGGAAATCTCAAAGGGTGAACAACAGACTCAACAACCCTTTCATAATTTTACAACCTCTGGAAGACTTACACTTTCACAATAATACAAATATTCCCCCAACTCACAATTACAGAAAAACAAACGTGTAATGTAAAGTAAATAACTCATGCAATTAAATGCACTACAATTCAAATTTCCTAAATCCAATAGATCAATATCTCATATTTAAAAATATGTCATTTAAGCAAAATCCTAATTAATAAATCAATAACAAAGTTACACTAAATGCCTAACTTTCAGTTCCACAATACACATAAATAAAAATCTCACTCTTTCATTTAAAAATAATTTAATTATGAAACACCTACTTGTGTATTGCATGCACTAATTAACAACATAATATTCATTCAAAATATTTCATATTAAAATATCTAACCATGCATTATTAAAAAACAACCATTTAATTAACTATATATATAAAATCAGTTATATTCAAATAAACATAACTATTTAAATTCAGTATATAATATATATATATATATATATATATATAAAATAAAAAAACCATTTAATAAAAACCATTTATAATAAAGGGCTAACGACTGTTGCAACCGAACCCCCACAGTGGGGGCCGATAGTGCTGGCCGTGTCAGCACTGCCCTCACTGCCGTCTCCCATGTGGAGGGGGACATCTGTGGGGGTAGCTTCCCCCAACCTACAATAACATTAAATTTTTTATAAAAAAATTCTTGCGATTAAATAAATCATGTACAACGATTTCCTTAGTCTGTTCCTCAACAGAGAAAAATTACCAAAAGGTAAATCAATAAAATATATTAATATATATATATATATATTTGTATATGTATATATATATATTTTCCAACACACACACACACACACATATATATATATATATATATGTAAATTTTAACCAAATTTCCTATAGGAGGATAAATTATTCTCTCAGAAGTTTTCTACAGGAATTATGTAGAAATATTTTACAGAGGTTTCCTAAATCATCAACTAGTTTCCTTTGGATTTTCTATTGTGTTAAAGATCATTCCCTACAGAAATCTAAATCTTTCACGGTAATTTACAACTTTCTATAGAGAAGATTAAATAATCTTGACACAGAGGATTACAAATTTCTATAGTTTCGATTCAATCTCAACAGAGGTTCAACAATTTAACTATAATTTCCTTTAGTATTAATCCATTCTAAAAATCAATTTAAATAGAGGATTTAAAATATTTCTACAGAGGCTGTAATATTTCATGACAATTTTTTAAACCAAAAACTTTACAATAAAATAAATCCTCTTCTATAGAAAACCTTTCCAATTTGCAAAACAATAATAATTTAAATAACCTTTTTAATTTAAATTCACAAAACAATAAAGAACTTGTTCCAGAAGAATTGTTGATTCGAAGTTTGATGCCGAGCTTCCCTTAAACCTCCAACTTTGCCGAAGCTTCCTCTAGAAGAGTTGCCACTTCCCAAAGAATAAAAATAGTCCAAAACCAAGAATACAACAAAACTAGATTCCTAAAATTATCAGAGAGCTTCTAACATTAGCAATTTCCTCAAACCTCAAAACAATTCTACCATTTTCAAATCCTCTCTCCTTTTTCCCGTGAAAACAACTTCCTTTCAATCTCAATAATTCTCTCTGGGAATCAATTTCAAAACAATTAGAAAATAAAACCTTCTAACTTCCAGTTACAAAATAAATATCTTTTCTTCAACAACCACAAATATTTCCAAAGATCTTTTCCCAGTAATATGCATTTGAAATTTAAATAATTTATTTATTCCAAATCAAATTTAAATAACTTATTTATTTTAATTCACATTTAATCTAATAATTAAAATTACTTTATAACATAAACTAATTTAATTAATTTATCTATTATAAAGTCTCGACATCAATAATTCAAATTTATTAAATACTTAATCATAACATATAATTTAATCCTCACAATTGAACTTTGCACAATAAATAAAATAACAAGACAAACGTGGATAACGAATATGACCAATGCATGGAATGACGACACACTGTACTAGGGTAAAGGTCTTACTAGGTTAACTTGTTACTATCTCCTAATCAACATTACTGTTGGGTAGTGGACATGCTCAGACTTGTGAAACCAAGTGAAGCCGTTGTCTTGTACCTGTAAACCTACAAACAAAGCATATGTCATACATGTATCCAGATAATAAATCATACACACCGTGAATAGAGAATCACGGAAATCACAGGGCACTCACACACGAGTGATGCAATACCGTTCTCTTTACCAATACAATGTCACATCAACTAACGAGATAAAATTTCAATTAAACTACAATGAGCATATATAGTAATGTCATCTCAACTAAGCATCTATGCAAACATAAAGCATGTCAAACATAATCACCATGTATATAATGTATCATCATATCAATATAGTCTATCATCACTCCTCTATCAGCGATAGAATAACAATAACATAAAATATGGTCTAACAAAGTAACTGAACTGTTAAAGAAAACATAACAAATCAGAGGGTGTCAATTTTTTAGCTTACCCGCCTGTGAAAGAATGGAAGCTTCATAACATATTTCATGCCACCAAGAAGCGTTCATCATTTTGTCTTATGATGATGACCTGGGTTGTGCTTAAATATTGTATTCTCATTGTTTAGAATCAGTGATTACAATTGCTTCCAACTATTTTTTTTCTTTAAACTATACAAAGAAGATATAGATACATATAACATTTAGAAATAAATAAATGTTATTTTGACCCAGGCATTTGAATACGCTTAGTAGGAAACCCTGCGCATCCTGTAAAAAAAATATACTTCACACCAAAATAACTTTTGATATATCACAAACAACAAGAAAGACAAAACAAATTGTTGCGAGTTAAAAGTAAAAACAACAAAGGCAGACAATGTCATTCAACAACAGTTAAACTGAAGTTATGGGATGGTGTATCATCCATCTCATAGGTGCATTTTAGAGTCTGGATAGCCATTTCCCCCATAAACCCATGCCATTAATTGCTTTTTCCTTCTTTTTCAGTTTTAAAGCCTATTCTCCATGATCCCCCTTCACCAATTTGACCCAAATTAAAATCAATTTGAAATTCAAAATTTCCCCACATTACAAGATATTTAAATTCACACCAAAATATTAATTTCAATAATCAAACATGAAATCCAACACATCAAAATTGCAAAATTCAAAAATGACACATTCAAGTTGACATAGGATTGCACTGAGCCATGGATGCGGCTGCATCAAAAGTTTCCATTAAATTGATAAAAAAAAATTCAAATGGAAATAGAATGTTCCTATCTAATTGGAAAATCAATATTTATCTAGATTATACATGATAAGTGAGATTTTGGATGCTTTTACCTAATATTTTGGAGGCTTTTACCATTAAATCGCAGTTGGTTTACCATTAAACGACAACTAAAACTTGTTTTTCGACAACTCAATAGTGATTTGTAGGCGTGAGACTTGTTTCAACCTCAAACCTCATACTATATGTAGCCTATCGACTAAAAAGAATTATCTTAAATTTAAGATAATTAAGTTTCTAAATTAATATATTTAAAATTAAAAAATATTTGAGATCTTTAAAAGAGATATTTCTTAATTTTCTTACATAGATTTATTTAAGTAATCTTTTCTAATAAAAATAATATTTATTTGATATAAAAAAATATGTTAAATTACTACATATACAAAGTTCTTAAAATTTAAAAAATTAAGTGTAAAATAACTATTACTATTACATATAAAAGTAAGTTTCTAAATAAATATGTACATACTTAAACTTTTTCTTTCTTTTTTTTTTAAATATTCTTTGATGCCATTGTAAATTTATTAATTTTTTTTTATTATAGAGTAGAAATAAAATTATAAAGATATGAAAAAATCAATAATTCCTTTTAAATTTTCTAAATTAATTTATTTAAAATTAAAAAATAAAAATAAAATATAAATCCTAAATTTACTATTGCACATAAAAATATGTTTCTCAATTATTATATATAAAACATAAAAAAATATTTAATATTTAAGAAAAAAATGAAAAACATTCCAAAAAAAAAATCATTTATATTCTTTTTTATTCAAAATTAATATATATTCTTTGCATGTGTATTGTAACCATGTTTTCTTGATAAGGAAGGAAACTAATTTGCAAATGCAAGATTATGTAGGGATGACTAAGGCTAATAGTATACCATCCTTTGAATTTTGGGTGCTCCATAAATCTTAGGAGTAACCTATTTGTTGGAGATAAACTATTTTTAATCACTATCATGTAATCTAAATTAGATTACAACTAAATTAACATTCCTTATAATCATGGAGAATGGGTTGGAATATTTTTTAACTCCCACTATTTATCAAATGGTCAATTATTTTCATGTCATAGTCAAATTTGTCCATGACTACAATATTTCCTTTTCACTTTGTAATCATAATGTCTTGGTTTTCCTTAAAAGTCTCTAGGTCTGTCCACTCTTCTTTGGGAATACTATCACTAGGTGGTTTGACATGTCTAAGGGCTATGCCATAGTCACACCTAATTTCTTTTGGAGCATTGCGAGGTAAGAAATTGACATGTTCAATTTTAAGTTCAACCAAGAAAATATTATTTGGGGATGTAAGTAAGAATATTAGTGAAATTGAGACCTTTCTTTAAGATGTTGAACATAGTTTAGATAATAGTGACATAATTTGATAGATTAATCACTAACTTGTTCTTTGATTCTTTAATCTTGTCCAAGGTATAACTTTCCTTTCCTTTGAGTACCAACCTTAATAAGTAAGAAACTTAATCTAAATTAGTTTAATAATTTAGAGGATAAAACCTAGTGAGGGATTGGTTGTTTTGTATTTATGCAAAAAAAAATGTAAATTATGAAATAAGTCTTATTCATAATAGAGAGTTCATACATGTTGGAATAATATATGAAAGATATCCATGTCTACAATGTTGTCTCATTAATTTTAAAACAACAGTTGTATACTTTGTAACTAAATAGACCAAAAGCTTAGTAGGAATTTTAAAATATAGTTTTCCTTGGAAATTGAGGAGTCACTGCACCTAAGTCCTCATTAGAAGTTGAAATGGATAGCTAGCCTAGTAAATATTAGCTATAAAATGAAATCAAATGTACAAATATATTTATTTTTGGTACTCCAACCTGATGAGATCTTGATGTCTAGCCTATTGGGTGAAAATAAAATTTCTTAGATGTGTTGGAAAGATCTCCAAAGACCTATGTAGAATTATGAAAATGTTAAGGTGAAGGTGACACCTTTTTAAACCATGGGCCAAAAATGCTTTGAAGGCCTTCAAAGATATAAATTATGAAGATGTAGAAAATAAATTAAAAATTAATATTTTCCATATTTGACCATGTAGATGCCATCCAAATGCTTTAGGATATGAGTGGGATCAACACTAAAGTACACCTTGGTAGCCCTAAATCATCAAAAGTGAAGGACGTATGATTGGTGACTCCCTTAGATACATGACTAAAAGGCTCTGCATAAAAAAATAAAAACCACATTGTTCATATTGGTCATGTGGTGGTGGTTAGATTCCACACAAATCCTCAATGGAGTGGAGTTAGGTGAAGGTGGTCCTTCAAATTTTAGGCTACCAGATGATGCTCAATTTAAATATCATACACATAAAAAAATGTTTGTGAGTTATGAACCAGTCTGAAAAGAAACAATACACCTTAAATATAATTCATTTTTATCAATAAATTATATATTTCCAACATTTTGTAAAAATTAAATTGATCTATTCTAAACAAATAACAATATAATATATTCTTTTTTAGATTGGTAAAGGATTAGAGGGCCCAAACCCTTTATAATAAGTAGCTATAGCTCATGCTAGGTGAGCCATAGATTAAAAAAATAGTTTAAACCAACAAAACTAACAGGTAGTTAAACACACACGAAAACAACACAAAACTATAAATAAAACATAAGGAAAGGCTAGTGGTCAACAAGCTTCTATTGACCACTAGCAACCTATCATTCCCTATTTAGGAAGTCTAGTTTGTATAAAAATGTGATCTCATCAAGTTCCTTATCCTTGTCTTTTTATTCATCCTTCTAGACTCCATGTCTCGATCTTTTTCATTCTACTCCATAACCCAAGCTCTTGTCTTTCTAACAAGACCATTCTAGATCTCCCCCTGCCATTTTTGTAGTTTAGATTGCAAGACACATAGGCTAGTAGTTGAATTCTTGATTTGTCTCCCTACTGAAAGAAACCACTTCATTAAGGTTCTTCTTGAGATAAACATGGTCTTTCCTTATCTAAGTTATGTTCCAGTCTAGTTTCTCCCACCTACTAAAAATGAGCCAATTTCTTCAGAGCATCATAAATTCCATCATCCACTTCCTCACTCTACCAATATTATTTTTAAAATTTTCATTTTAAAATCTTTGATCTTCTTCTTTGAGGTGTGTTGTCGGGTAAGCATCCAATTCATGACATTGTACAAGTTATCCTGAGGCTTCCCAATTCTGACCTTCAAAGTGTTACAATTTAAACACTCCCTACTTAGAGCATCTTCTTTGGGACTATGGGATTTGGAGTCAAAGGAAACAAACAACTTGGGGTCTTGCATTTAGGTGGTAACAATAGCCATAGGGTCCATGGTGGGGAAGCTAACAAACTTGGGGTCCTCATAGGGGTGGGGTTAGGAACAATATAGTCCTGCTTTGGTTTATATCTAGAGTGGATGGTGCATGGAGAATTGGTGAGTCCAAAGTGGCTTTGAATGAGGTAAGGACTAGATAATCCCTTATAAAAAATTTCTTTTCCCTTGTTTTAGGTATTAATAGATGCAACTAGAGGACTCTTAGTTTGTGATGATGATATTTGGGGAGGAGGAACAATAATCTTCATTTTAGTGGTGGGGGTCTACATTTCCATAACCATGGAGTTGGGTTACCTTTGAATAGACCTAGAGTGACTTCATACAAAGGGATCATAGAGGGGTTATAAACTAGCACTTACACCAGGGGGTGCAAGGGTTACGTCAATAGAATACTATATAAAAAAAAACATTGTAAGGAGGTGTAGTTTGAAAAATATGCAATCTTGTTTGTAAAATTTACAAAATATATTTCTTAGTTTGTATTGATTATAAAACTATACAAAAATATTTTTCTATCTCTCCAACATAAGCAAAAAATAACAAATCAAAATTACTTTTTTATTGTAAAAATATACACTATTTCATTTTAATTATAATTTGGTTAACCATATCAATCTAATAATCACTTGACAAGCAATCTTAAACATTGAGATTGCATCAAATATTTGGAAATACATTTTCAAGTTCGTTTTGATTATATAATTGTAGCTAAAGAATCTTTTTGCCTCTCCTTCTTTTCAAAAGTCTCAATAGCAACCTACAATTCATCAATGCCTCCAACTGCCCACATCGTGCAAAAATACACACTTGCAACAAAGCTTGTTAAACCTCCTACCACAACCATGTTCTTTGTTCTACAAGTTAGGCTAGAGAATCTAGGCATAGCTCAGACCCTGAGATAGTAAAGATTTAATATATGAAGTTGGTATTAAACAATTATTTGTCCAACATTATAGTTCAATAATGAATGGTGGAAAAGTATGGCTATTTGAATTTAAGTGCTTACAGTCTGAATAATCACAAAATGCAATGAACAAAACTAAGCAAGAGACCAGATAACATGCAAGATATGCTACAATAGGGGATTGATTGCTGCTTTCAATCCCATTTGTCCATCACTCAATTTGTTCCAAAATTTCCTTGTGAATAGTAAGGGAGTCCTAAATCTATTTTATGAATTTTCAAAAAAGAACACTTGCAATATGCAACAAAGGAGAGAGTGACTTCATGACAGAAGTCAGTAAATAATCTCGCTTTACCCTATAAAATAAGCTTATTGTTTTCTGCATTCTACAAAAACTACAAAACTTCAGTAGATAACACTAACCAAAACTTTCTAGAAACTTTAATATATTTTAATCATAAATATTTCGGTTTGAAATCTCAAGCCAAAGGGGTCAATCCACTTATTATTCTCTCATCTTAGTACTCAAGGAGAGATTGAAAGGCACATAAAGCCTTTGAAATATCTTAGCAAGCATAGTAAATGTTCTCTTATGAGATTTTGGAATCAAGAACCCAACTTTTATCTTTTATCAAGAAATAAGAGATCCTTGCTTAATGATATCCACAAATATCTGAATACATTTAGAGAAACACATTTTAGAAGAGCAACCATTGAAAAGACCTTAATGTTATGTGAGAGATTCTACCAAAACGATTTGAAACCCTGATAGTTGCTACCTTTCTTGGACAAGGTTTTATGTCCTTTTACCAAGTGTAAATACTTCCAATCTTTTCAAATATTTCCCAACACAGGAGACCCTACAAGCTTATCTGGAAAGTGCCAAACAAAAACCAAAAGGGATGAAGCCCCTTCCAATTCCTCTTACTTTTGGAACAAAGAAAATATTTTAACCAACACTATCAAAGGTTTTCCCTGGCCCATGGTCCTCACCTACCCTTCCCTTCCATGGCTCTGAGGATCCAACACCAATTCTAGGTAAAGGAGCTGTGTATTGCAGAATAATTATTGTATTACTTTGGTAAGTTGGTAATGAAGTTAGTTATTGAAGAGAATTGGATTAGTGGTAAATGACTTCACTCTTTGAAAAGAAAAGTTGGTCCATATCCCTCATTCAGGGAACATGTTTCTGAATTTTTTTTTAAGTGGGTTTGCCCTACCTAAAGTGAGTGTGTGGATGAAATCTTTTTTTTTAAGTGGTGATTGAAATGCTTCTAGAAAAAATGTGTAAATTTGTGTTTGTATCAACGTTTCAGATCACATCTTGTGATTAATGGATGGGCTGCAAATTTGGCTACATAAGAAAGATCTAAAAAATCTATGTAGTCCACCTATTATTTTCTTCCTCATCATGACGATGGATCCAAAACGTTGATGCAAACAAAAATTCAGTGTTTTACTGAAGCATTTCAATAATTATTATCGTGGACTGAAAATCTCATCTTTATCATTGAAATATATATAGGTTAATATACCCAAAGAACCAAATTCTCATTGCCCCCTGGTTTCTTTCTCTCAATGGGCTTCCTCCCTGTGAGTAGCTCTAGAAAAACCACCCCAAATGCATAAATTTATGTTTTCTCTAAGACCTTTCCGTGCTGGAAATACTCTGGAGCTAGATACATGTGACACAAGCACACATATTGAATCAAAGACCTCTTTGCATTCTAGAATTTTACAGTATTGACACACTTGATTGAAAAAGAAATGGAATCAGTGAACTAAATACTTTTTCTTTAACCAAAAGTTCCCTTCATTGTCTTGCACAAGAATGGTACTAAAGCTCCTAGAGTCCATGTTGGCAACCCAAAATCACACAACACCAAAATACATTAAAACAAACATTTCATCAGGCTGCTATTGAAGGAAATTCAGAAACACGAACCAAATTCAAACGATTATATTATATCTTAAACACCACATACTATAATCAATGAAAATCATTATCGTGGATTGAAAATCTCATGTTTATCATTGAAAAATATATAGGTTAATATACCCAAAGAACCAAATTCTCATCGCCCCCTGGTTTCTTTCTCTTAATGGGCTTCCTCCCTTTGAGTAGCTCTAGTAGAACCACCCCAAATGCATAAATGTATGTTTTCTCTGAGACCTTTCCATGCCAGAAATACTTTGGAGCTAGATACCTATGACAAAAGCACACATATTGAATTAGAGACCTCTTTGCATTCTAGAATTTTACAATATTGACACACTTGGTTGAAAAAGGAATGGAATCAGTGAACTAAATACTTTTGCTTTACCCAAAAGTTCCCTTCGTTGTCTTGCACAAGAATGGTATTGAAGCTCCCAAAGTCCATGCCGACAGCCCAAAATCACACAACTACACCAAAATACATTAAATCAAACATTTCATCAGGCCATTGTTGAAGGAAATTCAAAAACACGAACCAAATGCAACCGATTATATTATATCTTATACACCACATACTATAATCAATGAAAAATGAATTTAATAGCTGATGTAGAGATAGATATGATAAAAATTCCAACTTAAGCTTGATCCTTGGATAGATTCCATGGACGAAGCTAGAGCTACATTTTCTATACTACAGGTGGTCTCATAAAACCATCTACTGCATTTTATTTGCACTCACTAAAAACCCTTGATTCAAATAAACCTCTACCATTCTCTATAGGGCAGACATGAGACAGTATATCCTTATCTTTTTATAAGATATTATTTAGTAGTTTACTTCCAAATTGCAGGTGCATGCAGTTTACAATTTTTCTTAAAAAATATTATTTGACAGATTCTTAAAATATTGTAAGAAAGATGGAATTTAAAACTATTTTAATCCAAATATTCTTAATTTGTCCGTGGATCTACCAAGTAACTAGAAACTACATAAACCTTTTATAAATAATAGTATAATACTGTATTTTAGTGCCCATGAATAAATCCTACAGGAAGCATACATACAAAAAACAAACTATTGATAGATTTACTTCTGGCAAAGAGTTAAAGTTTGTTTTCAGGCGGGGGGGGGGAGGAATATTTCAACTGCCTAGATATACATAGCTAGTAATTTTTGTAGCAGTGTAGGAGAAGGAGATAATAAGGTGAAAGGGGTATAGACATACCTATATATATAATTCAAAATTGCTTTTATTTCTTCTTCCAAATGGCTATCGATTTTGAGAGGATACCGGGGAAAGTTGGAGAGAGTGGCTTCACACCTTCCAATTTCATTTGCTTGAAGGCTTCAAAGCCTTGTAAACAAAACCATTTTGTGCCTATCCTACAATCGTGGCATTCTACGAGGCCAAATTTCTTTGAGGTATTTTGTTGAATAGTTCACGTGCCTTGTCACTTGCCAATTGCATTTATTTGAAATGATTTTTTCTAAAGCTAATAAAAATAATTAGAAGAAAAGAATTTCTGAATAGCAACCATTCTGAGGGGAAATAGTGAGAAAACAATTTCCCCCGGGGCATAATATTTTACATGAGAATGAAGGGGGCACAACATCATACCCCCTGGGAAATAAGCCCAGGATTGTTAGTAACATTAAGGTAGGGATTAGGGTGGGGTCCCATGGGGGGGCTTTAGGGTCTATTTTTAAGGAACAGGAGGTCTCATGGACTGATAAAAAAATTGCTACAAGATTATTTGGAATATTTTCCTGAAGAATAGTAGCTCCTACCTTTTAGGATTGCAGGTTTAAGGGGGTGAAAATGGGGTGGGGCTGGAGATTGCTCCTAAAGTTTAGCAATTTTATTTGCCATTTTTAAATCATCTCAACTTTTAAGCTTCCTTAAATTCCAAAACTTAAATTTTAAGCTGAACTCCACAATAAATAAGTTGATGAGACCACCAACTTCCTTAAAATATGGAGCTTAATATTTTAAGCTGAATTGCTCTACTAAGTTCATGGGATCACCACCTTTAAAAACTTTCTAAAATTTCTCAATAGCACCCATTGAAATTTTTCAGGAAACCCCTTCCATGGGACCCCACCCTTAGTGTACCAATTGAGCTTAACCACAAATCCTCTTTCTTCACATGGGGTTTCGCCGCAATGACGACCCCTAGTGCGGTATGCCGGTTTTACGCTTCGCCGCTGGCTTTAGTGGCATTACTTGTCATTGAGAGAAGTAGGAGCAGGGCCCTAAGAGGCATCCGACATAGGAGCAGAGGAATCGTGCTCTGGGGGAGTTTGCTCTTGTCTTGTAGCAAATAGGGGCAATCCAATAGGGCGTACAGAATCCTCCATAGCCAATTTCTATGCAGGGTTTGCATAACCAACTTCTTTTAAATCACCTATCCAAACTAGTTACTATTCACCACTTTCATCTCTTAACATTAGCTGGTGAAATAATTCCATAGAGATTATCGATTTTCTACAATTCTACCAAACTATTGCCAATTACATCTAATAAAAGTTGCATATCCTTTCTGCTTTTAAGGATACCTAAACCCTATTCCAATGCTCCCATTTTGTTACAGGCTGGGAATACACTGGCAAATGTATATTGATCGGGTTGGGGAAAATGTTTGTTGCATACGGTGAAACAACATGACTGCCACTTGAGGACACTTTACGACATCCGCCAAACTTTCTAGAGAACCATGCCTCACTGAGGACCTTGAAGTGAGTTACCTCAAGATTCTACACAACGATGCCGTTGAGAAAAAATGGGCAATTTGTAGGAAAAATTTCAAGAGCCCTACCACAATAGTTTTTTTTTTTTTTAATTAGACAAACCAAAATCAATCTCCTTACAACCACTGCTTCAATCTATAAATGAAAAGTGATTTTGAAAAATTTGGGTTTTAGCGCTCACAGAAATGTGATTTGATTTGGAGATATGCATCTTAAATGAGAATCAATGGAAATATAATTTTGCTTCCAAAAATTAAAGGAAAACAACCATAGAAAGATATTCTTGTTTTCCGATGAAATTTACCTTTTTTTTTTTGGCAATTTTATCGGACAGAAGAGAGGTTTTGCGGTTGATGGGAGCGTGAGATAGGTTTCAAGTCAAAGTTAACTCAATATATAGCCTATCGGCTAATTATAGGAATAAATGGAGGATTTGGGCTTCTAGCTAGCTGGGATCTATAGATTGTAACTAGCCCCTAATGAAGGGGTAATTCTTGCTTTTCTATTAAATCTTTAGCAATAGACTCCTCAAGAGAACTATATATATAGAAGGGGAAAATCATTTTTACGTCATGTTTATGAAGATTTAACATGAGGAATAAGTAAGAATATAATTTTTTATAGATCTACCTTTGAGTATGATATATCACATGAGGGTTTTAGCCACCTCTTTCAAAAATCTTGACAAGTTGTCTCTCTTGAACCCATTTTAGAAATAGGAAACTTTCTTGCTACTCTTGATGAAATTATTCATTACTTCATGGTCATGAATTTTGACCATATTTTGTAGTTTGATTCCCTCCATTTTTGAGCCTAGTGACCATGCTTAGAGACTCTAATAGAAATAGCTCTAATATAAACAATTCCCCCTTCCATGAAGTTGCAAATTCTCTTGAAAGAACAAGGTCATGGCCATTGAGGGCTTCCGGGTAGATCATGAGATTTCCCTTGCTTAGAATATCCTAGACCTCTACATTATTTCAAATTTTATTGCAACTAGAAGGCTCAATTCTATTTAATTTCCCCCCATGGCAACCTTTTGTTTCTTTGGCCTATAACTAACTAGTTTTGTTTGGGGATTAATATCCCAAAGATTCGTTATCTTTCTAAAATTTTGCCTATTATCAATTCTTAGCTTGTCATTCCTTTGGGGTACTTGGTCATCATATCCCTTGTTTTCATTTGTGTCAACACTAGACATGTTAAGGTGTGGTGATTGCCTTTTTAATGATTAGACTTAGCTTCTTTGTGTAATTCATCTTTAATGATTTGAGGAAGATTTTCCTTGCCATTCTAACATTTAAGGCTCTTTATGCTTCCATTTATGTTAGCAAGGAGGTTAGCATAGGTGTTACCCTCCCTAAAAATGTGATTAGTTTTTAAAATCTCAAAGGTCTTGATAATTTCCTTTGTATCCTCTATGATAGACTTGTAGGACTAGTGAGGGACAACACTGAAATTTAAAATCTCTATGATGATTTTGGAGTCTCCCTTAAAAATTAACTTGGTAATGCAACTGTTCTTGGCAAGGATTATGCCTTAAAGAGTAGGAGAGGCTTTAGCATAATTGTTAGTTTGTATCACTAAATTGTTTGCAAAAGCACCCGACAATTGACCTTTACTAACCTCCCCCTCCCACTTCCCCTAGTCAATCCATCAAAGTTTTAGTTTACTCCAACCAATGTGAGGGGTGCTCAACAACATTGTTTCCATTTAAATTCAAAGATAAGTGATATTTGAATCCGATGACCAAACTAGTGAAGTTTTGCTTGGAGGCTTTTTTATTTATTTTTAACTCAAATCTTTTTCACGTTTTTAATTTTTTAAAGAATATTTGAGAGGGATGTGTTTCTTATATAAATAGTCAATGCCACGTCCTCATTAAAAGGAGACACCCACTCAATTCAATGACTGTTTTGTCCAGAAATTTTAACTATGACTAGTTGTGGCAAATCAATAGCTTATCTATACTATAGTAGGAAAACACAAGAAGATAATTTCAAATTATAAATTGCACTTGGATTAATCTAATCTATATTTAGAGAAAATGAGTCCAGTTTAAGCCGCTAAGTACAGGGAAATAAATAATCTAATATGATCATTATGAATCTACAATAGCCTATCTACACTACAATAGACAAATATAAGAAGATAATTTCAAATTATAGAATTGCATTTGTTTTAATCTAATCTATATTTAGAGAAAATGAGTCCAACTTAAACCACTAAGTACATGGAAATAGATAATCTAATATGATTATTATGAATCTACAATAGCTTATCTACATTATAGTAGGCAAATACAAGAAGATAATTTCAAATTATAAAATTTCATTTGGATTAATCTAATCTATATCTAGAGAAAATGAGTCCAGCCTAAGCTGCTAAGTACAAGGAAATAAATAATCTAATACGATCATTATGAATCTACAAATCATAAAGACTCTTAACTGCATTGAACATACCAAAATAGTTAATCAGGATCATAAATTGAAAATAACAAAATATATTTGAAAATTATATATGAAAATTTCAAAATTCATGATATCAATATACATAATTTTTTTAATTTTGACAATATGACAATTTTTAACATTTGAATCATACTCCATATCTCATTTTCAAAATGAATTATAAAATATGATCCAAAACGTCAAATATTAAAAACTGTCACAGAATCAAAATTGAAAATCTATGTATATTATTATTATAAAAGAAATGTCTAACAATGTCTCACAAAGAGACGAGGAATGAAAAAATAAATTAATCTTCAAGCCAGTCCAAACTGAAGTGAGGTTCCAAAATTTCAACTTTAAGCTCGGGAATAGAAATGTTCTTGGCCTTCATCCACTGCTTTCCAATCTTCTCATCACAGGTGACAAGCTTCAGGGAACTTAGTTCACAAACAGTTGTGGGTAACCTTGTCAAACGAGAACATTCCCTCATATCAAGCTCAATCAGTTTCTTTAGCTTCCCTATTTCCTTTGGAAGTACTTTCAAGCCTTCACATACTGAAATGTCCAGGTATTCCAACTGTTCAAGTTTCCTAATTGATACTGGAAGCTCTTTCAGGCCTGGTAATGCCGATAACCTTAATATTCTTAGATGGCTCATATTTCCAAGATCATATGGTACATTCTGAAGCAGATGGCAGTTGGTAATTGACCATGACAGAGCGGAGGGCATATTGCAGATTTCAAGAGGCAACTCTTCCAAATCACTGCTGTGGTCCAGGTTAAAATCTTGTAGCTTGGTTGTGTTGAATGTGGATATATTTCTAAATCCTTCAAATAAGCTCAAAGATATTTTCTCTAAGTTTTGCAGTTCTTCAATGCTCTGTTTCTCAACAAGGGGTGAAATCAACCTCTCCAAACGGACACTCTTAAGTTGAGGGAGTGAAGATAAGACATCTAGACCTTTCACTGTTGCCTTCTTTGTACAGCAATTGAACACCATCAAAACTTTTAGTTTTTTCATGGATTTCAAAAACGGGGGAAGAAAGTATTCTCTCGAAGTAAAGAGTAACAACAGAGCCTCTGTCTTGGGGAAATCAATATCAGGCCAGTGATTTTCCTCCTTAGGTTCTGCATGTATAAATCACAACGGAAATCCAGTTAGAACAATTTGAATTAATTTCTGACTACTAGTTATAATGGTTATATTCTCTTCATACTGAAGTTGAATCCAGGAATGGGAATATATAAGGGAATAAAAGTGCTTGTATTTGTGATGCAATCAAGAAGGGTACTTAATGTTACACCATGAAAAAGTATGAGGGTTGAAAAATATAGTTTGGCATATTGTTACTTATCAGGGAGTAGGACATTAAAGAATCCAAAAAATCTAGATATTTTGAATAGTTGTTTAAACACTGAACAAGTGATTGGAATATCAAAGCTTTATAACAGGCTGTTGAGTTTACTAAGAGCAGTCATGCAAACCTTATAGTATGCAGAAAATCATGTTTGAAATTCAATTCTATTCTACAATTTGACATCAAGGGTGAACACTAAAAATAATGGCTAGAATTTGAATGAAATAGCCAAAATGCTTGTAAGTTTTTGAATAACTCACCTATGAGAACGGAGAGAATTTCAGTGTCAAATGCACCATTATTAATCAACTCCCCTCCACCTAGCAAACTACACTCCATCCTTGTTATGACCAACCTCTTGCTGTGGACTGCATTGTCTTTTTGTGCCCAATACAAGACCAAATCTCTCATTACATTATGTTGGGAAATGTACAATTCCGAGCCATTTTCATATGAGATTGTTGTACTTCCCCTGTTAAGAGCAAGCTTGTCAGCTTAGTGTAGAAAAACATAACAACAAGAGATACAGTATATAAAAGGAAAGACAATTACCTTGATTTGCTAGTTAAATTTAACAGGCTTTTGTTTGCAAGTTCTGATAAGATGGCAAAAGCATCATGCTTCTGTAGCTTTCGAACATAAACCCAAATGTCCAAAAGTGCATCAACACATATTTTTCTGTCCTTTGGAAATATTGCCAAGTCTAAAAAACACTCCTTGGTTACATCGTCCAAGGAGTCAATACTGGTTTGCAATGATCTAAACAACCCCTTTTCGTGATAATCTGATATGTATTCTCCTTTAGAAAGTTTGCTCTTCCAAACCTCGTGGGGTTCCCCATGCAAAGAAGTTCCAATCACCTTCAGAGCAAGTGGCAGACCACCACATTTTGCAAATACCTGCAATTCAGAAAATGCGTAATAAAATTCATAGGCGGACCTTGAAGGATAATAAATCTAAATAATAAAAAATTAATTGATTTTACATAAAACTCATAAGACAACAATGATATTTACAAAAATGCATACCTCCTGCATTAAATTTGCATCTGTATCACTTGAAATTGATGTTTGTCCTATAGCCCAGAAGCAGAAAAGTGACAGTGCATCCTTTGGGCGCAACAATGGTAGTTGATAGAGTTGTGTAGAGGGGTTTGTGGGTATGGTGGACTTGTCTCTCATAGTTACGAGTGTCTTGTATCCTGCACCTTCAAATAATAATTTTTTCAAACTTTGTTTAGACCAAACATCATCCAAAATTATTAGAGTTGGTCTGGATTGACTCAAAATCAACTGGTGTAGCTCTATGTGTGCATCTTCCACATCCTTAAACTCTGGTCTTTTCCTTCTAGCTATGTTCTCCCAAATAGTCTCTAATATCCCTTTTAGGTCCGGGGATTGTGAGACTCTAACAAAAATCACATTGTTGTGAAAATAATCTGGAATCCATAAAAACAAGTGTGTTTTAGACTAAATACCTTGACATGCACGGATAAATGTTCTTTAACCTAAACCATGTAGCATAGACACCCCCACAATATAATACAAATTCTAAATGTAAGTAATGTAGCAAAGAAAAAAATGTTGTGATGTATATGGGAGATGCTTATAAAAAAGTTTTTTTTTTCTATGTTTTAAAGAGGCATTTTTTATATCATGATATTTTCAATAAATATGATAATTAGTAAAATTTAAATATATCAATTTATATTCAAAAATTACAATGGTCAAATAATCAATGATAATTTTACATCTCATCAATGCATAAAATAATAAATAGTTGTCTTATATTAAATAACAAAAATAAATTACTAGTTCTTAAATCATTTGATATATAAGAATAATTTTTTATAATTAAAAGATTTTCATAGAAATTAAAATATAAGAAGACTAGCATCTACTCAACCTAAAGGAGTTGATGACAATTAAGCAAGAAGTGACATTGCTTATGTAAGGTATACTAGGAAGTATTAAACAAAAACTTGGAGTCCAATGCTTCTTCAAGCAAAAGAACATATATCAATCATATTGGCTTTATAGGAAGTGACCAATTAACATATTGTTAGTTTAGATCATTATAGAATTAATGTAATGTTTGTGTAGTGGTAGAAATTGGAGCAAAGAGTTTTTTTTTCTAATTATAACAATTATGTGTAATTAATATGTTTTTGGGATTAGGGAGGCAATTATGATCTACATGTTATTTTCAGAGTTAGATAATCAAAATATAAATTTTTACTCATTAATACCCTTAGATTGCATTTAGGAATCCATTGGTTTATATTAGAAAGCAAGGAGTATGCAATTTTTATTTTTATTTTCTCAATGTGTCTTATGTTTTTTCCTTCTACAAGTTTTATTATATGTGCTCCATGATTTCTTGTAAATAACTTTATTTTAAATTTCATATTGAGCTATCTAGGTGTAAAAAGAAAATGAATTTGTACATTATTTTACAATAAAAATGCATTTCTTTATAAATAAAGGTTTGATTCAATTTGTTGGAGAGGGGAAAGATTATATGTAATGTTTTTTATTTTGATAAAATAAGACAATATATTCTATTGGCTACATGTTTTTAAAATGTTTTTCTATTTTGAATTCAATTTTTCTTATCTTTTAGTTTTCAATTTGAATATGAGTTGCAAGATTAGTATATCAATTTTGAAGATTAATCTAAAGGAAGATATGCTCATTTGGACCATTTTGGTATTAGAGCATCTAAATATGCCTAAAGTAGAAAGTTTGTGAGATAGCTTTTGTTATTATATAGATGAGTTTTGAATAACTCATAGGAGGGGTATGCCTATGGTTGTTGATGCAAAGATGTAGTTGTGTCTTAATTCATAAATAAGAGGATAACAAAACTAGAAGAATAAATAAGACAAAGGAAGAGGTAGAATCCAACAAAAGGTAAACAAAAGAAGCTACAAAAATTGGAGTCTGAGTTGGAGGAATTATTATGGATGTTGGAGTAGTGTGAGGTAAGCAATAATAGGAAGCAAAGAAAAATAAAATTAAAACAAAGACATTTAAAAAATCTGAGAAGGTGAAGATAATTGGTGAGAATAAATACTCACCTTGTTACCAAAAGTTAGTTTTAGAGAGAAAAACCATAGTGTCTACAATTGGCCAAGGGATGAAATTGCTAAAAAAGAATGATTAAATCTCTCGAGGAGTTGACATGATTGCTAGTAGATGAAAGACCCTTAAATGTGCTTTGCAAAGAATTTGAGGGAGAGGAGATATATGAATGGGATGAAAATGTTGTGTTACTTTGAAGAAGGTGAAATACTAATGATTACCATGGAAAATAAGTTTTAGAAGATTACAATGAAGAATAATGTAGTCTATCGCTAGAGGTTTCCAAGATGTTGCAACTGTGTAAGTAGCCCATAATAGGGATGAATATGTAGCAGAGATGGAGACCTTTGAAATCCCCATATTTGATGAAGTCATATTGAATTAGAGAACACAATAGAGAAGGATTAGCTAAAGGGATGTCTTGAAAATCCTCTAATTGATCAAAAGACAAAAGAAGACCATCTCTATTTTGGAGAAGAAATAAAAATAATTGAAGGAAAATATATTGTCTAGGGTGATCCCATAATAGTGGTTTACAATTTTTGGCCAAACTAGACACTGAAATTATTATTTTTAACTAAATCTTCGCATTTGAGCACCTATAGCGGCTAAACCGTGAGGAATTTGAAGATGGTGTAAACTAGAGTCTCATCAAATTTTGTTTGTAGATTCTAAAAATATTTTTTTCAAAATTTTTGAAATCAAATTGCACTTTGTTTTCCATCTCCCATGAAAATTGATTTTTTTCACAAAACAACATTTTTAAAAAGTGACGCACACTGTATAATGCATAACTTTTTTCCATGAAGGATAAAATTATAATTCTTTCAAATTTAAATTTGTAACTCTGATATCTAGTGCTTCCACTTGGTTAGATAGTTTTTATTGAATTTTTTCCTTAATCAAGTTTCAAAGTTAAACTAATTACAATTCGCATAGTACGACCGTATAATGCGTAACTTTTTTTGTATATGTCAAAATTTAATTTTATTTTTTTTGTTGGATCAAGGACTTCAATATCTGTGCACTCATATTTTTAATTTTTTTTTTTGATAATCTTCTATTTTTCCACATGTGAAGAACAAAAAAATCATTTTTGATGAAAAACCTATGTTTAATAAAACTTAAAAACAAATACATAACAAAACCAAAACATATTAAAATTATATTCATTGGATAGCTTGTTCGAGGAATACCATAATCATTTGAAATAAATTTTAAATGAATTCATTTGATCCCCCAAAAGCTAAATCAAAAGTGATTTTTTATCAGCATTTTGATAGGTGTAAATGAGACACATTTATAGGTATGGTTTAAAACTAGCGAGGTTCTATTCAAGGGGGTTTGATCTAAGGTGATTTGATCAAACCCTCTTCAATTGGAATCCTTAAAATGAAACTTTTTAAGACTTAAATCATTATATTTTCTAAAAATATGTGATTTCAGCTAAAATTCGTTCCTCTCAGGAATTGTAAACCACTATTGTGACAGCACCCTCTATAACAAAACATACCACAAAGAAAGATAAAGCAAAAGAACTATTGTCTTGCATACAATCAATTCTCATATATATGAGAGAACAAAGGAAAAAAAACATCCTCTAAAAGAGGCTGAATCTGAAGAAAATAATTGTGGTAAAAGTAGCGCTGCCAATTTTTTCCTTTTTAAAGACCAAACGAATAATATGAAAAGTTAAATGATTTTGAATGAAAGAAGACAAATAAAAATGGGTCTATGCCTACAAGAAGTTAGAAAAATGAAATAAAGAACAATTTTAAACAATTTTATTAAATAAGATGATTTATGGTCCAACATAGTAGAAAAAAAAATTATATGAAAAATAAGAGGTGGATGATGCACCACATATTATATAATTAACGTAGTATTTGAGTAGATCATTCTGAAATTAACGCATAACTACTCTGTATTTGTGGGATTAAGGAAAAAAATGGCATCTACATCCTATTATAATAGTTTTTACTCACTGATGATTGTATTTAGGGATGCATTCGTTAAGATTGGGAAGAAAGTGGGAGCATAAGATATGCAAATATTTCTTTCCCGAGAGTGTCTTCTGTATTTTCCTGCCCGGTTTAAGATTTATCATCTTTGCTTCATGATTCCTTGCTAATAACTTCTCCCCTATTTACTGCGTTCATTTTAAATTCTATAACGAGTTATCTGTATGCAGAACAGAGCTAGATAAACAATTCATATAAACAAGAGTTTGATTACGACACAGAGGTGCGCCTGCATCAAACACAATACCATAAGAACACAGTTTGGTATGTTCTAACTTATCTCTTTTTATATACATACCTAAAATCTAGACATGAGAAAAGAAAACCTAGAAATTTAAAATAGACAGCTTTTTAAATAAAGCCTTATAACGTTCAGAAAATCATGAAACTAAAACAGAAGGCACATAGGTACCTTTAACTTGGAGATCATTGCATAGAGCAAATGCAAGAGTGGTCTTCCCACCACCTCCCATACAATGCACGCCAACGACCGACACCTGGCTGTGGAACAAATGCCCTTTCAAATCCCCAATACATCTCTCCAACCCCACAGAAAACTGAGGCTTTTCAGAAACACTATCATCCTGAGATCGCGTGAAATCATCCATCATTTCAGAACTGTCAAGAAAATCTGAACTCATTTGTTGAAACTGGTAAATGATTTCTTGTCTTTCCAAAAGTTATTTATTGATTTAAGATATCAAAAGCGGCGAGTAGAGTGGCGCTGTTAATATAACGCGCACCAAATGGTCTCATTCAAAGCTGGCGTGTTACTTGCTGGCCAAGTTGTTCCAGCTGGCCCTCCATAGGTAACTTCGAGCAGTCAGTTTAATTTATTGTAAGGAAAATATTAATATAAAACAAATTTTATAAATTAAACAATATTTTTTTCTCACGGCAATTATCATATTAACACATTCACTTTTCTATTCTTTTCATGATTTTGTAGATAAAAAGACTTGTAATGATGAAATTTGTATTCTTATTCGTTCTCTTTTTAAAATTTATTATAAATAGTTTTTTTAATTGTTACTCAATGAATTTTAGTCAACATTGTCGTGATCTTTTATAAATAATGTTCTATCTTCATTTTGACATCTTATTAGGTTGCATCTTCTTTATGATTTCTTCTTATCCAATTTTAGGAGAAGAACTTTAATGAGAATTCATTCTAGATGTCATTGGTATAATAATCTAAAAGATAAAAGGGTGGGAATAGTGTATAGTAAAAGAAATGGAGAAATAATAGATATGTAAGAGTGCAAGAAAGAATAAGTTTTTTTTTTTTTTTTTGGCAATGTATCTTCTTTTCTTTTTCTTTCTCCATCTTATCTATTATTTGCTTCCATTACATATCTCATATGAGAGAGGTATCTTATAATTATATTGAAATATTCTTTCTTTTCAAGGATTCTAATAAGATTTCTTAAATACATTTGATTTAAGTATAGAGTAGGAACTCAAGATATCCATCCAAATCCACTCATATTGAGTAATAATATCAATTATTGAAAAGGACATATTCATTTATATAAGTGTTGATATGATATATATAAATTGAGTTTTCAAACATGTATTTAGAATAGATCTGACATACACGACAGATAATATAGTAATTGAAATGAAATGCAAAATTTGGTATTGAAGAGGAGATTAAATTAATTATGATAAGGGTTTGGGACTTGAAATATGAGATCACATTGAAATAATTATATTGTAATGAGTGTGCTCTACAAATTTTGGAAATATGCATAAAACTTGATTAAGCTTGCACTTGTAGCCTTGATCCTCACACCTATAACCTTGTCTTGAAAAGTACAAACTTAAATATTTTATATGACCTTGAACCCTAAATCTTTAGGAATTGTGTAATATAACAAATATTCTCTTTTACATGCAATTGTAAATGAAAAACTTGGTAGTATTAAAAAATACCATTGAAGCTTTGCTAATATAAGGGTATGGAAGTGACTTCCCCTTTTTTCCTTGGTCAAACCTTGTTGATTGATTTAATGATTTTGGAAATAGCTGGAAGACACACCAAGATGATATGCAACACATGTAAATAGCTAATAGTGGTGTAGTAGAATGATGCACTAAGTGTTTAATATTTCATGCAATGGAATAAGCACAATAAATGTTAGAGCACGACCTAATGCAAGAACTAGAGTTTTAAAAAGTCTTAATGTGAGATTTTATGTACAAATGAAATGACTATTGCATAATAGAGCTATGATAGAGATTTGAGTTATTTTAGATGCGAAGTAGAGATATGATAGAGATTTGATAATTTATTCTAAATATTTCATTTTGGAGTGACAGCGAATGATGTTAAGCAATCCTTCCCTTTTTGAAATTTCCTAGGAGTGATGTCCTTTTATACACATGTCATAGGTGAAAATTTGAAATTTTTGGTATTGTAGTTAGAAAATAATGGTTGGTTGGGATTGAGTTAACATGTGACCACAATTAATTTTGAAATTAGAAAGTGGATCATCAAGCAAGGCCTTGTTGTTCTAAAATTTAAAATGTGGCATTCTAAAATTTGATTCCATTATGTCAATCTCCATTGATCATCCCATCCCCTTGAAGGTCATGCAAACATTCCATCCCATTTGCAAGAGTTTTTGTTTCATTCAACTACATCAAGTTGAAAATGTTCAAATCAGATCCTAGTTACATGTAATTCATGAAATAAACTCAACCATTTTAAGTCATTGAAAAGGTTTATTGGATCAAGAGCCATTGATCTCAATTGAATCACCTTCCCAAAAGTCATGTTGATATTTTGAGTTATTTGTAAAGGCCTTTTGTCACTTAAGTTAATTTTTGACCTTGATCATAGGGATACAAACTAGCTATCTTTTAGTATTGCAAGTTGCAAACTCGTTATCATAATTAAATTTTTTATGAAGTTACAAGAAACAATCACACATTTATATTTTGACTTGCTCTTGCAATTATGAAGTTCAACAACACAAACACAAGATCAAAGCACTCATTGTCAAAAATTTTAATAATACATCAAATAAAAAGATGGGATTGAAATGTATCCATATAAATTAAAAATACCCAAAGATCTCACAAATTAAAAAAATAAACAAAAATAACAACTATGGACCATGCCTCAAAAGAATCTTTTCTGGCTCTTCAAGCCAAGCATTCATCACCTGGCATCAAGTGAATCAAAGATGGTAATAATGTGCTTTCAGAACTGCTTGATATTCTCCAGGTGTTTGTTAAACACTATGAGCAAGTTTTCACAACCCAAGATTATACTCCAAAGTGAAATAATGCACTCTAGAACTGCCTTGCTATTGTGCCAAATAGGCTTTCCTCAGCCCAGAAAGCTTTCTATGAGAAATTGCTCACAATTGAAGACCTCAAAGAAGTTGTTTGCATAATGGCTGGTGACAAAGCTCTGGGAATTGATGGGTTCCTATGTGAGTTTTACAAAACTCTTTGGGACAATGTGGGGAAGGATTTGCATAAAGTTTACCTTGAAGCTTTTCATTCTAATTCCCTAGGCAATCTTATCCGTAAAGGCATATTAAATTCATACCTAAAATTGGTGATCTTGAGATATTTATAACTGGCGGCCCATCACACTCCTCAATGTTTCTTACAAAATAATTGCTAACACCCTTGCTTTAAAAATCTACCATCTTTTGCTTCTGATTGTGTGCCCTGAACATAGTGGTTTTATTAAATCCAGGTTCATCTTGGACAACATACTTGTTGTCTATGAAGACATGGAGTAGGTGAGACACTCTAATAAAAGACAATTTTTCTCAAAATTGATTTTTCCAAAGCTTATGACTGCATAGAATGGCCCTTCATTTTAGCTATGCTTTTTGAATTGGGATTTGTGCCAAATTTCATTCAATCTATGAAAATGTTGTTCTTCAAAGCTTCATTTTGCATCACCATTAATCGCTGCCAGTCCCAATCCTTTGGTCTATTCTACTCCATTCGTCAAGGCTACCTGCTTGCCCCCTCACTTTATGTACTGACTATTGAGGGGATTAGTTATCTTCTTGCTCATTCCATTTTCTAAGGGCTTGTTCGAGGGATCTCCTTGCCTAATTCGCCAACTCAGATGGTCAGTGACCACTTTGCTAATGATTCCTTCCTTACCTTGTTGGAAGAAGAAAATAATGCCAAAGCTACTCTTGGTTGTGTAGAGACCTTTTTCTTGGCCTTTAGTTCTTCCATTTAGTGGCACAAAACCTTGTGTTACAGACAATCAGTTCTTCCTAGTCCTCTCTGGATTTAGCAATATGGGTGGAAGTGAATTTCTCCTAGCAAAGTATTTTGATTTCTTGGCATCCCTTTCTCCTTTCAGGCCTCTTCTACTGATCTCTGGCAAGTGGTTCTATCTCAGATTGAGCAAAAATTAGCTTTCTATTTTACCAAGCTGCTCTCTCAAGCTGGTAAATTTTAGGCGTGCTCTAAAATATTGGCAATGACTCATGTGTATTACTCCTCATGATGGGCCCCTTCCAAGGACTCTTATGCAAAGCTGGAAAAATTGCTTAGAGATTATCTTTGGGCCGTTTTTGAGACTCACAAAGGCTTTCACTATGTTGTTTGGGAGTTTTGCTACCTTCTCAGAGATTCTGGCGGGCTTGGCCTTCTTTCCACTCAGTAGCAAGGGACTACTCTTTGTGTCAAGTCGATAATATGAGCTCTTACTAGCAATGAGGCCTAGAAAATTCTCAAGTGTTGTATTGAAGTGTATTACCCTATTCATAGACCTTCTTGGAAGGGGATTTTCTTTCAAACCCTTCTTGTTATGAGGGATCCAGTTCAAATTTTGGGTATCTTTGTTGCCAAAATCATTTGGCATGCCTGGGAGGTGGTCAAGCTTTGGCTCTGCTGGACTAGGATTGGATTTCATGATGGGCTCTTGTTCAATTAGTAGAATATTTGGTGGTCTCCTCTTTTTGCCAACGCAAGTCAGCCGTTGGCCAAGCTTCCTTGGCTTAAGGACCTCAGATTCCACAAGAAGGGTATCCAAACCCTTCAAGATTTATTCCATAGACCCACCATGAGTATTTTGTCATGGGATGCTTTTCGTGTCCAATTTGGTTTTAGAAACCATGATCGTGAAACCTACGATGACCTAGTGAGCGCCATTCCGCTGATACACTCCATAAAGTGGGTATCTATTCCACCAAGCCCTAGTGGAAAGACTGGAAATGGTATCCAAACACCCTGCTCAAAAATTACAAGCCTCAGATTGGTTACAATGGCTTTCGCCTCATTTTCCAATGATTGACAACCTAAACCAGAGGTGGCACCTCCAATCCTCGGTGTCTATTTAGTGTAAAAGATTTTCTGCTATGTGGCCTACAAGTGTTGAGCCAAAGCTCGCCCACTTTGCTTGGTGTATTCTTTTCCAAGGCTTACTAGTGGGGTCTTAGTGTTCTCACTTGGGGGTCCAAGACCCTCCTTGCCCTTTTTGTGGGAAGGTCAACTCATTTAAGCATCTTTTATGGTTTTGTACCAGAGCTCAGTAGTTGTGGAATTGGATTCATGACTTCTTTCAGCCATTTCGGTCGAAGCCCTTCTCTTGGCATATGGTTTTGCTAGGGGACTCTCCCAGGCTCCCCACTCAGTATACTCAGATTTGGCACACTTTTAGGGTGGAAATTATCTTTAGTATTTGGAAAGATAGAAAATCCTGCATATTTTCTCACAACCAGATTAATAAACTTGTTTCTCTATATTCTAAAGCTATTATTTGCTCTAATATTCTTTAATAGATTCAAGTGCAAGCAAACAAAGTTGCGCTTGAAGTTACTCACATTCAGGAGCTTCTGAAACATTGGGGCAATGCCCCTTGCATTGTGGCTCGCGTGCCTCCCTCCCCCACTTCCTCCTGGGGCTAGTCGCCTTCACAAGGTCAGCGACGAAGTGGCTATGTTAGGGATTTTTGTCTCCATTCTCAAGCTGCTCATCATAGCTCTCGCCCTCTCCTCCTCCGTGGGCTAACTTGGGGCGGCCTTCTAGAGGAGTGGCGAGGGGTGGAAGTGGAGATTCTGGGTGGCCTTCTGGTGATGCTCCTAGAGGTGATTCTAGTTTTCCCATTGATACTTCTAAGTGGCTCTTGTGTTTGGATTTGAAAATTTCACCTCACCATGAAGATAAAGCTAAAGAAACTAAGAAAGATGACGATGATTGGGCTCCTCCTAATGTCACTTTGAACCCTACTATTGTATGAGGAAAACCAGATGATAAGGACCCGTGACCCTCTGCTGGCACTGTTATGGCCACTTAATGGCCTTTTTTATTTGTTGGTTTTGTAATGTTCTGATTTTTGGGCATGTACCAAGACTCTTTGATATTCTAGACTCTGCCCAAATGACTCTCAGGTTGTGCCTTCTTACCACCCACTTTTTTTGTGAATATGTGTATATTTATCTTTTATTAATATAAATATAGACGTCTATTCATAAAAAAATAAAAAATTACACTTTCTTATATCATTACAAACGATTTTATTTTATCATTACAAATACAAGTCCAAGAAGAATATGTGGCTACGATCATATTTCAAAATTTAAAAGGTGGGATTCCACTTAAAATTGCAAGTTAAAATGTGTTGAGATACAAATTCTATTTGTAGTTTGTAACTACTACAAAGGTACAAGCGGTCTCCGACACCCCGTGTAGGGCACTTTTGTCAAATGTTATTGGTGGTCGGGCACGTGGGACTCACGTGGAACAATGTTTCTAGCCCATGCTACAAACTGAGTTCAAAACTTTGCCACTTACAAACTCAGTCCTAAACTCCGCCATTTGAGTCGTTCGTCACATACGCAGATTGTAAAAGCGTAGATGAGGCGCATGAATGATTGAAGAATTGCGGGCTTGCAGAAAAGGCTTTAAAAACTTCCAAGCAAATTCGAGTAGCTGTAAAGGTAGCTTCCACGCCTTTACCAACATCCTTCTCTGCTTGCGCCGCCTTCGAACAAGGTATGGATATATGTCAAAGCATTATAGGAGAAGGATGTTACATCAGATGATATAGCGTAGAAAGTATACAAAACGTGAAAGCATAAGACAAGGCAGCGAGCTGTTTGATAGAATGTCTAACAAAAATCTGGTCCAAGGGAACGCCATCATTGGAAGATACACGCAACATTTGATTTTACTTTTTGAAAAATCTTTCGAATTATAAAGCAAATGCAATTGGCAATCGTGAAGCCAGATTCCACAACTTTTGTGAGCATCTGCCTGGTTTATATATCAAGCGGGTGAGTTTAAACAGAACTCTCTAATCATTCGTACTTTACACGATTCATCTGAGAATTCGCTTTTTAAATGAACTTAAAATATGCTGTTTAAGTCAAAATTCACCAAACTGAAAACTTCAGTGCAGGGTATGGACATAGAAGACGTTTTCCAGATGTTATAGTTGCAAACGCCTAAGCGGCATATGTGCATAATAGGCAAGCACAGAGAAAGACCGTGAACTATATGACAAAATGGTCAGGTACGTATGAATGCGAAATGTGCAAGTCTGAACAAAAATATTGCTATTAAGACTTCGCAGTTCGCACATAGCTGCAAACTCTAAAACGGAGTATTGCCATTCATCAAAGCATAACAAAAGTGCAAACGAGTAATGTGGGTTGTTTGATACATCAAAGAAATACGTTCCTGCGGTCTGCAATAATTTCAGGGATATGCAGGAAATGGATATGTTGAAAAGGCTTTAGGAACCATCAAGCGAATGTCATTGGCTGTCGTAAGACGAAATTACATGGGAGCTTTAGTAGATGCTATGGAAGTCCATCAAAGAATAGCTTCAAGGGAGTATTGCCATTCATCAAAGCATAACAAAAGTGCAAACGAGTAATGTGGGTTGTTTGATACATCAAAGTAATGTATTTATATGCAAAAGGTGGATGCACAGACAATGCACGTAATTTGTTTGACAAAATGTCTTGCTGAAATTTCAACCGACAGACCGCTCTTCAACTGCAACAATTGCTCAAGAATTTGGAGATATGTCACGGTATTAGTTGGGTAACATTAATCAAGACACAATCATCTCGCAAGTTTTAACAAGGAAATTTAATTTTTGGAAATTGGTACAAATGAGGATATCTATGTAGTAGAATCAAATGGCTTTGGGGTTTTGACCATATTTTGGGACAAAAGGAGAGTTAAATTAACAAATTTCTTCTCTGCTCCTTATTGTTAATATTCACTATCTCTCCTCAGAACTTGTTTTTTGGTTTCTCGATATTTATGGGTTCATTGATATTAATTAATGCTGGACGGCTTTAAATAGAAATTGATAATTTTGGGCTGAGATTTCAATGTCATAGCATATGACGATTGAAAAATTAGAAGGGGTTATTTCTCTTCCCAAAGCTTTTAAGGACGTTGAAGGATTTCTTACAATTCTAATTGTCTATTTGATTGTCCTGTGAATAATAGGAATATTACTTGATCGAAAAAGGATGGATGTCCATCACATTGCAAAAAGATTTGATAGATTTTTGTTTTTTTAAATTTTTTTTGTCTTCAAGTTGGATGTTAGGCTCTCTAAGTTGTTCCATTTCTATACTTCTTTTTCTTAGATTCAACCATATTCAATAATTCTAAGTATTTTTCAAGATAGAATTCCTAAAAATTGTTCTTTCAAAGATGAGTTTAGTGGTTCAAAAAATAGAATTTCTAGCTCTTATCTCAATTCTAGTGGAACAATGTGTTCAAAACTGAAGGTTCTAGGTACAAGAAATCCTTTCATAGGAAGAAATACATAGGAGAGAAAAAGCTGAAGATGCTTGGCTTAAGGAGGGAGACATGAATACCAAATTATTTCATGCATCTATGAAGGAAAGAAGATAGGTAAATTATGTCTCATGCATAAAATCAATGAAGGGGAATAGACTAGTGCAGTGATAACTGTAGAAAAACATAAAAATTGAATGAATGCAAGTATCAATTTGAGCCACTCCAGAAAGACAGAGGCATGCTCAATTTGCAAGAAATAATATTCAAGTAATGCAAAGTAATTGGATTAATGAATTTGCTACACAAGGGAGTACATATAGGAAATATCGGTCTAATAATAGTTGTGCCTAAATCACAGAAAGCAAACTAAGAGTAGTGGTGCCCCAAGAATAGGCATGCAACCACTTAACTCAGAAATAGCTACGCAAGACACTTTCATGGACACAATAAAGCATATGTCAACTAAACTTAGCATGTGACTAAAGATATGATAAACCATGCACACCTAAGTAAGCTTATGTTAACACTAACAATAACTTTAAGAAAGCCCCCTAAAAAAATATATATAAAATCTTGGTGAATATTTTATTTTTTTGGAAAGAATATTAATTTTTATTGACGAATCTTTCCCTTTTTTCAAAAAAAAAATAATTTTATTGGCGATATTTTTACATTACTAAAATTTTATAGAAAATTTTGGCAAATCTTGAAAAATAATAGAAAAATGCATTAATTATGATGGCAAATCCATTCAATCTAAAAATAATTCTCATGGAAAAGTAGGGCCCGAGAGTGGAAATTATTGATGGGTTTAAGGAGTAGAAAATAGTATTTACTTACCACCATTGTTTTAAAATATAATATAATGGACCTCATTGTATTTTGCAAGGTAAAATATACCCACAATCTATAATTCTCATGGGGCTCAAAATTGATTTTAGATCATTGATCTAATGACCCTCGTACTTTGTAAGGTAAAATGTACCCACAATCTATAATGCTCAAGGGACCTGAAATTGTGGGTACAATTTACCTCATGGAATACAACAAGGGCCATTAGATTATATTATAAATCAATGGTAGAAACTAAAGATTAGAAATATGGTCCTAAAGTAATTAATAATTATGATATACTATTGGTGAATTAATATAAATTTTTACTATAATTTATAAAATTTAGGTGAATCTAATCTAATCATGTATAAAATATTGTGGCGAATTTTTGAGTTAATTTTTTTAATAAAATAAATTATTTGGTGATTTAAATAAGACTATAATAAAATTTTGAAAAAATATGGCAATTCAAGTCACGTTGTAGTTCTAACTATTAGCCAATTTTGGATTTCCAAATTTCAACTATTGGCTAATTGATGAATATTAGCCACTAAAAAAAACATTGGACTAGTGGGTCCAAATGACATAAGAAGAAAGTAGTATCCTTCTTCGAAGGATTGTTAAACAAATCAATTTGGGATGAAGAAAAAATTATTTAACATTTACTAATAGCATTCCATTGATAGTTTAACATAAGAGAATAATAGAATGCCAATGTGAACTTAGTAGTCTTTTCCTTCTTTAATTGATCTTATTGGTTTATCTTCCATTCTACCATGATCTCTTTTCTCTAAGTGTATTTTATCTTCTTTCTTCATTTTGTAACCATGCAATTCAAATGTTGACCATTGGTATCCTCTTTTTTCCTTCTCAATTTTTTTCCTTGCCAAGATTTCCTTTGGGATTTGACACATTTACTATTTACACTAACATTGTGGTTGCAAGTTTTTCTAAAGATTTGCCTCATGTTAATCTCGATTTTCAATTTGGTGATGAATTAGGCCTTCAATTTTTGAATAAAGCCTTCGATACCACAATGTGATATTGAAAATAAGTTACCAAAAATTATACCAAAACATATTTTGTTTATTCAATAATTAAAGGTCATAATACCATTTTGATGGCTAATTAATGGTTAGTTTTACCAACTTAACCATCATCCCTTGTGTTACTTGGTTGATCATATAATAAATAATTGTAATTCTACGTGCCCCTTTTTGGGTAATATTAGAATACCCAAGCCCACTAGATGAATGACACTATCTTGATTAATTTGGCTAGGGCTTACTTAACAAGTTTTAAGTTAGATTTATGTCATAATTTACTAGACCCAAAAGAAAAAAAACTTCAATTAGGTCTATTTAAACTCTACAAAATTTTAAGATTATCAAACATATTTTGGGAACTAATTTTTATCTAAGGATCTTGAAAGTGAAATACCTACCCTTTCAATTAAACTAAATTCAAGTTTTGGGCATAATCTATATAGACAACTCTAAGAAAAACTCCAGATAAATAAATAAAATTGGTTATGAGAGATCTAAGGTATTTCAAAGTCTTCAAGCCCTACAAGGAAGGCATGTGGAAAAATTTAGTTAGGTTTAAGTTTGGGCTTCTTGGAATTCTTGTATTTCTCACATTTTTCAGAGTGAATTATTCTCTCTAAGGGTAAATTACCCTAGTAGACATGATATTATTTTTAATGAGTTAATTGGTTTTTACTTTTTGATATCATAAGTTATTACTTTGAAGATTAACTTTACTAGTAATGTAGATGCATGATAGTTTAGTTGATTTGGACCACAACATATCTTAAAGTAGTCTAGACTATTCTCACGAGGACAATTTTCTCCTATAAATGTGAACTCTTCCTAGAGATTAGTTTAGTATATTTTAGTTTTAGAAACTCATGCGTTAAATTTTTAGAGAATTACACCTCTTTTGAAGTGGACATGTGTCGATTGGGGAATAACTTTAGTGGTTCAATAGTTAGAATTTATTGAATTCAATTTAGATTAATTGGAATTGGAAACAAACCTTAGACCTAATGCAATTCTAAATAGATTAAATTTCTACAAAGGGAATCCAAAGGCTTGAGAAAGAAAAATGAGCGAATAGTTTATTTATCTCAATTTAAATAGACATATTATTAATCATGAAAGCAAGATAATGAAGAAAGTGAAAAACTACAATAAACTTCCTACCATACATGTATCATTAGTAATGTTTCATACTATGTCCAAAACTTCTAGGAATCCACTCAAGGACTTCATTAAACTAGTTTTATGATTGAATATCCATTAATAGAACCACACAGCATATAATTATCAAGATTGAATAACTTAGAGATAATTCTCAACATTATAAATATATATATTTTTTTTGGTAATTATAGAAATTAATCCCTTAGGGAGAACTATGTAGGCACTAGATCATTTTTTCTACACATTCTAGATTAATGATATTAGATAGTGTACTGTAGAAAAATGGATCTTTGGACATTTTCATGGTCATTTAGGTCTTTTTCATGTGATGCTTGGCCTAGTTTGCTTAGATTTAATTTTGCAATGTGACTTATACATTCACATTAGGTCTTGAATATTTAAATTATTAAGATTTTATGATGTCTTGTAAAGGTTAAATTATGAAGTGTTGTGACACATTTCTACACATTTCTAGACTCTTTTTATTATAATTCATCTAAATACTCCCTTTTTATCACTTACCAAGTCTTATTTTAAAGTGTTGTAAAGTCTTGTAACAAAATTTCTCACTTTTCTAGACTTGTCACCACTAATTACACCATTCTTATGCTTTATTTGGCCCCTTTATGCACTTACAGGTCATAATTAAATGTATTTTTGAATATAAACTTGACAAATATCATTAAATACAACTTAATCCCCAAAACTGACTTACATGCCTTGAGTGGGACCCATTCACTATGGGTGGCGAATGAGTCCCTCTTGGCACAAAATTCAAAATAATTTCAAATTTCTTTCGGGTTTTTATTCATTAAGACCTAAGGTCAGCTTGTGATGTGGTATTTTTGGGAAATTAGGGAATAAGTGTGTATAAATAAGTGTTTTTCTATCTATTTTAACCCCCATTCACCCATTCACCCATTCATCCATCAACTCATTCAAGCATTCACTCATCAAAAGCATCATATCATTTAAGCAATCAAGCAATTACCAAGCATCTTGGAGCAGCCATAGACATATCTTCAGACTTCAACAACAAGGGTTTGGTGAGTTTATGATACTTGCATGCTATTTTTTCATCATTCCTTTCTTATTGCATTTCACTATTAAGGTTTTGATTACCAAATCAGGGTTTGACCAAGGCAAACCCCTATACTATAACCCTTAACCATTTCCCCCCTCTTTGCATGTGTGTTTGTAGATCTTGTAGGCAGATTTTTCAAAGGGATAGGTGTTGAAAAGTGGTCAACAAGTTATCAAAGCTATTCAAGTCAACAAAGACCTAATTCAAGCTTGGAGACATCATTCAACCCATTTTCGATAGATTTGGATCCGTCAACCCGACTAGTAGACAAGTACAGATCTGGACCCACAGAGTTGACTTTGGAATTTGTAGATTTTTGTAGGTGGACTAATTCTCCATCTATTGTGAATCAGTCCCACTGCCAGGCTAGAGAAAGTGTTTTATGAGGTTTTTAGTTCCTAGCACCTCAAAACCTGTTTCAACATAATTTACCAAAAGCAGGATTAATTCGCCATCTATGGTGAATGAGTCCCAGTGGTCATCAATAGTAATTTCTAAAACATTCCAGAACCTTCAAGCATCAACATTCTACCTCCAGGTGCACTCCATTCAGTTCTATTAAGTTTTGCTTTCATTTGTTTATGTTTTTAGTTCATTTTTGTATATCACATTATATTTTCAAACACTTCATATTTCTTAGGTTTTGCATAAATAATCAATCAATTTTATTAGTTTGTTGCATTTAGACATATTTTCATCGTACTTGCATTAGTTTGAGTGAACCACCTAGATTTTGTGTAGGGTCTATCTCTCTCCTTTAGGTGAAAAACCCTAATTGAGAAAGAGAGTCATAGCACCCTTACAACCCAAAATCTACGGTTCAGATAGCTAAGCTACATTGAAGATAATATTATAGGATGCCATCAAATTCACTTCTTAATTAGTATATAAAACCAATCAAGGATGAGAATACATTATCTACTCTAATCTTTGTTCTTAGATAATTTATTCATCCATTGATGATATCAAGGAATTCTTAGCTGCATAAAATTAACTAAAATATAATGAACATTCCTTCACTTCTTCAAGTATCTCCTAGGATCACTTTCTTTAATTTGATAAGAATCTAAACATTATCCTCCACTAGCTTGGGGATCTTTTTACTTCTTGCTACAAATATTTGATGAATTTTATGGATTGTATCCATCTTTTATTCTAATTTTGTGTTTATTTCAAGAAAACATAAAATTGTGATTTAAACAATAATGCACGTTCTTATGTAGAAATAGTAAATGTTGATTTTTAAGTTACACTCACTATAAACCTTCACTCACATAAATATCAAGTATGGGAAGCTTGGACTTATGGAAGACAACCATTGTAATTAAAAGACTAGCTCCTTTTATGGCTTGCAATGAACACTTCTATCTACTTTCAGGTTTGAGGTAAGGAGAGAAAATGCTAAAATAAAATATTGAATGAAAATCTAATCTAAGTGAATAATCATAAATTATTTATTAGATAAGTCGTTTATTACACAATTTCAATATTTGCACAAAAATCATCAAACAATTTTGTGATTTAACCATAAAAAAAAAACAAGAGATTAGTCTCATGAAAAAATAAAAAAGATGAACAATCTTTATATTAATCACTTAATTGAACATAATTACAAAATTAATAGATCATAAAATAATTTAACATTGTTGAATTAAAAAATGCTTAAAAAAAAACAAGTTTACAAAACTTTACAAGCATGAAATTCATAAAATAGTCTAAAATTTTATCTAAACATACCACTCATATACACCAAAATAAAATAGTAACAATTTTTTTAATAGAGTGGACACTTAATGCTTTTGACGTGTAAGAACTAAACTAACAATTTTTTTTATAGTATGATTTTTAGATGCATATGAATTTATAAAAAATGGTGGCTAAATCTCATGGACGATGACTATTAATTCCATTTGAAGGGACAAACATGATAGTGACATCGTAAAAAATGCTTAGCCAGGACATCAAAATTCCCATTGCTGATAAAAATAAATCTAATACCCAATGTACGCTAGCTCTAAACTAATGGAGGAGAATGGAGAGAAGTTGCGTGAGCCGTCAGATGAGATGACTTAGGTTGGCATCAAACTGTTGTTGGTTGCTATGAAGATTAAAAATACTTACATGAGGAAACGTAAAGCCCATAAAGGAATCAGTCAAACAGTAGCTAGTGCACCAACTCATGGTTAAAATGATTGACAATTCTGTGGGGTTGCACAGGACCACCATGTAACCCGACTGATATCACCTTTATAATTTTTTTTATGCCGGAAGAAGGAGCGATCTGGCATGAGTTATCTACGGTTGACATACTGTCCTTACCTGTGAAAGACGATTGAATGTATCTCAGCCGTTCACTCTCATTATAAATAATAGTGAAACAGTGCGTGAAAGATAGAAGCAATGAACATATTTTGTGGTGATCAAACGGCAAATCAGCGGAGGATATGCAGAAATCCACGTCCTACGATAAATGTAAGAAGCCCGTAGAATGCTTTCAATCTCGTCCTTTGATATATTCAAACACTCTACGAGAACACACCAAACTTAATATAATATAATATAATATAAATTATATTTTTATTTATATGGATGATGTATATGTTTATTATAAAATTATATTTTTTTTATGTATAATAAATTATCAAATATATTTTATTCTCAAATAATATTATATTATTATACATTTAATATTCACTTATATATGTTATTTAGTTATAGATTTATTGTTAGGATTAAGGTGCCATCTTCCTTGTAAATCTTATGTCATATTGCATGGTTTCAAAATCAACAAAACCTTACAACTGTGCATCTTTCTCTCCAAAGCACAAAACATGATTTGAAATGTCTTTCAAATACCTTAAAATCCACTTAATTGCTTCCCAATGAGTTTTACCTAGATTGCTCATAAATCTGCTTATTACTCCCACTGCATGGGCAATGTCAGGACGAATGCATATCATGGCATACATGAGACTCCCAACAGTTGATGAATATATAATACCTTTCATGTCTTCTTGATCTTGTGGTGTTTTGGGACACATTTCATAGGATAAATAGAAGTGATCAACAAGTGGAGTGTTTACAACCTTAACACCCTTCATGTTGAATCTAAGACCTTGTCTTGATGTATTTCTCTTATGAAAATTGACCGATCTCTCTCTTCCATCTATCCTTGATTATGGTCATACCAAGACTCCTCTTGCCCTTGTTTCTCAAAACCTTCAAATTGGTGCATATATAACTCCTCTTCCATGTCGCTATGGAGAAATGCAATCTTCACATCAAGTTGCTTGAATTCAAGGTCATACACCATTATCAAGCCCAAAACTACTCGAATAGAAGTCATCTTCACAACTAGTGAAAATATCTCACTAAAGTTGATCACTTTTTTCTAATCATTCCCCTTTACTACTAACTTGGCCTGATAATGTTTTTTGCGTCCCTTTTCCTCTTTTAATTTGTACACCCATTGATTCTCAATGCTCTTTGATTGGGTGGAAGCTTCACCAAATCCCATGTATGATTGGTCAGATCCGTGAATCCATTTCCTCATTCATTGTGTCCATTCACTTTGCATGATTAGCATCTTTGTAGGCTTCTTTGAAGGTAGCTGGCTTTGCTTGATTAGAGATCAACAATTGATAGTCATCTAATTTAGATGAAGGTCGATGTTCCTAGATGGACCTCCTCAAATGAGGAGTTTTGCTCTCTATATTTGTTTGTACTGACTACAAATTTGTCCCTCTTGAAAATTCAAAATTAATCCTTTATATTTGATGTGGCTCAAAGGATACCAATGAAGGAAACAATTATCATTGTTTCTTATTTCTTGTGTGGGATTAGTATTACCCACAATATGTGACTATGGAGTGAGTTTGTCTGATACAAGAGCCTCCATAGGAGCATTACTAGCATCCCCAACCATGACCTTTATTACCAAGTCCCACATCATAAATGCCATGTAATCATCCCAAATGCCATTGGCACTGTTCATTGGTCATGAGGGAGAATTTCCTTTCGCAACATGTCTTAAACTTGGTGTGGGCAACAAGGTTGGCATTGCTATAGTAGGTTACATGGATAAAATTCACATGTAATATGTTGTGAAATTAAGGAGTAGTCTTTAGGGAATCATGTGACACCAAAATCACTTCCAATGCGAGTCAAACTTGGCATAGATATGGCAGGTCAGAAGGAAGCATTCTCTACTATCGCTTCAAAGAGAGTAGACCATGGATTCGGGGTGTTCTTCACTTGGAGCTATGTGGAATATTCAATAGAGCACCCAATTCTTTGTGTTGTTGGTAACTTCTCATTTGATTTTTAGGAAGAAGGAGCTTCTCACACAACTCTTATCATTGTGGGTAGAGAAATATCTTGATTTTTTCCTCCAACCATGCCTTGTGCAGTTGTATGTAAATTACCTCCAATTTGTGATGCCTATGAATTGTTGTTTGTGATATCTAATAATGGGACATACTCTTTTACTTGTATCCTCTATGCTTGTAGACTTGGAAACACCTTTTCATTGAAGATCACATCCCAACTACAAACTATTTGTCTAGCAATTAGATCCCATAATTTGAAACCATATTGTTCTTCTCCATAGACAACAAAGATACACCATTTTTATTTGGGATCCAATTTCGTTCTCTTCTCCTTGGGAACATGAGAAATGGCTTCATAGCCAAATACCCATAGGTGATTGTAAGTAATTCATCTTCCCAACCATTTCTCTTCTAGAATGTCAAAGTCCAAATGAGATGAAGGGCCTCGATTGATCAAATAAATAATTGTATTAACTACCTTTGCCCAAAATTCCTTTCCCAAACCTACATTAGAGAGTGAAACAAAGAAAAAGGGAACCCTAGGTCTACTATATAAATCTAGGATTCAAATGATTTTTTGTTGTTGTGGTGTTTAAATATTATGTTTCATTAAGATGGAGATTAACAAGGTGTATAGATTGACTTTCAACCAAGTAGGTGATCCAATCAAACTTGAATCTCCATCATATTAAGGGTTATACTAATTTGGAAATTATTTTCTATGATTAACCTAATTAGACTACATGACCTAATATAAAAATTGCAATAAATAGATAATTAACAGTCTGCAACAACTTGTAGGAAGATTTGGGAAGCACAGAGAACTATGTACCTATCACCAAAAGTTTGATATGATTGATGTAGAAGGATAGAGTTTTCCCAGGGCGTATGGGTCCTCGTAGGCCTTTTCTGCTCTACTTTTGGGGTCCTGTGATGATAGATCTAAGATTTTGATTTCCAGTTACAGAGCTATCAAAATACTGTCAGATAATTATGTAGGTGAGTTTCCATGAGTTGACAAGATGTAAGGATTTAAATTCTCTAATGAACAATTTACCTTCAAGCTTCCTTCAATCCTCTTCAAACCTAAGATCTGCACATTCACAAAGAGAGAAAATGTTGGACCATTTAGAGGCCTGCCTCAGTCAAACCTCGTGTAAGTGTTTCCACTTCCACAATGACAATACCAATGATAAAATGATAATGGATAGGAAGGAATGATGAAATCACAAAGTTCTACAACTCACCACCCTTCAATGGCTTCCTTGAAGGATTGAAGCCATGCACATCACCTCAAGGTCTTGATCTTTCTTTATTGATTTGATTGAATGATTTGGAGACCTACAAAAGTGTTAGCCTTCACAAAACAATGATAACATGAACAATCATGAACTCACATAAGATTTGACATGATGTTAGGATCTTGAATTGCTGCAATAAAGCTCTGAAATGCAACTCTTGACTTGCTCTTGAATGCTCTTGACAATAATTTCTCTAATGATTTTCTAGATAGATAAATGAAATGATAAATGAAATGATGCAATAACTAGGTATTTATAGGCATTTCTATAATTTCTTGAGAATTAAATCCTAATAGATACATTTGTAATTTGAATTTTGAATGTTAAAATGCTCAATTATGAAATGTCCAAAATTGGTCCCCGGTAGAATAGGAGGACCCATACGCCTTAGAGTGAATGGGTCCTCGCCCTATTCTCTAGGACATTAAGTGTTTGGGGCAGACTAATAGTTGGATGCATTTGTTCAATTCTTGTAGTTTCTTAGAAAGTGGTACAAATGGGATATGAAATGCATAATTTTGGAAATTAGGGATCCAATTAGACTCAGTAATTTAGGAGGAGAAAAAATAGTGTGAAATTTTTAAGAGTGACAATTTACGACGCTATATTTAGCCCCCACTTTAGTGAGAGTATAAACTTGTGCTCAAACTCACACCAAAGTAGAAAATCTATGTCAAGGGGTGATCCCACAAAGTTGGTTTACAATTTCTGAGAGATTTTGATTTTTGTTGAAATCACATATTTTCAGAAAATATAATGATTTAAGCCTTAAAAAGTTCCATTTAAAGTATTCCAATTCAAGAGGGTTTGATCAAACTACCTTAGATCAAACCCCCTTGATAGAACCCTATTAGTTTCAAACCATACTTATAACAGAGTCTCCTTTACACCTATCAAAATGTTGATAAAAACCACTTTTAATTTACCTTTTGGGGGATCAAATGAATTCATTTAAACTTATTTTTTGTAAGTATGTAGTCCTTATTATAAGCTTCCCAAAAAGTATATTTTTAAATAAATTTAATTTAATTATTATATTTATTTTTTGTTTCTTGTGAATGTAGGTTTTTCACCAAAAATCAAGATCTCTATTTTGCACATGTGGAAAAATAGAAGATTATCAAAAAACAATTAAAAAATATGAGTGCACTAGATATTGAAGTCCTTGATCCAACAAAAAAAATTTGAATTTTGATACATACAAAAAAAATTGTGTTATACAATTCGCCTATTTCTGAAATGTAATTGGTTTGACTTCAAAACTTGATTAAGAAAAAAATATTCAATAAAACACTATGAAACCAATTGGAAGCACTAGATATTGTAGTTACAAATCTAAATTAAAAAAAAATATAATTTTATCCTTCATGGAAAATTTTTTTATGTGTTATATGGTGAGCATCACTCCTTAAAAATGGTGTTTACTGAAAAAAAATAGTTTTTGAAGATGGAAAAAGAAGTGCAACCTGATTCCAAACTTTTTGAAGAAAATATATTTAGAATCTACACATAAAATGTCACAAATCACTAGTTTGCATCATCTTCAAATTCCTCACGGTTTAGCAACTATAGGTGCCCAAAAGTGAAGATTTAGTTCAAAAAAATCAGTTCGGTGTCTAGTTTGGCCAAAAATTATAAACCTGTAGTGTAGGATCACTGCAAGAGGGGTCCAATTGTCCAAATTTTGAAGAGATAGGATGACTAAGGATCAAGGGAGGTGATCAAGCCGCCAAGATTTAAGATCCCATGGCGAACCAACATAAGCACAAAGGAACAAACATATGTATGAAACACAACAAGACAACATACACTAACATATAATGTCAACATGAAATGCAAAAGCAAGGTATGGAACAACAAGTTGTGTTATGATAGGATCCAGACTCAAGGTGCTCATGACTCACACCATAGAAAATTCCAATATTTTCTTGGAGAATCACAAACAAGAAAGGCAACACGGGCTAGTGAAGTCTGATATTCACTAGGTGAGCCCCCAAGACAACGTAGCAAAATGGGAAACACACTATGTCTAGTGACGACCTCTTTTCACTAGGTTTGTACCCATGACAACCATACCAAGTGTTATGCTCCATGACTAATTTAAGGTGCTACAAAATGATCAAAATGTTATGCCAACACAACACTGAGTTCAATGCATGTGAATAAAGTGAAGCAAAAATTGTCAATGCCAATGCACCACTAAGTCCAATGTTTGTGAACAAAGTGAAGCAAAATAATGCCAATGTATGCCCCCAATTTAATGAAATTGCAAAATAGAATGCTATGAGAAATTACTTAAAAGTAGAAAAATGATAAATATCATGCACCAAAAGATCATAAGAGCTTATTCGAAAACTATGCCAATGATATGTTTCCAAATAAAGCTACCTCATAATAAGGGGTTGCCTCCCAAATGCAATGCAAAAAATAACATAGAATATGAATAAATAAATTCCTCATAGTCCATATGTTCTTTAGTTTCTCCATAGTCACTTTAGCATGAAGCTCTAAGTGTCTTAATGGCCATAAATGGATTCAATTTTACTAATGCTTAATGTCTAAGACTAGTCTTTAAATGATGATTGATAGGTTTATTTTTGTGCAAGCATCTTGTCAAAATTCTCTTTGGATAATACACTATTATTACCACCCAAGGGAAATGATAATACTTATTGCATGAGAGAGATGATATGAGCCTTCATTGACTACATTGTTTGATTAAAGTGCAAACTATTGTAGACTATATTTTGCATGATCTTACCCTTCTTGAACTTCATTAATCTTCACAATAATGACTCTTTTGTTATCAATTGTAATATTAAACTAATCATTTAAAATTTTACATAATTTCTAAATACAAATGTTCACAAATACAAACATTGGGACTATGGATCCTTTGGTGGCACCAATTTTAGCTCACTTCTAGACAATTTTTTTTGAGGTTATAAATTTGAATGCAAATTTTAACTCTACAACTATTCTTTAGATTGTCATTAAGTAGAATGCATGCAATTACTTGATGGGGGATATATATCCTATACATTTCTTGATATTTTGAACTTGGTATTTTAGCCTTTAAATATGTTGAACTCATAACATGCAATAGTTTTTGATAACTCTATAGTTTGTGCCTTATTCTACAAAAAATTTATTATAATTGTCATGTTTGTCAACTTTTGTGCATAATCTTGTAACTTTTCTTTCAATTTTGCATTTTCATTTTCCAATGCCTATTTCAAATCCATTAGCTCACTAATACCCTCTTAGTCTTCTCTTCCTTCTCAAATATTTTCCTATAGCCCTCTAATGTAATACAAGTAGCTTATCTAGTTCAATATGCAAGTTTCAGGCTTTTTCTCTTTTTGCCTAGACTTCCTCAATAGAGACCCTTGATCTAACTCTTAATTAGTATAATATAATTATTGATTTAGGGATTTGAGCATACTTGTTTTCTTGGGGGTTTCTTTATGTTTGTGAACTCCAATTCTCTCCTTTTGAGCTTTTGACTAGCATTGATGAACTTTGTTGTGGACTATTTTTTCCATTTCTTCCTTGGGTTCAACTTTGTCCTTGGCATGAGCCATAGGGCATAATATAGGTTAGGTTATTCTAGTGGTTTATTATATTTTATTTCATCCTATGTAAAAGGTAAACGTCAAAAGTATGACCTAGTTGCAAGGACGATAGCCTATGTTTGTTAATTGTTAATTTGTTTTGGTTTTTAGTTTCCGTTCTTTCAATTTGCACTTCACTTTGAGATTTGGGAGATATATCCATATCTTGTAATTTGGCATACTTTATGATGATATATTTTTGTATGTTTTTTCCAAAAATTAATCAAATTTTGAGTTAATTTTATAATTAATTTTACAGATATTATTGTTTTTTTGTGTTGAATTTGATCTCTGGCTCCTCTTTTCTTAATTCTATATCAATCCACATCTGAACACTTTTTTGGTCCATATTTTTAGATTCATTTTCTAGTCTATTTAATTTAAATTTTAAATTTGTCTATAAAGATATTATAAAAAAAACCCAATATCTTATCATATTGACTAGAGCTGTTAAACATGGAGACTAGAAGTTTCTATTGGTTTAGAAATTCTGATTCTGAGTCCCGCGTACAATGTTCGAAAATGGTTTTTGTTTTGTAAAAATTAAGGAATTTACTAAAGGGAATACCCTTCTTCCATATTCTGGTTGCAAAACTAAGCTTACAGAGCTCTGCATAGAGATTTCACTTTTGCGATATTTATTATTAAAAAATAAATATCTTAATCATATTCAGAGCTGTTAAACCTGGAGGCTTGAATAGGTTTACAAATTCTAACTCTGAGTCCCACCCACAATGTTCGAAAATGGTTTTTGTTTTGTAAAAATTAAGGAATTTATTAAAGGGAATACCCTTCTTCCATATTCTGGTTGCAAAACTAAGTTTACAGAGCTCTGCATAAAGATTTCACTTTTGTGATATTTATTACTAAAAAAATGTTATACTGATCTATCCTTGTGGATTTGTGTTTGATTGACATTCACACTTGGGATTGCGTGCCTGCATGGTATTCCAACAATCAGATTCTTGCCGTCTGGTTTCCCGTGTAAAGGTGCACCACATTCCAGCGTTAATCCAAAGTCATTGGAACGAATTAGGTGCTTGGAATTCTATAAAGTGTGGCGTGCTTTTAGTTGCATTGCCAGGCAATTAAGGGAGCGGATTCCTTCCATGAGCTCGTATAGTTTGGCGTGCATGCTCACTAGCTTGCACAAAGTAATTTATAATGCACTTTTTAAAAGGTTGAACTCTTTAAAGATTGGAAATCGAATCTTTTATTAAATTAAATGTAAACTGTAAGGATTGCCTCAAGTTTACTCATGTGCAACCTAGCACACAAGTCAATTATCAAAGAGGGGCAAAATCATGGTAAAATTTACATTATGCATTCTATGTTAATATTAGAGGAGATTTAAATAAATCAATTATCAACTAACTCATCTAATCAGCATTGGAGTGCATGAGCCACTTGCACAATGATTTAGGATTCAGACTTCTCTACATGTCATCAATCTGATTGATGAACATTGTCATTGTAGATCATTCATCACAATCTATTTGAGATAATGCTTCATTATTTGCACACAACTAGCAATATTAAGCATATGTATGCATGTATGTTTCATCATTACTGTTTCCTAACAATTAGCATTTATGCCATTTACTAACAAATCAAGAAGTTCTCTCTCTACATGTGTGATTGCATATCTAGGTGTCTTGGAGCTCGAAGATCACTTGAAGATTAGGTTACAAGCTTGGAGAAAGCTATTGGAGTTGTCCCCTCATTTGCAAGGTTGCTATCTTCACAAAAGGTCACCTATAGGTTGCAAATTAGGGTTTCAGACTCATAAACAAAATGTGGTAGAAAGAGAAGATATTGGAGCATAGATCTAAACTTTGAATTCCCAAAAAAGAGGAATGAGACTAATATGCTAGAAGTGGCGTATGAGTTCCACTATAGGCATTTTTCTAGATTTTTGCAGTTTTAGTTACCCTTTTTCTAAAAACATGTTCTAGACCAGAAACCTTGATCTGGGACTAATATGCCCAGACTGACGTATGAGTCCCAGTGTTCCAAAATTTAAACGTTTTCAATAATTCAAAGCTTCATTTAGTCTCCTTTAGGTTTCCAAACTGCACACATTTCATCTTGCGGCTCTCTATTTTGTTTTATATGCATTTTTAGTTCATTAAGTGAAGTATTGCATCATATTAGGGTTAATCATTAGATTTTGCATTTCATGTGACTTTCCAAGGCCTAGCTTGGTGGTGAACCCCTCATTAGTTTAAAATCAGAACCTAGGACAACCCTATTGTAATATCTCTTTCCCCTTTGCATGCTCTAGATTAAGATCTTTAGGGTTTCCCTTCAATGAGACAATTGTGAAGTGGGTTGCTCTATGTTCTAAACCATATGAAAGCAAATCCATTTTTGATTGTTTCATTTTGGTGAACTTTCATTTAAAACATCATAATTTTGACTTCGAGTGCATCATCATCCTAGATCTTGCTTGCATTAACATCGCATTAGGGTTTGCATTAGTTAATTGGCATTCTAGGGTTTAGAAATCTTGCATTAGTGAAAGTGCATATAGCTTGCATTTTTGCATCTCAAATCATTGAAAATATCTTAAATTTGCATTTACATTTAGTTTACAGATCATACAAACTAAAAAGCATAAAAATCACTTGAAATTTTCTAAAAATTGTGAAAAAAGCCCTAACTGCCCAGGACTCATACACCCCTCTGGGCGACTTAGTCCTAGTCTAGATTTTAAACTTCCTTTTACAACATTAAAAACCTCATTTTTGTGCTTCCTAATCTTGCTAGTAACATATAGTATCAATATGGAATGTTTTAGTAACTTATGTTTTATGTATCTAGGTCAAATCATCCATGCAGTGTAGTCATCTTTTTTAAAATAATTTCAAATTTTCATTTTAGTAGTAAAAATATTCAGATATGTGGGAAATTTGTTTACATTTTTGAAGAATTGCATAAATTAGATAGTTTAATTTCACATGTTAGCATGTTTCCTTTTATGATATGTGGTTTTGATATGGTTAAAAATGGATTGCATAAGTACAACATCCCCTCTTATGAGTTCAATTTAGAGTACAACAATGAGGTCATTAAGAAACATGTTAGTCATCCTTCTATTATCTTTCATAGTTATGGGAACATCTTAGAGAAATCAAATCAAACCATTGACACAATCCTTAATATTACATTTCCCATTGGTGAGGATGGTATAATACAAGAAGATACTAGCATAGATAATCATGAAAGCCATAATTTTTCTTCTCCCAATACCTCTCCTACTAGTGACAAAGGTATCTTGGTGAAAGAAGATACAATCAATGAGAATCATGAGATTCTTGATTGTCTCTCTCCTCCTCCCTCTTGAGAGGATATTATGACACAAGAAGATGAGATCATAGACACATTTTTAAACATCACCTTACCTAGTCTACACTCATCCCTTGCTTATAAAAATATTTTAGTGAAAGAGGATGATATCATAGAGAGACATGACAATACAAATTTTCCTTCTCCTAATATCCCTCCTCAATGCGAAGAGGATAGCTTAGTGTTAGAAGATGCACCTATTGAGATTCATGAAAATCTTGTTCCTCCCTTCCCTAATGCTCATACCATTTGGAAACATCTATCTGGTAAGCATGAAAATCATAATTGTCTGTCTCTTGACGCCTCCCCTTCTTGTGATGAAGCTACTTTACAAAATCTAACCATGGAATGTGATGAACATCTTACAAACTCTCCTCCTAGGGAAGATATCATGGTGCAAGAAAATGATAACATTGACAATAATGATATAGTTCCCTTAGATGAAGATGATGAAGTAACATTAGACTCTCCTTCACTAAGGGTAGTTAATATTATTCAACCTCAACTCATCATTTACCCACCTAAGAATAATGTATTGTAGCAGTCGAGTCATAATACCATTGCTCATACATATAACACTCAAAACAATTCACAACCAAGGAAAACACCTTCAATATCCTCCCAGTGCCTAATCCTATCCTACCTAACCCTATCATACTAGGTCCTTCTCGTGGAAAGAAGTACGATCTTGTCAAACAATTAAAGAATACTCCTGCTAAGATATCCTTATGGGACCTTATTCAAGCCTCCCCTCATTATCTTAACATGATTCAAAGTGCTTTACAACAAGTTTCTATCCCGTCTAATGTGCAACTAAATGACATAGCAGCCTTGATTCAAGGAATGAATGCTGACATTATTTTTCACCAAAGTGAGCTCCCTCCTTTGGAAGTGCAAAAAAAAAATTACGCTCTCATGATAATAGCTCAATATAAAAGAACATGGATAAAGCAAACCCTTGTTGACAATGGATCAACCCTTAATGTGTGTAGTGTGACCCTTTGGATAGGCTTGGTGTGGATAAATAAAAAATTCAACCCGACTCTTTATCTATTAAGGGATTTGACAATACATAGGAAAACAACCACTTGGTGTGATCACTTTACCTATTACAACTAGAAAGGCCGCATTAGAAACATTGATCCATGTTATGCCTCATGATCCTTCATATAATCTCCTTTTAGGTAGACCATGGATTCAAGCAGTGAATGGGGTGCCTTCTACTCTTCATCATAAAATGAAGCATATTTACAATAAAAAAGTGTACACACTTGAAGCTAACCTTGACCCAAATAGTTGTTTGAACATTGAGAAAGGAAAGGAAAATCATTTGAAAACATTAACACCAACTACATAGGTAGAACCTGTACAACAGAAAGACAAACAAAATCATATCAAGGAATTCACAAAGCTATTAGAAGATGATTGGGGTTCCTTAGATTTCACATAATTCATGGGTGAATATGAGATCATAAACAAATACTCTAAAAAGGGAAAAGAAAAAGTGATAATGTCAACACAAAACTCTGAAGACCCTTTGAAAGCATCCACCTCAACCACTATAGAAAATGAAATAAATTATACAACAAACTTTGATGAAGCTGATTATCAAAAACCATTGAATCCAAAAGAATTGAAAAATATTTATGGGAAAGGTTACAAACTTATGAAACAACTTGGGTATAGTGGAAAATGATGTGGTGCTAGAGAACAAGTTAGTTGTGTCCCTATAGAGCCTCACATGCAAGAAAAGACTAGTGATCTTGGTTATTGTCCTTTGAAAGAGACAAGGAACCCTTCACTTAATGTCAACACTCTTACAAAAGATTCTTCTAAGCTGAATTTAACATTAGTGCATCCTGAATTAATAGACACTAGTGGTCTTGACTGTTATCCTTTGAAAGAAAAGAAAGAAACATAGAAGTCTTTGCTTAATATCAATTTCATCACGCAAAACACTAATGATTTGAATTTGTTAGATATTATGCCTTCCTTTAAGGAAGAGTACAAAATCTCGCAATTTAAAGAGTCTTGTGTAGGTATGACATCTTATACTAAGCAAGAGACATCTTTGTTTCAAAATAAAGGAACATCTTCTACTCTTGATCAAGAGAGTATCTTGTCGACACTCCAAGATCGTTTGATATCTCTCCCTCCAAGAACATGAAAGAAATTTCACTACAAGAGTTAATTTTGTGCATATCATAAAGTTCATGGTCATTCTTCTAATGAATGTAAGGGTTTGACTAATTGAATTCAACATCTTAAGGATTGTGGTGCTCTTCCTTATGTTGAGGCACTTAGTTCCTCTATTCATTTTGACTCATCCTTGGAGTATGTGCAGGATCATGATGGGCCAAAAAGTGGTGATATGATGGGTATGTGTAGGGTATGTGGCTGAAAACTATTTTTTTTACCAAAAATTGATGAAACAAAAAGGGTTTTTAAAGGGGATTTTTAGCTTTCCACCAATATAAATTATGCTTTACTTTGAATTTAATAAATAATTATTATTCATTTTCTATTTGAATTACGACTAAAGTCCTCATTGATAGGCTGATTGAAAAACATCTATAGCTTTCAAATGGTATCACATTTTCTGAATCTGAAACATGTGTAATATTCTATGTTGTGCATACTATAAGATTAAAAAATGAATTTCACAAAGTTTTGACCAAGTTAAGGTGGTCAGACATACAAGTTTTTATATTTTTTTAAAGTTTTAATAAAAAATTCATAATTAATTATTTACTTGGAAAAAAATTACAAAATAATATGAATCACATCGAGACATGAGTCCTTTACTTATATCTAAAATATTATAAAAGAATATTATCATTTTATTGTGGTTAGGGTGGTCAGACAAACACCTACTTCTTATTTTTTCCCTAAAATTTAAGTACTACTACATTGAAATTTAAAATTTTCTAGTAGTTTATAAAATACATTCAATTTTCTATAGATTCTATTCTTACAAATTTTTGAAATAATATAGATAACTTATTCAAATTTTTACGTCAAGTTGACTAACTCTGATTTTTTTGAATTTTTTGCCACTTAAGGGCCTATTTTTTCCATGATGATCCTACACGTACCCTTGTCCTGCACTAAGTGGGGGCAAGGGGTTAGGTAGCCTTGTCCTCATATGTCACTTGTCATTGTCTCTTTTGGCTAGTTAACTACCTTTCATGTACATATAAGAGAAAGCTTGGGACGTGGACAACATGCCTTAAGTTGGCTCACATGTGACATACTTAAATTCATGGCATAGCTTATTGGAAACATATGTCTTGGCATAAGGATTTTTGAGTAACCCCTCATGTCTTCTACTTTAAAGAAATTTCCCACAATAATGGTGTCAGCAACCGCTTTAAAGTGGGGGTGTACATCGACACTCATGTTTCATAATTGTGTGATTTTCTTTCTTCCTGTGATGTGTCCTTTTCTTGGTGGTGTCATTGGGTTTGATTTCCTTTGAGAGCATGATATTTCTTTGATTTTTCCTCTCTTGGATACATTAGGCACAATGTTCCCTAAGAAGAGACCTTACATGAACTAAGAAAAATCCCTTTGAATGTACCTTAACACTATTTCACATTTACAATAACCGTTATATGGCCACCTTGCATAATACACTTTGCATGCTTGTGGATCCATCTTGTTTGTTCATGAGTACCAAGAATAGAAAGCTTTGCTTGCCTCATGAAGCTTGAAGTTCATTTTTGCATGGAAACTTATCAAAGTTATCAAGAGATATAACTTTGGTATGGTTGGACAGGAAGCCGATCCAAGGCATGACTTTCCCCTAGCCACTTGCATGTGTATGTGAGCATATACTGGTCATGTGTGTATGTGTCTTACGCCTTTGGATACTCATCCAAAGGATAGCTTGAATTTTTGTTGTCTCAGAGTGAGCATTTTTTTTTGACAAACAACTTAGATATGATCCCCATCGTGTTGGACAAACAACTAAAGCTTGATCCACCTCATTTTTATTTTTTATTTTTTTATTTTTCTTTCTTTTAGTTATTGACATTGCATGTTTGCATATCTTGATGCTGCATATTATACACCTTGTATGTGTCGTTTTGTGCTTATGTCAGTTTTACGTAGGATCTTGGATCTTGGGGGCTTAACCACCTCCTCGATCTTTGTTATCCTAGACCATCTTCATTGGTACGCTTGTACCCCTCTTGAATGTCTACTTTAGTGTGAGTTTGAAACAAGTTCATCCTCTCACTAAAGTGGGGGCTAAATGTAGTGTCCAAAAATGTCATCGTGTACATTTTCACACTTAATTTGGGAATAATTAATGTCAAAATGAACTTAAGGTCGCCTTAATCTAGTGTTGTACACATCCACATTGGATTTAGGGCCCATTTAAGCTAAACAAATCAAAATTTTCCTTAATTTAATGTTGTAAAGTGTATTTATTCACACCTTCATTAAATTTAGGAGGTTTGTAAACCAAATGGACCTAATCTAGTGTTGTAATGTGTTGTACACATTCACATTGGATTTAGGGCCCTTTTAAGCTAAATTGACTTATTTTTCCTTAATTTGATGTTATAAAATGTATTTATTTACACTTTCACATTAAATTTTGGTCCATCTTGCATTTATGACCTTAATATCATCATTAATAGGCCCCTTAGACCATATATTGTGCATACCAAGGCATATTTCAACCAAAATCCTAACATAGACCTCAAATAGACTTAATTTCTTAACTCCCCAACACTTTCTCTCTCCAAAAAGGTCTTGTGGGATCCATATGCCACCTTGGGCTTATGAGTCCCACCCAGGTGGGACACATATGCTAGAAGTGCCATCTAAGTCCCATTTGGCCCTTTTTTAGTGTTTTGAGTGAGAAAATATGGGTTTTAAGTTCAAATTTCATGGATGTTGGCCTATGGGATCTAATAAACATGATATTATATGGATTGCCTATATAAAAAAGGTCTCAAATCATTATTTCATTAAGCCTACATGATATCAAGTCAAGCAATCAAGAGTTAAACATTCCAAGACTCCATAAGAGCATCAAGAGAATTTACAAGATCACTTCTAAGGAATTCAAGAGAAAAATTCTTCATCAATTGTTGCAGCAATTCAAGATCCATCATCATGTCAAGATTATCAGGGATCAAGCATGTTGGTGAGCTAGTGTTATGATGTTGCATTCAAGATCCAAGAAAATCATCTTTCTACACTTATTTCAAGATATAGATCTACATCCTTCATGGCCACTTCATGTTATGTTGTTGATTTAAAAGACATCATTCAAGATATCATTATTCATGTTTCATGTTTCCTTATTGCATTATCTCATCATTTCATTTAATTACCTCAAAGGGGTTTGACCAAGGCAAACCCCCATTTACTAACAAATCAACAAGTTCTTCTCTCTCTACATGTGTGATTGTAGATCTAGGTGTCTTGGAGCTTGAAGATCACTTGAAGATTAGGTTACAAGATTGCTAAAATTTGTTGGAGCTGTCCCCTCATTCACAAGGTTGCTATCTTCACAAAAGGTCATCTACATGTTACAAATTAGGGTTTTAGAGCTAGAAACAAAGTGTGGTAGAAGGAGAATATATTGGAGCACAAATCTGAACTTTGAATTCCTAAAAAAGTGGAATGGGACTGATACACCAGAAGTGGTGTATGATTCTCACTAGAGGCATTTTTCCATATTTTTGTAGTTTCAGATACCCTTTTTCCATAAACTTGTTTTAGACCAGAAACCTTGATCTGGGACTGATACGCCCAGACTGGCATATGAGTCCTAGTGTGCCAAAATTTTAGTGTTTTTAACTTTTTAGAGCTTCATTCAATCTCCTTTAGGTTTCCAGGTGCACACATTTCATCTTGTAGCTCTATGTTTTGTTTTATATGCATTTTAAGGTCATTTAGTAAAGTATTGCATCATATTAGGGTTAAGCATTAGATATTACATTTCATTTGTCTTTCCAAGGCCTAGCTTGGTGGTGAACCCCTCATTAGTTTATAATCAAACCCTAGGACAACCCTATTGCAAGATCTATTTCCCCTTTGCATACTCTAGATTGAGATCTTTAGGGTTTCCCTTCAATGAGACAATTGTGAAGTGGGTTTGCTCCATGTTCTAAACCATACAAAAGTGAATCCATTTTCCATTATTTCAGTCGTGTAGACCTATTTTAGTGAAGAACACATTTTGGTTTCTTTCCCAGGGTTATGTGGGTTAGAGTTTTGAGCTAAAAGGTTATGGTGTTACATGTTTCATCTAATTAGGTTGACCAAATTGATGATATGTTTGTTTGTAGAAGATGTATGTACATAGATAAGGTTGGATTAGTGTGTGAAGGTGTGGTGTAGAGATTGTGTGCAAGATGCAATGTAGAGTGAAGTGGGAAATTTGATAGTGGTGAAGTATGAAGTGTGTAAAGTTAGTTTTCTGAGTTTAATTGGAACTGCATCTTTAGCATGTTGGAGATGCATTGTTAGCAATTCAAAATCTAGTAGTGAGTCATTCTTCTATTCTATTTTCTATTTTAGATAGTGAGTCCTTTGGGTAGTGACCATTTCTTTCTGGATAGTGAGTCTTCTAATCTGTCATCCATTTTAACTGGTTATAATATATTGTGAGCTAATCCTCATTGTCATTTTTTCCTTCCATTTTTTTTTTGTTGTGTTGCATGCTTTAATTGTACTTTCCATTTTTGGAAGTTTGATGAAGTTAATGAATTTTAGTGAATACTGACTCAACCCCCCTCTTAGTATTTTGGATGTGCAACAATTGGTATTAGAGCTTGGTTCCTTCAATTGGCTTAATCGCTGAGGTAGATCTTGGAGATTGAACACATGGAAACTATGAGGCATCCTATCCTTTTGGAAGAAATTATGATGGAAGGGTTTATTGAAGAATATTGTGAAGTTGACATGAAAGAACTTAGATCTACTCTTGATGATTTGGATAAAGCAGAATGTGAGAATAGAGATTTGAAAGAAAATATTAAGGAAGTTAAGGAATCAAATCAAGAAAATTAAAGAAAGACTCAAGGAAAAAAATGAGAATCTCAAACAATCAAATAGGACAATCATCAATTTGAAAGTGTAGGTTGAAGAAGGAAAAAGAGTTGAAGACTGCTTGAATGCCAAATTGAAAGACAAGTTTGCAAAATATTCTAGACTTGATGAAGAGATTGCGAATTTGAGGATAGATCTGGAGAAAGAGAAGAGTCAAGAGGAAAAATTCAAGAAGAGCTCCACCTCACTTGATGATATGCTTTCTAGTCAGAAGGCTTATAAGGATTAAGAAGGCTTAGGGTTTTAAAAAGGATAAAGTTCAAAAGAAAAATATAATCAAAATAATGTTGAAAAGAAGAATAATGAGAAAAGGAGGATTAGAAATAAGAAGAGAAATGCCAAACATGTCTAGAACCAGAAGAAAGATGTTAAGAGACCCCCTATCAAACAACCAACTACACAAAGGTACTCATCTTTTAATGGTTACTGTTACTCCTACAATAAATTTGGACATAGAGCTATAGAGTGTAGAAGCATAATGAATCAAAACTTTCAATCAATGCCATACATGCAATAGATTTTCTCAAAAGACTAGTGAATGAATAAGTCAGATGATGAATGGTTACAATAATGGTTACTTTATACTTGCAATGAATTTGAGCATAAGGCTTCTAAATGCAGATCTAAAATGGCAAGAAGTAAGTTTTCTTCACAATAAGGCATCATATGCTATAAATGTAATAAATTAGGACACCTAGCTAAGTTTTGTAGAGGAAAGAATGTGAAGCCCTCTACTTCACAAAAGAAGATTGATTCAGTAAAGAAGATTGATCTGGTAAAGAAGGTTGATCTAGTTGAGGTAAAGGAGGAGATGAACAAGATATGGAAGAAAAAAAAGAGAATGAATTGAGAAAATGTTTCTCAAACTCATTGGTATAACCCTACTTTTGTCACCAATCAGCTCAAAGTTGCATAAGTGTAACTTACATGCTTGTACTACTATACCGCTAGGTGATTGTGAGAGAGGTGTAGTAGTGCAGTTGTTTCCATACCATAGGATTCTTCAAGCAGTCGAGTGGTAGTGTGGTATACCGCCATACCGCGAAATCCTTCAACCTAACTAGTGATAGTGCGGTTACTGCCATCCTGCGGGACTCTTCAGCTTGCCTAGCAGTGGTGTAGTTGAAGGAACATGGGTGAACAAGTGCGGACTTGGTTGATTGTTGAGGTGTACATCGATCAATGGAGGACAGTGCTGACTTGGAGATGGTCGTTCGATGACTGGGAAGTTCAATAGTTTCTATGAACTGAACTGTTTGTGCAAAGAATGAATCAATGATGGTTGTTGTTATACATTGCAATGTATTGTAACTATTATGGGTTCTATTGGTTTGCTGGTCAAATGATTAGTGTGTTCTTCATTGTATTATGTATATGCATTGTAATAGTGAGACATAACAAAGTGATCATAATTTATTCTGTACAAGGTTGATCAAGGAAATGTTGTTGCTATGAAATTAATTATCTAATAGGAGAGTATGTAACTTGTATGTAATTCGATTACTGTAATACAAGAGATTTTTCTTTGGTGTGGTGGGTTTTTCTCCCATAAGGGTTTTCCCACGTAAATTTGGTGTCCAATTGTGTATATGTTTATTTCTCTATTATGTTATTCCTTTCATGTGCATCTTAATTAACTATAATTGCACAATTAAAGACATATTTGCATTCTTCTCTAAGGTTTTGACATTAGGAGAGTTTGTTCTGCACCTCTAGCTTTCCTTACAAGTGGTATCATAGCCTGGTTAGTTGTGTTATCCTTGTGGGTAGGTTGGGTTTTTTGAGTCAATCCTTTTCAGTGGGAGTTTTTTGTAGAAGTTTGGTAATCTAGATTGTAGATTAAGATGGAAAGCAGATTAGGAAATATTGAAATTAAGAAATTCAATGGTAGCAATTTTGAGTTGTGGAAACTCAAAATGGAAGACCTATTGGTGGATCGTGATATTTGGCTTGTTGTGTCTAGAACGAAACCTTCTGGCATGAAGCAAGAAGACTAGGACCTCACATATAGAAAAGCAAAAGGGTTGATAAGAATTTGTTTAGAAGACTCTGGAAAGTTCACGAAGAGAAATCCACATCTTCTTTGTGGAAGAAGCTTGGAGACATTTATTAGGGCAAGTCCTTGGTGAAATTTTTTTTCTTAAGGAAGAAGTTATACTCTTTGAAGATGGAGGAAGGGGCATCTATGGTTGATCATCTGAATACATTTAACATGTTGATTGCTTAGTTAACATGTGTGATTGTGAAAATTGATGATGAAGATCGATGTATTCTTCTATTGTGTTCTTTGCCTGATTCTTGGTATCATTTAGTGATGGTGATTGGGAGCATGAAAACCACTTTCAAGATGGAAGATGTGGCTGTTTCTTTGTTGTCAAAAGAAATGAGAAGAAAATCTCCTGAGATGGAAAAGGAGGCTCTAGCTGTTTGTGGAAGATCGAAAGAAAAAGGTAAGAAGGATAAAAAGTCCAAATCAAAATTAGAAGGGAGATAAAAGTCTCTTGGTAAAAAGTCCAAGGTGAAGTGCTGGAATTGTGGGTAACCTGGTCATGTCTGAAAGGATTGCAAAGAGGAGAAAAAGAAGAAGAAGAAGAAGAAGAAGAAGAAGAAGAAGAAGAAGAAGAAATCTTCTGATGAGGATTCTTCTCAAAGCGATGCATATGCCTTCATTGCAACCTTGGAAACTCAGGCATCAGATGATGTTTGGTTGATTGATTCTAGAGCATCTTTCCACATGACATATCACATAGACTATTTCACAAAGTATGAAAATTAAGATGGAGGAAAGGTGTATTTAGCAAGTGATTCATCTTAGGAAATTATTGGTCATGGAAGAGTCAAAATTCAATTTCCCGATGGAAGAATTAAGGGAATTGATGGCGTAATGCATATACTAGGTTTGGCTCAGAATTTAATTTCTATAAGTAAACTAAATGATGTTGGAGTACAAGTCTCATTCTCAATTAATGGCTACAAAATGACTAGAGGCTCGATGGTGCTAGCTAGGGGTGCCTGAATAGGTACTTTGTATAAGTTGGACGCAATTGTTGTTCAATGTAGCAGTGTCTTTGCAAAGTCACAAAAGGTTGTTCCTATAGAGAAGGAGACTAAAGTCCCTATAGGGGAAAATTTGTCGAAGGTTAAACTTCCAACAGAGAATACTATGCTCTAGCATCAAAGGCTTGGTCACATTGGTGAAAAAGCTTTGAAAGCCTTGAAAAATAAAAACCTAGTTGAGGGGATTGATGATTGTAATCTGGAATTTGAATTCTATGAACATTGTATATATGGTAAACATCATGTTTCTTTTTACTCTAGTCCTCACAAATATTCTAGTGTTTTAGATTATATTCACTCTGATGTTTTTGGTCCAGTAAATGTTCCTTCATTGTCAAATTCAAAATATTATGTATCTTTTATTGATGATTTTTGAGGAGGGAATTTGTATATTTTTTGAAAAATAAATCTAAAGTGTTCAATTGGTTTAAGGAATTTAAGAAATTTGTGGAAAATTAGACTAGAAGAAAAATTAAATGCTTAAGGATAGATAATGGTGGTGAATTATGTTCTAGAGATTTTGAAAGGTATTGCAAAGACCATGGAATTAAGAGGCATAAAACAACACCTTACACTTTGTAGTAAAATGGAGTTGTTAAAAGGTTGAACAAGACGTTGATGTAAAAGGCAAGAAGTATGTTGAGAAATGTTGGTCTAGAGTAGAAGTTCTGGGCTGAGGTTGTGGCTGCAACATGTTACTTGTTGAATCAATCTCCTTCATCAACACTTGTTGAAAAAACACTTATGGAAGCTTGGTCTGGTAAGAAGCCCTCTCTAAGACATATTCGTGTCTTTGGCTATGAAGCATATGTTTATGTGCCAGATGTGAAGAGATCTAAATTGGAGAACAAATTTGTTAAATGTATCTTCATTGGCTATGACATTGGTGTGAAAGGATACAAGCTTTGGAATCTTGTGACTAAAAAGGTTGTAGACAACAAAAGTGTAATCTTTCTAGAGATGAAACTTTCTTTAGTGGATCTATAGTCAACGATGAAAGAAATGAAAGTAGAAAATGATGTTATTGAAATACCTCTAACTCTAGAAAAAGAGGAACAACACATTGATAGTGTACCTAAAACTGAGGAGAGTTCAAGTAGCTCTGAGAGTTTTGAAGAAGAACCACAACCTCAGCCTCAACTTGTGAGGAGGTCTACATGTGAGAAGAAGCAACCTGATAGGTATGGGTTCTTTATGTTAGAATATACTTGTGCCTATGCTTTGATTACTAATACCGATGAGCCTAGTACTATAAAAGAGGCAACTAAAATGTCTGAATTAGATTCCTAGTTGGAAGCCATGATTGAAGAAATGGCATCATTAAAGAAGAATGAGACTTGGGATCTAGTTCCATTTCCTGAAGGCAGAAATCCTGTGGGTTGCAAATGGGTATTTAAAAATAAAATTGGTCTGGATGGCTATGTTGAAAATTATAAAGCAAGGTTGGTTGCAAAGGGTTATTCCCAAGTAGAAGGAATTGATTATGGGGAAATTTTTTCTCTAGTAGCAAAGCTGACATCTATCAAATTTCTTTTGTCACTTGTAGTAGAATATGACTTCGAGATTGAGCAGATGGATGTGAAGACAACATTTCTTCATGGTGATCTTGAAGAAGAAATTTATATGTCCTAGCCTGAGCACTTTGTGGAAAAGGTAAAGAAAATCTAGTTTGCAAGTTAAATAAATCTCTATATATGGTTTGAAATAGTCGCCTAGAATGTGGTACCATAAATTTGACACATTTTTTTCATTGGGATTTGTAAGATCGAAATATGATCATTGTGTGTATTACAAAGTTAAGAATGATCGTATTTTAATTATTTCCTTGTATGTGGATTATATGTTGTTCATAGGGAATAATAAGTTTATGATTTCTGATCTAAAATATCAGTTGTCTGAAAAGTTTGAAATGAAGGATCTTGGTGTAGCAAGGTATATTCTAGGAATGGAAATCACCAGGGATAGAAATAGTAGAAAAATTTGGCTTAGCTAGAGTAAGTATATTAATACTATTCTGGAGAGGTTTGGTATGACTGATTGCAAGTAGCTAGTTGTTCCAGTTTTGTAGGGGAACAAAGCTATCTATTGAAGATTGTCCAAAATCTCCTTCTGAGATGGAGGACATGACTAGGGTTCCTTATGCAAGTGTAGTTGGTAGTTTAATGTTGCAATGGTCTGTACAAGGCTATACATTTCCTAAGCAGTGGGAGTACTTAGTTAGTTTATGACTAATCCAGGAAGGACACATTGGGATGCTGTGAAAAGAATGTTTAGATATCTGAAGGGCACTTCAAATTATGCTTTGTGTTACCATGGAAATTTGGTTGAATCACAAAGGACTCTTAGCATTTGTGGGTATGCAGATTCTGATTGGGCATGGGACATTGACAATTGAAGATCCACCAATGGATATATTTTCATGGTGAATGGTGGTGCAATTAGTTGGATGAGCAAGCGATAGGCTATAGTTGCTTTATCCACTATGAAAGAAAAATACATGGTAGCTACACATGCTTGTAAGGAAGAAATCTAGTTAAAATGTTTGTATTCTAACATTGGGTTTGATGTAGGGAACATTACAATTTACTATGACAGTCAGAGTGCTATTTTTCTGGCAAAAAATTCAACTTTCCATACTAGGACGAAACATATTGATGTGTAGTATCACTTTGTATGAGATATGGTGGAGGATGGAAAGGTTTTTTTAGAAAAAGTGGATACTCTAGAAAATGTTGCAGATGCATTAATGAAACTAGTGAGCATAGACAAGTACGGGTAGTGTGCTAGTTTGATGGGCCTTGGGGCCCATGAATCTCAGTAGTTTTTGAAAGCTCTGGAGGGTTTAGTGAGTTCTTCATCAAGTGGAAGATTTTTGAGAAAATGTATCTCAAGCTCATTGGTATAACCCTACTTCTATCACCAATCAACTCAAATTTGCATAAGTGTAACTTACATGCTTGTACCACTATACCGCTAGGTGATTGTGAGAGAGGTGTGGTAGTGCAGTTACTGCCATACCATGGGAGTCTTCAAGCAGTCGAGCGGTAGTGCGGTATATCACCATACCATGAAAGCCTTCAACCCGACTAGCGGTATTGTGGTTACCACCATCCCACGGGAGTCTTCAGCTTGCCTAGCGGTGGTGCGGTAGAAGGACCATGGGTGAATGAGTGTGGACTTGGTTGATTGCTGAGGTGTACACCGATCAGTGGAGGACGATGCTGACTTGGAGATGGTCATTCAATGAATGGGAAGTTTGACAGTTACTCTGAATTAAACTATTTGTACAAAATGAATCAATCATGGTTGTTGCTATACATTGCAACGTACTATAATTGTTATGGGTTTGATTGGTTCAATGGTCAAATGATCGGCGTGTTCTTCATTGTATGTTGTATATGCATTGTAATAGTGAGACATAACGAAGTGATAAAAATTTGTTCTATACGAGGTTGATCAGGGAAATGTTGTTGTTGTGAGATTAATTATCTGAAAGGAGAGTTTGTAACTTGTATGTAATTTGATTACTGTAATACAAGAGATTTTTCTTTGGTGTGGTGGATTTTTCTCCTGTAAGGGTTTTCCCATGTAAATTTGGTGTCCAATTGTGTATATGTTTATTTATTTGTTTTGTTATTCCTTTCATGTGCATCTTAATTAACTGTAATTGGACAATTAAAGACATATTTGCATTCTTCTTTGAGGTTTTGACATTAGGAGAGTTTGTTTCGCACCTCTAGCTTTCCTTACAAGGAATAAGGTGAAGAATGAGTCTGTGCCAAATCATGGTGCAGATGTTTCCTTTGAAAAATAGATAGAGAGCAATGGCCTAGGGGGAGTTTTAGCAAAACAAATTCCAACCCCCTACCAAAGGTGAGATGTTGATGTCTTCAACATATTGGTACATGTATAGATTGATATAGTTGATCTGTTGGTGAAATCTCTAGTGAGAAATATCTTATTGCAGAGATTTGTGGAAAGATTGGGAGTGTTTGTGATATCACAGAGAGGGTTTGATATATTTTTGACCTAACTTTCTTTGTTGTAATTAATGTGCATATTAGGTCTTTGGAAAATGGTTTATATTTTATTATGTATATTCAAAAGTTATTTGTGTTCAAGCATTTATAGTGGATAGAAGAACAAAGGAAATTTTTGTGTCGACCAAAAACCTACCGATGAAGACTCATAAAGTATTTACTATTTCTTGCAAAAACCTAGTTTCAAAGAAATGCAAAATGTTTACTCCACAAGTTATTAATGCACTTGAGAGGCCAAAACCTAAGTTAAAGAAGAACCCATACAAATCAATGGAAATTTATCCTAAAGGTGCATTTTCTAGGGTTTCTAGTGGTGTGTTGCACATAGAGAATGTGCGGATGTACATTCAGTCAAAGTTGGATGAATATGATCACTAAAAGATGGTGGAGTTTAGGGAAAAAGTGTTAATTGGTGATGTTTTAAAGCTAAAACTAGAGTATACCAATTTAAAGAAAGAAGAAGTTGGATATGTGGAACAAATTTCCTAATTTCTACTATGATAATGAGTGGGTGAATATGTTCTGAGAAAAATTCATGTAAATTCATGTGGTTTGATATGTTGCATATGATAAATAAAGAGGTAATTAGGGTTGTTATTGGCTTGTGCTCCACACGTCTTGTTCTATCATTGAAGGCTATAAAGAATGAAGTTGTAATGAAGCTTATCAGAGTGAAGTTTGACAAGCGTGACCTAACTATGAATGATATTGAAGATCTCGTGGTCAGATATGCTTCTATGATGATTGGTTACAAGATATTTTTCACAAATAAAGATAATTTTATCTCTACCACTACAATACGCATGACCCATTAGATGATGACAGAAGTCAAATATTTTGATCTTTGTGAGATCTTGAGATTACAATTGTTGGATAATTTAGATAATACATAAGATTCAAAATACCCTTTTTGGTATGGTACTCTTATCATTTTCTTGACCTTTTACTTTCTCAATGAGTTACCCAGTGCAAAGAATGTTGTATGGTTAGATAATGTTCCCATAGCTACTCAAATTAGAGATTACTTGAGGAGATTCCCTGGTAAAGATTCTAGTGATTCAATGTTGTGGGGATTCCTTAAACCTTTTCAATCTCGGATGCAAGAGAGAGAAAGGATTCCTAGTAAAATTTTGGATAAGTACAAGAATGAATTGACATTTATGGTTTGTAGAGATTATTGCTATATGGAATCAGTTGAACCTAGAACTATTTGGGTTCTAGAGCTGCCTTATGAGGTAGATGAGTCTGAATGCATTGGTCTTGCAGAGATTATGTTGAGAAAACCTAGGGATATGACAGTTGAAAGGTATGGTATTTATAAAGAGAAATCAAGTAAAGAGAACTTGGAAAATAAGTAAATTGGAGAAAATACTGAAAATATGAAAGCTGATTTGGAGAGAGTTTGGTACCCCTGAGGACCCTATAGAGAAATCTAAAGGTACATCTAATCCTTTGTGAAATATTGCATAGAAGTCAAGAAGGTCAGGTAGGACCTCAGTTTCCACACCACCTACTATTACAAAGCCTTCTAGAACAAATTCTACAAGTGGTTCTAAAAATAAAGATACATCCAACACCTTTGTGCAATAGAAGTCTCCTAAGAGAAGAAGGAAAGAAAAATCTACAACAAAAAAAATATTAGTTGTGAAGAAGAAGAAGAGGAAGAGGAAGAACATTAGTTAGTACAAAAAATAAAGTCAAAGGTATCTTAGGAAGAGACTGGTACAAAAAGGGGAAAAAGAGAAAGAGAAGACCCCTCTGATTCATGAACATAGTCCTATGAAGTCTGATGCATTATTCAATGCTAAACATGGTGTATTAAAGGAAATAACACTACTGTGCAAAGAGTTGACTCCTACTAACAAATCTATGATTGAAAAAGTAATAGTGATGTCTATGATAACCTTTGATGTGAATCTAGGTGATATTGATGATCAAATCTTGGCGAGTCTTGTAGATTCACTTAGTGCCAACAAACAAGAAGAAAATATAAGAAAATATGCCCTAGAGAAAACTTGAGTAACCCTGATTGATGAAGAAAGAATAAGATTTTCTAAATTGCAAGCAAAAGAATTTAAGACCAAACAAAGGGTAGATACCCTAATGGGGAAGGACTCTGAAAAAATCAAGAGGATGGAGAGGGAAAAAAAGGAGATAGCAACCAAGATTCTTGCAGAAATGAAGAAATTTGTTCTTGCAAATAAGGAAACCACTCATCTAGAGACTAAAGATCAAATGTAACAAAATACACCTCTCTTGGAAATCAATGAGCCTACCATAGAGAAGCATGAGAATATGCAATAAGATATGTTAATAGAAAACAATCCTTTGAATGGGGATATAACTGATGAACAAAACAAAGAAGTTGATCAAGATGCCTTAGAGAAGATTGAAGCTCAAAAGGAATAAAATTTACCTATAAAAGTTGAGAAGGTTGCAGAAGAGTGATATTCAAGTAGAAGAAAGTACTAAAATAGGTGGTGAATCCTCGAGACCCTCTGGAGATTCATTCAAAGATATTTTAGATATGCAATTATAGTTTCAACTAGTGGTTTCTGCACAATTGTTGTAGATTCCTATGTAGCAAGGCCAAGTGGACCTGGATAAGATTTCCCCTCTACATAAATTATAGCTTGGTGATGCATTTCATGCCTCCATAATAAATGAGATTCTTGAAACTCTCCAAAAGAGCACTGATTTGGTGGATGAAACTATGAAGGTATTACAAGGACTTCTCAAAATTTCTATTGATAATTCTTTATCCAGTGTGCAACAATTGAAGTTATTGTTAGATTCTTTTAAGGAGTATTATACTGGTTTGGAAGAGAAGATAACGAAGGAAATGGAAAAGCAAGTCAATGATAAAAGGCTAGCTGATGTTTTTGATAAATGTGCTACTACACATTCCAATTTGCAAGGAAACTTGGAGAATGTTAAGAAGTGTTTGGAGGAAGCCAAAAAATTATTTCAATTTTGTTTGAAGTGTCATGTTTCTAAAAGGAGCATTAAGGATCATATGGAATCAATTGAGTGTCAAATTTCTCAAGCCTCAGGTGCTTATGATCTAGTAAGTGATGAAAATGGAGCTACAAGAGTAGTCATTGAAAATATGCATAGGAAATTCTTTCTACTACAAGAATAGAAAAAGAAAATCATAAATTTGTAAAATAAGCTCCGTGACATGGTAAGTCTTAGACTTGCACCTTTTACTAAAGTTTTATTTGATGTTGAGAAGATTGTGCAAAAGAATCCAATGCCTAGTTCTATGAAAGAAGGAGAAGACTTCCATATCCAATTTGAAAGTTAGTGCCATATGCTTGAAATTTCCAAGAAGGATTGGGAGATTGCAAATAAGGATTGGGAGGAACACCTTGAAAAATTGAAGGTGTCTTATAAAGCGCATTTTACCCTCATTTAGTTAAGGTGTACATTTTTTCTTTGTATATGTTATTTTCTGATTTCAATGTACATATGTGGAGTTAGTAGATGGTTTTGTGGTATAGTTTTTCATTTTTGGTGATGGATAATATAGAAAGGGGGAGATAATCTCATGTAAATATATCAATAAGGGAAAGTAAAGAAGAGAATTATATTTTTGTTATCCTTTTCCCTTGATGTCAAAGGGGAAGTGTTTTGGAGAAGTGTGTTGTGATCAATGACAAAGGAGGAGATTCTTGGAAACATGAGCATGATAGTATATGGTGTTGTCATTGATGGAAACCCATTACAGAAGTGATGGTGTACATGTATGCACATAGTCCAACAAAGTCTAGAGAATACCAAGTGTTTTGGTGAAAATTTCCTGTTGTAAACTAGAATACTTAGTAATAAAGCAACAACTTTGTGGTTTGCATTGCTCTTCTTTGAAAAATATTTTCATGCAATTCTAAGGTAATAATGGTATGTATTGAAGGTATCTGTATCCGAAGTTTCAAGGTTGCATGTATTTCGTAGCTAAAGATATCAATGATAGAGTATCAAGCTTAATAGAAGCATAATTATAAGCGTAGATGCATATTGGAATGTTCAACATTCCACTGCAAATGATTATTATGCTGTGAAATTTTGAGGAAGTTTTTGAGGATGGAAGAAGTGTATGCACTCCAAGTGGCAAGTGATTTTGTGGTTCGTGTGTCAAGTTGTGGATGGACAATTGGTTCATTTAGTTGTTGCTTCACTAGTTTTATTATGCGATGCTAACCTAAGAGTTTTGGGGTCATGTAAAGTTGAATTATGAAAGGAGCAGAATCATGGGAGTAATTATAGGTCATTTTTACCTATTTTGGTGATTAAGACTTCTTTTTTTCTTCCACAAGGTATGTGGATTGGAGTTTTGAGCCAACAAGTTATAGTGTTACACATTTCATCTAATTAGGCTAATCTAATTGATGATATGTTTGTTTGAAAATGATGTATGTACATATAGAAGGTTGATTTAGTGTTTGAAGGTGTGGTGTAGAGTGTGCGTGAGATGCGATGTAGAGTGAAGTGTAAAAGGTGATAGTGGTGAAGTATGAAGTGTGTAAAGTCAGTTTTCTGAGCTTAATTAGAATTGTATCTTCAAAATGTTACATATGCATTGTTAGCAGTTCAAAATATGACAATGAGTAGTTCTTCTATTCTATTTTCTATTCTAGATAGTGAGTCCTTTAGAAAGTAAGCCCTTGGAAGTGAATCTTTCTTTCTAGAGAGTGAGTCCTCTAATCTTTAATCCATTGTAACCTTCCCTCTGCACTTCTCTCAATCTTTCCACTTTCTACCTTCCCTCCTTACTTCCCTCTATATCACCTCCTTTGTCCTCCCCTTTCTCTCTTCCTTCCTCCCACTACCTTCACTCTCTACCTCTCTCTCTATCCCTACCTACTTCTCACTCCCTCTTTCCATCTCTCTTAATCTCTCCACCTGTCTCATTCCTTCTCTACTTCTCTCTCTCTCTCTCTCTATCTCTCCCTCCCACCTTCCCTCTGCACTATCTATCTCACCTATCCCTCTCTTTCAATCTCTCCACCTTCCTCTCTACTCCTTTTTATCTCACCTATCCCTCTCTATCTCTCTCTCCCTCCATAACTCTCCCCCAGTGTTTCCCCCCCTCTCTCTCAATATCTCCACCTTCCTCCTTCCCTTCCCCCCCTCTCTCTATCTCCCTTCATCCCTCCCATGTTCCCTCTCTACTTCTCTCTATCTCACCTATCCCACTCTCTCAATATCTCCACCTTCCTCCTTTCCTCTCTAATTCTCTCTATATCACCTCCTCTCTCTCCTTCTCTCTTAATCTCTCCACCTTCCTCCTTCCCTCTCTCTTTCTCTCTCTCATCTCTCTCTCATCTCTCTCTCACCTATCCCTCTCTACCTCTCCCCCTCTCTCTCACTATTTCTTTGGCTATCTCCTTCCTTCTCGAATTCTATCTATTCCACCTCTCTCTCCCTCTCTCCCTCTATCTCACTTATCCCTCTCTACCTCTCTCTCTCTAATTATGTGTATCTCTCTTTCCCTTCCTCCTTCCCCATCTCTATCTCTCTAATTATTTGTATCTCTCTTTCCCTTCCACCTTTCCCCTCTCTCTCTCTCTCTCTCTCTCTCTTAATATCTCCCTGTTTTCCATGTCTACCTCTCTCTCTCTCCCTCCCTCCCTCTCCCTCTCTCTCTCTCTCTCTCTCCTTCAATCTCTACTTTTGTCGTTCTCACCTTTCTCTTGATTTCTCCATCCCTCTCTACTTCTATCTATCTCACCTCTCTCCTTCCCTCTCTCTCTATCCTTCCCTATCTAATTTTAACCTCTCTCTCATTCTCTATCTAAATTTAACCTCTCTCCCTCACTCTCACCTTCCCTCTCTAATTCTCTCTATCTCACTTATCTCTTTGTCCCTCTCTTCATCTTCTCTCTAATTATGTATATCACTCCTCTCCTTCTCTCTCTACATATATCTCCTTCCCTCTATATTTATCTCTCTCCCTACTTCTCTCCCTCCTTCCCTATCTACCATTTCCCTCTCTATCTACCCCTTAATCCTTTTGTACCCATTCCTACATGAAGAGAGAGATAGATGGAGAGATGGAGAGTGCAGAGAGAGAGGGAGGGAGAGGTAGGTATAGAGGGAGGGATGGAGAGATAGAGAGGTGAGATAGAGAGAAGTAGATAGGGAGAGAGAGGGGGGGTAGGTGATATGGAGAGAAGAGAGGGAGATATATATGGAGCTAGAGAGTGGTGAGATAGAGATGAGTATCAAGGGAAGGAGAGAAAAAGAAAGAGATAGAGAGGGGGCTAGGAAGGGGGAGATATAGATAGGGATATGTGAGATAGAGAGAAGTAGATAGGGAAGGAGGGAGGGAGAGAGGAGAGATAGAGAGATTTAGAGAGAGAGAAGGTAGGTAGAGAGAGAGTGGTAGGGAATGATGGAGGGAGAGGTAGGTATAGAGAGGGATAGAGGATATAAAGAGAAGTAAAGAGGTAGGGAGGAAGAGAGAGACATGAGAGGGATGTGAGAGAGAGATCTTGAGCTTAGGGGAGAGAGGAAAAAAAGGGATGGAGGTAGGCAAAGAGAGTTCTAGAGAGCAAGGGTATAGATTGAGTGAGATAAAGAGAGAAAGATGATGTGAGATTATTGATTACTGAAGCTTGATCTACTAATTTTTGAAATTTGACTGTCTGATAAATTATAAGATCTTTCAAAATCTAGAATCTACATTATAACTCCTACAGATCTAAAACCATTCTCAAACATCCTAGAACTATATACATGAAATATAACTTAAAGTATAATAAAGTAAATGTCCAGCTATAAATATCATTTATACTTTATTTCATGTATATAGTTTCACCAAAAGAGAAAGATTTTTTTAAAGGAAAACATAATGTGTGCACATTATAATACACTCACTTTATGTTTAGCTTTGGAAATTTCCAAGACTTTGGCTTGGATTTACCATAGGCTTCTAACCCAAAGGTTTGGAGTGAATTTTCAACATCCAAATATATTTTTTACAAATAGTAAAAAATTGACATTATCTTGAGCATACTCCCCATCACGTTTGCACATGTTTCAATGTCACATAAAAAATACCATGATAATGTTAAGCTCTCTCTTAGCTATCTAACCATGTAATTTTTTTCACGTTTTGAGTATGTTAAAGTTTGTCTTTAATTTATTTTATTAGTATATCTATTTTTTTTGAAAACTAATGTGTGGTATTTTTGACTTCATTTTTGAAGCATTAATTAAATTTCAAATAAATTACTTTTTTAGAAACTAGACTCCATTCTACACATATTCAAAAAAAAATGATTTTACATTAGTTTTCATTTTTTTTAGGGGGGAGCACACTTCATTTTCTATTTTTCAGGGTGTGTCGACTTTGAAAATTAGTTAAAAATCATATATTCATTAAATCATTAGCAAACATTTGGGCATAAACTAAATGGTGTTAGCTAATTTCTCACCAAAATGATTTTTGAAATACTAAAAAAAGTTAGCATTTTAGGGGGGCCATGCCAGATACTATGTTATATTTTTTTTTGAAAAAATAGGACCACTTTATGTGGCCCCCATTTTTGAACCCCTCAATCTCTACCATTTTCAAAAAATATTAGTAGTTTAGAAGGTAGTTTCAAAACAATATGACTCATTTTTATTGCATCTTAAAATTTTGAGTGTAACTATCTTCAATTTCTCATCTAAGGTTAGTATTTACTAATTAAAAAAGGACCACTAAAGACCCCTTTATGGTTCCCCATATTTTTGTACTTACCCTAAAACAATACATAAATACTATTACTTTTCTAGTAGAAAATGATTATACATATATGGAGTTGGTGGAGCCATAGACATCATGGATTCCCAAGCTCCCTTATGAAACTTCATAGAGAGTAGTGGATGCTTATGCAACAAACATCCTCAACAAGCCAAAGGACCAAATATAGAACAATTGGGACATAGAAAGAAATTATGGACCAAATCCATAAGAAAAATGTTGAGGAGAAACTTGATAAGAACAAAGAACATCTACAAAAGAAATGGGGCATTCCACCAAAGGGAACACCACAACCATCCTATTCTACACCAATTATGGAAGTACAAAAAATAGTAGCATGAAGATCCAAAAGGTTACATTGATAAAATATCGCATAATTAGAGGAACCTACCTCTTCCTCTCAAATAGTAACCACATTAGAGGTGTAAGAAGTATCAAAAAACTTGGTTTAGATGAGTGCAAAGAAGAAAAATCACAAAGAAAGGACCAAACAACTAATAAAGAGGAAGACAATTTAACCCTCAAAAGAAGAGGTGTTGGATGTTGTGCTTGTGTTGCGGATATGTGGTTGTCATTGATGTCAACACTTTTAGCATTATTGTATTGAAGGCTATATATGTCAAGGATATTGAGAAAATTGTTAAAGAAAGAGTTCCAGATTCTCAGTGGAACTATGAAGGTCATGAAGGGGTCTTGTTATGTACATTGAAGATCAATTGTTGTGGAATAAAGGGTTTATTGATGAGTGTATATAGTCCATCCAGTGGAAGTTTCAGAGGTCTGCGTAAAGATTTGTTCGAGTTATGAAGATCTATGTTCTGATAGTGTTTATGTGGGTTCTATCAGTGTTCTTGATTGAATTTTATGTGTTTATGATAATTTTTGTTGTTGCAGGAATTTCTCTGATAGTTCTTGTTGTTTGTGGATGCCTCTAGATCATTCTCTATCCTTGTTGTATGTCCACGTTGATCGGTGTGCTCATGGTCAAATATTTTTCTCAGTATGTTTGGGTTTTCATGTTCTTGGTCAACATGATGGTCGTGGCATGTTGTGGATCCTTGAAGATTTAATTTTGAATGTTTGGAATGCTTGAGGATATTGTTTTGGGTCACATCATGATATTAGCCGATGGTGGTTCATCCACATTGAAAGTTTATTTATAAAAATTGGGCCGACATTGAAAATATGTCTTGTATTTTGGCCGACAAGGTTGTTGATGTAATTCCATGTTGTAGATATATAAGAGTGATTTTTTGAGTGAAGTTAGTGTGTGCATAAGAGAAAATGTATGCCAGAGAAAGTGCAGATGTGTGAATAGTGTCCAAATCATTCGATTGTAGAGAAGAGTGAGAAGAAGTTTGAGCAAAGGTGAAGAAGGTTTTTTTCTCTTAACTGGAACTATAATCAGGCTTGTGAAGAAGCTATTTCCTCAGTTCATACCCTACGGATCTAATCCGTATTGTTGTGTATTGTTGGGTAGTGATCCCTCTTGTATTTGAGCAATGATCTCTAGGTAGTTTTCCTAAATGCATGTGCATTCCCATTGTTTTTATTACTTTTAATAGGGTATAATATTGTGGACTAACATCCAACGTGCTTTTTCCCCTAATAGGGTTTCCACGTAAAAAAATCTTCGTGTTCTCTATGCTTCTGATGTGTTGTTTGTTCATGGTTTACTGTTCATTCATCAGATCTGAGATTAAATTAAGTTTGAAATTTTTTAAATATTCTATGGAAATTGACTCATCCTCCCCTCTCAATTGTATGTCCTTGTTTTTCTAGCAATTTGTATTAGAGCAAGTTCCTATGAAGAAGTTTAAAAGCTTGAGGTGATCCGAGATGACATCATACAAGAAGGAAAATCCTAGATTCGATGGAACAAACTACTTATTGTGGAAAACTAGGATGGAGTGTCATTTGAGGTGTATTGGTGAAACCTTCTAGAAGATTAAAAAGAACAAATATTCTATTCCTCAAAATGCCCCTTCCACTATTGATGAGATTAAAAAGGCTAAAAATAATGTCAGGGCTATGGAAGCTTTGTTGAGTGCTCTAACAGATTTGGAAATGAAAAATGTGATAGGTTTGAAGATAGCTCATGATATGTGGATTAAGCTAGAAAAATTTTATGAAGGAGATGTACATGTGAAGATGACTAAGCTACAAAGTTTGAAAGGAAAGTATGAAAATTTGAAGATGGGTGAAGATGAAAATATTTCTTCTTTTATGAAAAGAGTAAATGAAATAGTTATGGGTATTAGATGTGCCAGTGGTACCCTAGAAGAGGAAGAAATTGTGGCTAAAGTACTTAGATCATTGCCTCCCTCCTACAAGGTGAAGGCTCATGCTATTGAAGAAACCAGATCATTGACAAATGTGACAAGAGATACATTGATTCGTAAACTTGTTGCCTTTGAGTTAAGCAAATTTGGTGAATCTGCTCCTAAGACTGAAACTACATCCAAGGCTACTGTATCTAGAAGAAACATTCAAAGATATGATCTGGAAGAGAGTTCTAGAAAGACATTAAAGTATGAGAAAAACTAAAATATCTTGAAGATGAATAAAAAGAGGTAGAAGAGTTGGAAGCACTGATTGTGAAGAAAGAAGGTAGGCGACAAGGTAAGTATAAAGGAAAGTTGTCTAAGTTCAATTGTTTTTGTTGCAATAAAATAGATCATTTTGCATTAAGGTGTCCTTATAGAGTTCCTAGATCTAAGCCTTACAAATCTAGATTCCAAAAGAAATGCTATTTTGCTGAAGAAGGTGTGACTGATGAAGAGTCTAATAAAGAAAATGGAAATGAAGATGATTGGGTTTTCATTGCTATCAATGAAAATAGTCCTATGGCTACTAAATCTACTAAAGTTGGGAAAGCTCTTGCAACCCGAATTGAAGAAAAGGATAAGTGGGTCATTGAAAGCAGATGCTCATATCATATGACTAGTGACAAAAGAAAATTTGTAAGTCTAGAAAAGTATGACGGTGGGATTGTAAGATTTGGAGATAACAATGCTTGTGTGATTCATGGAAGAGGATCTATTTATCTTGGTGGTAAGAATAATACTGATGATATTCTATATGTTGAAGACTTGAAGCATAGCCTATTGAGTGTTGGATAGATGGTGGACAAGGGTTATGATCTTCAATTCAAAGAAGGATGATGTAGGATATATGGAAGTTTTGGAAATATAATTGCTTCAGGTAAATAGACAAAAGGTAATGTTTTTCACTTGAATGCTACCAGTGAAAGTTGGTTATGGAATAGAAGGTTGTGTCATGTGAATTTTGATAACATAGTCAAAGTAAGTTCCACTCAAGTAGTAAGAGATTTACCTAAGCTAGTGAATCCTGCTAAAAAAAATTGCAAGGAGTGTTAGATGGGAAAACAGACTAGAGTCTCCTTTCGGAGCAAACAACATCATTCAAATGGATTACTAGAGTTGGTGTATACTGATCTATGTGGTCCTTCCAGAGTCAGAAGTCTTGATGGTGAAAGGTACTTTATGCTTTTTAATGATGATTATTCTAGAATAATATGGGTTGCTTTCTTAAGAGAAAAAAGTGAAGCACTATAAAAGTTCAAAAGTTTCAAAGCTATGGTAGAAAATGAGAGAGGTCTGAAAATCAAATGCCTAAGGTCAAACAGAGGTGGTGAATTCACCTCCAGGGAGTTTAATTCTTTTTGTGAAGAGCATGGAATCAAAAGACAGTTATCTGCTCCCCGAACCCCTCAATAGAATGGTGTTGCAGAGAGGAAGAACATAACAATTCTGGATGCTGCTAGAACAGTGATGATCGAAGGAAATGTGCCTCACATCTACTGGAGTGAATTTGTAAGCACTGTTGTGTACACTTTGAACCAGGTAAATGTAAATGGAAATTCTGGTAAAAATCCTTTTGAACTATGGTTCGGTTATAAGGGTATGTGCAGGATCATGATGGGCCAAAAAGTGGCAATATGATGGGTATGGGTATGTGCAGGATCATGATGGGCCAAAAAGTGGCAATATGATGGGTATGTGGCTGAGAACTTTTTTTTTACCCAAAATTGATGAAACGAAAAGGGTTTTTAAAGGAGATTCTTATCTTTCCACCAATATAAATTATGCTTTACTTTGAATTTAATAAGTAATTATTATTCATTTTCTATTCAAATTACGACTAAAGTCCTAATTGATAGGCTGATTGAAAAACATCTATAGCTTTCAAATGGTATCACATTTTTAAATCCAAAATATGTGTCACATTCTATGCTTCTCATACTATAGGATTAAAAAAAAAAAATTGAATTTCATGAAGTTTTGACCAAGTTAAGGTGGTCGTTATTTGAAGTTTTTATATTTTTAAAAGTTGTAATAAAAAATCATAATTAATTATTTACTTGGAAAAATTATAAAAAATATGCATCACATCGACATGAGTCCTCTACTTATATCTAAAAATCTTAAAAAAATATTATAATTTTATTGTGGTTAGGGTGGTCACACATACACCTACTTTATTTTTTCTCTAAAATTTAAGTACTCTGCATTGAAATTTCAAATTTTCACAAATAGATTTTTTTAAAACAAACCTAGTAGTTTAGAAACTACATTCAATTTGTTACAAATTATATTCTTACATATTTTTGAAATAATATAGATAACTTATTCAAATTTTTACATCAAGTTGCCTAATTTTAATTTTTTTGAATTTTTTGCCACTTAAGGGCCTGTTTTTTCCATGATGATCCTGCACATACCCGTATGTGGTTGACGACTTTTTTTTACCCAAAATTTATTAAACGAAAAGGGTTTTTAAATGAGATTATCAAATTTCCACCAATATAAATTATGCTTTACTTTGAATTTAATAATTAATTATTACTCATTTTCTATTCAAATTACGACTAAAGTCCTGATTGATAGGTTGATTGAAAAACATCTATAGCTTTCAAACAGTATCACATTTTTTGAATCCAATTTTTTTTTCACATTCTATGCTTCACATACTATAGGGTTAAAAAATGAAAAATTGAATTTCATGAAGTTTTGACCAAGTTAAGGTGGTCAGACATACACGTTTTTATATTTTTTAAAAGTTGTAATAAAAAATTCATAATAATTATTTACTTGGAAAAAAATTCCAAAAAAAAATGTATCACATCGGGACATGAGTCCTCTACTTATATCTAAAATCTTATAAAAACATATTATCATTTTATTGTGGTTAGGGTGGTTAGACAGACACCTACTTCTTATTTTTCCTTGAAATTTAAGTACTCTGAATTGAAATTTCAAATTTTCACCAAATAGATTTTTTTTTTTAAACAAACCTAGTAGTTTAGAAACTACATTCAATTTTCTATAGATTCTATTCTTACATATTTTTGAAATAATATAGATAAATTTTTCAAATTTTTATGTCAGGTTGCCTAACTCTAATTTTTCTAAATTTTTTGCCACTTAAGGTCCTATTTTTTCTATGATGATGTTGCACATACCCGTAATCCTACTGTTAAATACTTCAAGATATTTGGAAGAAAGTGTTACATCAAGAGAGATGACGATATAGGAAATTTTGATGCAAGAAGCGATGAAGGAATCTTTCTAGGTTACTCTACTAGAAGAAAGGGCTACCAGTGCTATAATAGAAGACTGAGAAAAATGGTTGAGAGGGAAAATGTCAGAGTTGATGAGAATTTTGCTAGATCATTTATATATTGTGGATATGATTTAGATGAAGACAATACAAATAAAGGGAAGAATGACTAGACACAAAAGCAACTTCAATTTATTCTGGTAAATCAAGAGAGTCAGAAAGAAGAGACAAGTGCAAGTGCAAAAGAAAGAATAGAAGAACAAAAATTTCAAGAGAATCTTAAAACTCTGAGGTATGTTAAGCTAAATCATTTTGAAAATCAAATTATAGGAGACAAGAATAAAGAAAAGAAAACTAGAAGAAAGATTGCAGAAGAGTATTGCCTAATTTCCAAGATTGAGCCTACAGATGTCAATGAAGCTTGCAATGATGAACACTAGATGGAAGCTATGAAGGAAGAAATTCAATGTAGATTGAAAACAATGATACATGAATACTTGTCCCCAGACCTAAAGATAAGAATGTGATTGGTATTAAATGGATCTTTTGAAATAAGCTAAATGAACAAGGTGAAGTGGTCCAAAATAAAGCAAGACTGGTATGTAAAGGGTATTCACAAATGGAAGGTGTTGATTTTGAAGAAACATTTGCCCCTGTTGCTAGAATTGAAGCTATAAGGTTATTTCTTACTTATGCTGCATATAAAAATTATAAATTCTATCAAATGGATGTGAAGTCAGCTTTTCTGAATGGTGAGTTAGAAGAAGTATATATTGAACAGCCTGATGGATTTCAACTAACTGACAAAGAAGACATGGTTTTCCAATTGAAGAAAGAGTTAAATGGACTAAAGCTTGGATTAAATAAAGGTATTACTGACAACAACTTATATTTCAAATTGGATCATGATGAAGAATTAATTATTGAGGTCTTTATTGATGACATTATTTTTGGAGGAGATGACAATCTATGTATGAGGTTTGCTGATGAAATGAAGAGTGAATTTGAGATTAGTATGATTGGAGAGATGAAGTTCTTTTTGGGATTGCAAGTTACTCAATTAGACAAGGGGATATTCATATCTTAGTTCAAATATGTGAGAGAACTGTTGAAGAAGTTTGACATGGATGATTCAAAACCTTTTGGTACTCCCATGGTAACTAGATGTAAGTTGAATTAGAATGATGATTCTCCTAAGGAAAATAAAATAAGATACAGGTCAATGATTGGTGGATTTCTCTATTTAATTCAAACCAAACTAGACAATATGAATGTTGTATGTATGGTTTCTAGATTTCAGGTTGATCGAAAAGAGTCTCATGTGATTGCTTTTAAGAGAATCTTCAAGTATCTGAAAGGAACAGTTGATTTTTGGCTTTGGTATCCTAAGGATGATGATCTTACTTTTAATGCATATATTTATGTGGATGGGGTAGGAGATGTAGATGAAAGGAAGATTACTAGTGGTGGTTCCTTCTTCCTAGGGAAGAAGCTGGTGTCTTGGTTGAGCAAAAAATAGAATTCCATTTCTCTATCTAAAGCTGAGACAGAGTATATTGTTGTTGCAAATAACTATACTCAAGTGATGTGGATGAAATAGATGTTGAAAGATATCAGAGTAGTATATGATGAACCTATTGCTATATACTATGACAACTTAAGTGCAATTAGCATATCAAAGAATCTAGTGCTACACTCTAAGACCAAGCATATATCAATCAAGTTTCACTTCTTAAGAGAAAAAGTGAGTGAGAAAGAAGTCAGACTGGAGTATGTACCTACAAAAAAATAGATTGCAGGCATTTTGAATAAGTTGTTGCCAAAGGATACTTTTGAGTATCTCAGAGGGATGCTAGGGGTGACCACACCTCCTGATTTGAACTAAAGATACATTTACTTGCATCAATCTATGTGCTTCATGGATATTTCCTAATTTAGATTGATGTTTCCATGGTTGCTACTCATCAGGAGCAGTTAGATGTGAAGATGTGTGGTTCAGAGGTTGTAGGTGGGAAGATAATGCTCATCTTTTCCATTGATGTCAAAGGGGGAGAAGAGTTGTGTGAAAAACTGTTGCTTATCTAGAGTAAAGAGTCTTGTGGGGAGAAGATCATGCAAAAAAGGTCAAGGAAGAAGAGTTCAAATCTAAGGAGGAGTAAGTGATGATTGAGAGCTGGGTTGTTGGTGTTTTTCACATCATGTGTTGCCATCAATGCCAAAGGGGGAGATTGTTGGATGCTGTGGTTTTGTTGCTGATATGTGGTTGTCATTGGTGGTGTTTTTCACATCATGTGTTGCCATCAATGCCAAAGGGGGATATTGTTGGATGTTGTGGTTGTGTTGTTGATATGTGGTTTTCATTGATGTCAACACTATTAGCATTATTGTATTGAAGGCTATATATGTCAAGGATATTGAGAAAATTGTGAAAGAAAGAGTTCTAAGTTCCCAGTGGAACTGTGAAGATCATGAAGGTATATTGTTTTGTATGTTGAAGATTAGTTATTATGGACTAAAGGGTTTATTCCTGAGTGTATCTAGTCTGTCCACTAGAATTTTTAGAGGTTCTCATGAAGATTTGTTCAAGTTATGAAGATCTGTGTTCTGACAGTGTTTCTATGGGTTTTGTTAGTGTTCCTGATTGGAGTTTATGTATTTCTGATAATTTATTTTGCTGTGGATATTTCTCTATTAGTTCATGTTGTTTGTGCATGCCTGTAGATCATTCTCTATCCTTTTTGTATGTCTATGTTGATCGGTGTGCTCATGGTCAAATATTTTTCTCGGTATGTTCAAGTTTTCATGTTCTTAGCCGATGTGATGATTGTGGCATGTAGCAGATCCTTGAAGATTTAATTTTGAATGTTTGATGCATTTGAGGATATTGTTTTGGGTTGCATCATGATATTAGCTAATGATGGTTGATCCACATTGAAATTTTGTTTGTAAAAATTTGGCCGACATTGAAAATGTCTTATATTTTGGCTGACAAGGTTGTTGATGTAATTTCATGTTGCAGATATATACGAGCGATTGTTTGAGTGAAGTTAGTGTGTGCATAAGATAAAATGTATGCCAGAGAAAGTGCAGATGTGTAAATAGTGTCCAAATCATTCGATTGCAGAGCATAGTGAGAAGAAGTTTGAGCAAAGTGTGAAGAAGATTTTATGTGCTTAACTGGAACTGTAATTAGGCTTGTGAAGAAGCTATTTCCTTAGTTCATACCCTATAGATCTAATCCGTATTGTTGTGTATTGTTGGGAAATGAGCCCTCTTGTATTTTAGTAGTGAGCTAATAGGGTATAATATTTTGGACTAACATCCACCGTGGTTTTTTCCCTAACTGGGTTTCCACATAAAAAATCCTTGGTGTTCTCTGTGCTTCTGTTGTGTTGTTTTTTCATGGTTTACTATTCATTCATTAGATTTGAGATTAAGTTAAGCAAAGTTTGAAATTTTTTAAATATTCTATGACAAATGATTCACCCCCCCTCTCAGTTGTCTATCCTTTTTTTTCCAACAATTGGTATTAGAGCAGGTTCCTTTGAAGAAGTTTAAAAGCTTGAGGTGATTCGAGATAGCATCATACAACAAGGAAAATCCTAGATTCAATGGAACAAACTACTCATTATGGAAAACTAGGATGGAGTATCATTTGAGGTGTATTGGTGAACCCTTTTGGAAGATTATGAAGAACATATATGTTATTCCTCAGAATGGTCCTTCTACTGCTGATGAGGTTAAAGAGGCTGAGAATAAGGTCAAGTCTATGGAAGCTTTGTTAAGTGCTCTAACAGATTCAGAAATGGCAAATGTGATAGGTATGAAGACAACTCATGAGATGTGGACAAAACTGGAAAATTTGTATGAAGGAGATGTAGATGTGAAGATGGATAAGCTACAAAGTTTGAAAGGAAAGTATGAAAATTTGAAGATGGGTGAAGATGAAAATATTTCTTCTTTTATGCAAAGAGTAAATGAAATAGTGATGGGTATTAGATGTGTCAGTGGTACCCTTGAAGAGTAAAAAAATATGGCTAAATTGCTTAGATCATTGCCTCCCTCCTACAAAGTGAAGGCTCATGCTATTGAAGAAACCATATCATTGACGAATGTGACAAGAGATACACTGATTGGTAAACTTGTTGCCTTTGAGTTGAGTGAATTTGGTGAATCTGCTCCTAAGATTGAAATTGCATTCAAGGCTACTATATCCAGAAGAAATAGTCAAAGATATGATCCGAGAGAGAGTTCTAGAAAGACATTCAAGTATGAGGGAGTAATGAAACAACTTGAAGATGAAGAAAGAGAGGTAGAAGAGTTGGAAGCATTGATTGTGAAGAAGGTAGAGGACAAGGTAAGTATAAAGGAAAGATTCCTATAAAAAAAATTGTTGTAGTAAAATAGGTTGTTTTACATCAAGGTGTCCTGAAAGAGTTCCTAGATATAAGCCTTACAAATCTAGATTCCAAAATAAATGCTATTTCGATGAAGAAGGTGTGACTGATGAAGAGTCTGATACATAAAATGGAAATGAAGATGATTGGGTTTTCATTGCTATCAAGGAAATACGTCTTGTGGCTACTAAATCTATTAAAGTTGGGAAAGCTCTTGCAGCCCGAATTGAAGAAAAGGATGAGTGGGTAATTGACAGCAGATGCTCACATCATATGATTGGTAACAAAAGCAAATTTGTAAGTCTAGGGAAGTATGATGGTGGGATTGTAGGATTTGGAGATAACAATGCTTGTATGATTCACAAAAGAGGATCTATTTATCTTGGTGGTAAGCATAACACTAATGATGTTCTTCATGTTGAAGGCTTGAAGCACAACCTATTGAGCATTGGACAAATGGTGGACATGGGTTGTGATCTTCAATTCAAAGATGGAAGATGCAAGATATATGGAAGTTTTGGAAATATAATTGCTTCAGGAAAATAGACAAAAGGTAATGTTTTTCACCTGAATGCTGCCAGTGACAGTTGTTTAATTGCTCAAGTAGATGGAAGCTGGTTATGACATAGAAGGTTGTGTCATTTGAATTTTGATAACATAATCAAAGTAAGTTCCACTCAAGCAGTAAGAGAATTACATAAGCTAGTGAAGCCTGCTAACACAAGTTGTAAGGAGTGTCAGATGCGAAATAGACTAGAGTCTCCTTTTAGAGTAGACAACATCATTCAAATGGATTACTAGAGCTAGTGCATACTTATCTATGTGGTCCTTCTAGAGTCAGAAGTCTCCATGGTCAAGGGTACTTTATGTTGCTTATTGATGATTATTGCTTTCTTAAGAGAAAAATGTGAAGCATTAGAAAATTACAAAAGTTTCAAAGCTATGGAAGAAAATGAGAGAGGTCTGAAAATCAAATGCCTAAGGTTAGATAGAGGTGGTGAATTCACCTCCAGGGAGTTTAATTCTTTCTATGAAGAGCATGGAATCAGAAGATAGTTATTTACTCCCTAAACCCCTCAATAGAATAGTGTTGCAGAGAGGAAGAACAGAACAATTATGGATGCTTCTAGAATAATGATGATTGAAAGAAATGTGCCTCACATCTATTGGAGTGAAGTTGAAAGCACTGCTATGCACACTTTGAACCGGGTAAATGTAAATGGTAATTTTGGTAAGACTCCTTTTGAACTATGGTTTGGTTATAAGCCTACTATTAAATACTTCAAGATCTTTGGAAGAAAGTGTTGCATCAAGAGAGATGACAATATAGGAAAGTTTGATGCAAGAAGTGATGAAGGAATATTTCTAGGTCACTCTACTAGAAGCAAGGCCTACTGGTGCTATAACAAAAGACTGAGAAAAATGGTTGAGAGTGAAAATTTCATAGTTGATGAGAATTCTGCTAGATCATCTAGATATTGTGGATATGATTCAGATGAAGAAAATACAAACAAAGGGAAGAATTTTTAGAAAATAAATCAACTTCAAATTGTGCCATATGTTCTAGTAAAACAACTTCAATTTGTTATGATAAATCAAGATAGCTAGGAAGCAGAGACAAGTGCAAGTGTAAAAGAAAGAATAGAAGAATCAGAAGTTTGAGAGAATCTTAAAACTCCAAGGTATGTTAAGCTAAATCATTCTAAAAATCAAATTGTAGGAGACAAGAATAAAGGAGTGCAAACTAGAAGAAATATTGTAGAAGAGTATTGCCTGATTTCAAAGATTGTGCCTAAAGATGTCAATGAAGCTTGCAATGATGAACACTGATGGAAGCTATGAAGGAAGAAATGATACAGATTGAAAAGAATGATACATGGATACTTTTCCCTAGACCTAAAGATAATAATATTATTTGTACTAAATTGTTCTTTCAGAATAAGCTGAATGAACAAGGTGAAGTGGTCTAGAATAAAGTAAGACTGGTATGTAAAGGGTATTCACAAATGGAAGGTATTGATTTTTAAGAAACCTTTGCCCCTATTGCCAAAATTGAAGCTATAAGGTTATTTCTTGCTTATGCTACATATAAAAATTATAAAGTCTATCAAATGGATGTGAAGTCAACTTTTTTGAATAGTGAGTTAGAAGAAGTATATATTGAACAGCTTGATGGATTTTAACTGATAGACAAAGAAGTCATAGTTTTCCAATTGAAGAAAGCTTTGTATGGACTCAAGCAAGCCCCCAGAGTCTGGTATGCTAGATTGGAAAAATACTTACTGAAGCTTGGATTAAATAAAGGTGCTGCTGACAAGAACTTATATTTCAAATTGGATCATGATAAAGAATTAATTATTGAGGTCTTTGTTGATGACATTATTTTTGGAGGAGATGAAATTCTATGTATGATGTTTGCTGATGAAATGAAGAGTGAATTTGAGATGAGTATGATTGGAGAGATGAAGTTCTTTATGGGATTGCAAGTTACTCAGTTAGACAAGGGGATCTTCATATCTCAGTCCAAATATGTGAGAGAACTATTGAAGAAGTTTGGCATGGATGAATAAAAACCTGTTGGGTACTCCCATGGTAATTAGATGTAAGTTGACTCAAAATGATGATTCTCCTAAGGAAAATAAAACAAGATACAGGTCAATGATTGGTGGATTGCTCTATTTAACTTAGAATAGACTAGACATTATGAATGCTATATGTATGGTTGCTAGATTTTAGGTTGATCCAAAAGTGTCTCATGTGATTGCTATTAAGAGAATCTTCAGGTATCTAAAAGGAACAGTTGATTTTGGGATTTGGTATCCTAAGGATGATTATCTTACTTTGAATGCATTTACTCAGGTGGATTGGGTAGGAGATGTAGATGACAGGAAGAGTACTAGTGGTCGTACCTTCTTCCTAGGGAAGAAGTTGGTGTCTTGGTTGAGAAAAAAATAGAATTCCATCTCTCTATCTACTGCTAAGGTGGAGTATATTGTTGTTGCAAATAAGTGTACTCAAGTGATGTGGATGAAACAAATACTAAAAGATATCAAAGTAGTAAATGATGAACCTATTTCCATATACTGTGACAACTCAAGTGCTATTAACATATCAAAGAATCTGGTGCTACACTCTAAGACCAAGCATATATCAATCAAATTTCACTTCTTAAGAGAAAAAGTGAGTGAGAAAGAAGTCAGACTGGAGTATGTTCCTATGAAAGAACAAATTGTAGACATTTTCACTAAGTCATTTCCAAATGATACTTTTGATTATCTCAAAGGGATGCTAGGGGTGATCACCCCTCCTGATTTGAGCTAAAGATGCATTTACTTGCATCAACCTGTGTGCTTCATGGATATTTCTTGATCCAAATTGATGTTTATGTGGCTGCTACTTAGGGGGAGTAGTTAGATTTGAAGATATGTGGTTCAGATCTTGTATGTGGGAATATAATTCTTATGTTTTCCATTGATGTCAAAGGGGGAGAAAATTCATGTGAAAAACTACTGCTTACCTAGAGTAAAGTGTCTTGTGGGGAGAAGATCATGTAGAATAAGTCAAGGAAGAAGATTTAGAATCTAAGGAGGAGTAAGTGTTGATTGAGAGCTAAGTTAATGGTTTTTTTCACATCATGTGTTGCCATCAATGCCAAAGGGGGAGATTGTTGGATGTTGTGGTTGTGTTGCTAATATGTGGTTGTCATTGATGGTGTTTTTCACATCATGTGTTGCCATCAATGCAAAAGGGGGATATTGTTGGATGTTGTGGTTTTGTTGTTGATATTTGGTTGTCATTGATGTCAACACTATTAGCATTATTGTATTGAAGACTGTATACGTTGAGGATATTGAGAAAATTGTTAAAGAAAGAGTTCCAAGTTCCCAGTGGAACTGTGAAGGTCATGAAGGTGTCTTGTTCTATACATTGAAGATCAATTGTTGTGGAATAAAGGGTTTATTGTTGAGAGTATCTAGTCCATCCACCAGAAGTTTTAGAGGTCCGTGTGAAAATTTGTTTTGAGTTATGAAGATCTATGTTCTGATAATGTTCCTGATTGAAGTTTATGTGTTTATGATAATTTCTATTGCTGTGGATATTTCTCTATCAATTCTTGTTGTTTTTGGATGCCTCTAGATCATTCTCTATCATTTTTGTACGTTTGTGTTGATTGGTGTTCTCATGGTTGAATATTTTTCTCAGTATGTTTGGGTTTTCATGTTCTTGGCTGACATGATGGTTCTGGTGTGTTGTAGATCCTTGAAGATTTTATTTTGAATGTTTGGTGTGCTCAAGGATATTTTTTTGGGTCACATCATGATATTAGCCAATGGTTGTTGATCCACATTGAAATTTTGTTTATAAAAATTGGGCCGACATTGAAAATATGTCTTATATTTTGGCCGACAAGGTTGTTGATGTAATTCCATGTTGCGGATATATAAGAGCGATTGTTTGAGCGAAGTTAGTGTGTGCATAAGAGAAAATGTATGCTAGAGAAAGTGTATATGTGTGAATAGTGTCCAAGTCATTCGATTGCAGAGCAGAGTGAGAAGAATTTTGAGTGAAGTGTGAAGAAGTTTTTCTGTGCTTAACTGGAACTATAATCAAGCTTGTGAAGAATCTATTTCCTCAATTCATACCCTACGGATCTAATATGTAATGTTGTTTGTTGTTGGGTAGTGATTTCTCTTGTATTTGAGTAGTGACCTCTAGGTAGTGTGCCTAAATGCATGTGCATTCCCATTATTTTTCTTATACTTTTAACAGGGTATAATATTGTGGACTAACATCCACCATGGATTTTCCCCTAACAAGGTTTCCACGTAAAAAAATATTGGTGCTCTTTGTGATTTTGATGTATTGTTTGTTCAGGGTTTACTGTTCATTCATCAAATCTGAGATTAAGTTAAGTTTGAAAAAGTTTAAATATTCTATGACAACTGATTCACCCCACCCCTCTCAGTTGTTTGTCCTTATTTTATGAACAAGAGGAAGAAGAGGATGAGATGGAAGAGGTACAAAAGCATTCACAAAATGAGTACACAATAGATATACAAGAACCATAGGCACTAGAGAAACCATAACTACCAATTGATGGCTTGGAAACTACAAAAACCATCATTTATCATGGTATGCTTCTAAAAGTTCTCACCATGTATGAAGCTCGGTAGACACAAACAATAGAGATATAATAATACAATTCTTAGTATAATATATAAGGAAATTTGGTAAAAGATTAAAGGAGGTGATTATAGAATTTTTGAAGCCAATAATTAACACACTCCTAGAGAAGAGGGATAAAATTATAAAAAAAGAGGAGATAAGAGAGAAAGCCATCAAGGAGGTAGGGTTTGACCTTATTGTAGAAAAAAAGGAGTAACTAGCACAATCTTAGGCTAAAGTGATCTAGACAAGATAGAAGGTGGACAACCTAATGGGACAGGAATAAATGAAAATAACCAAGATGTAGAAAGAAACCACAAATATCACCAAGAAGCTCCTTGATTCCATCCTGGAAAGGGAAAGAAAAAAGAAGCACACAACACCTCCTCCCACAAGTAGTCAACCAAGTGGCGAGAATAATAGAGGACAAGAAGAAGACACCATAGAGGTATCCACATATGCTTCCCCTATACAATCTATCAAATATTTCATATTGCAACTCAAAAAATTGTAGCCAATTCCCACACCACATCTACTCTAGTTGCCATTGGTGGGTTCACAATTAACTTTTTTAAACATCTCCCCACTCCAAAAAAATCAGCTAGGGATATATTCCATGTTATTGTAAGGGAAGAAATACTCCAACAATAGGTGGATAGTATGGAATAGTTACAAGAGGTGGTGAATACATTACAAAATATCATACCTCATATTCAAATGGACACTTACCTTCCCCTATAGTAGTATCTCAAAAAATTGGTGGATGGATTGCAATTAAATTTTTAGTCATAGAAGAACAAAATAAGGTATCACTCCCAACAATAAATGTTTACGAAAAAAGTAGATGAGGCCACAAAGAAATGTGCAACAATGCATTCCCAACTAGAGGTACAAATGAAGAATATTGAAGGAAGCATTGCAAAAGCCAATGTATTATGCCAATTTTTTCTTCAATTTACCAACCTCACTAAGAACTTAAAAGATCCAATCACACAAATAGAGGCTCAAATATTGTAGATTTCCTCCTCATATGATCCACTGGAGGACATGGATGGCACAATAAGAGCACAAACAAAGAATCTACACACTCAACTATCACAGGTCCAAGAACAAAGGGAACAAATAGAGATACAAATAAAGTAGTTAAGGGAAACAATCAACATCAAGTTGGTGCACTTAATTGAAGTTTTGGGAAAAGCCAAAAATGTAGCACAACAGGTCTAGATACCCACCAATCTTGTTGAGGTAGAAGCCACAAACATAAACACTTAGGTACAGATTACAGTACTCCAACAAGGAAAACAACAATGTGATACTACATTGGTTCAACTAAATGTGATATACATACACATCCTTCAAGGGAGCTGAGTATCATGTCTTGAGGAAAAGACATGGTTTTGAAAGGGTGATGATATTAGTAGGACACAAGCTAGGGACCAAAATCTACTGCAACCTAGTACATAGGACTTGCGAAACCTCAAGCTGACGAGGAAGACAGAGTAAGAGCTTCCTTATAAGGGTCACGTATCTCTAAGAGATAAAGTATTAGTATATGTATGTAATAGATATCAAACTAGGAGAGAGAGATAGAGAAAGGAATAGACCATAAAAACAAAGCAAAGTATAAGACCTACTATTGTAACTATTATATGAGTACATAAATATATGGAGTTATAAGGATCAATTAAACACATGTATTATCATTGAATAATATCTTTATTTAAGCTATAAATAAAATTCTAATAGAGATAGTTTCCTGCCAAACTTACCCTTTTCTCTCATTGTATCCTCTAGAGTATAAATATATTGCATAAGATACACTAGAGTACAATCCTTGGATTGTAATTTCTCCATTTCCTCTTGCCAACAATTGTTGTTGGTACTCAACTATTGAAATATTTTACAAGAATGATTTATCTACATTTAAATATTATAACACACATATAATAATTATGAACTTCTCACATTTATTGTGGTAAGAAATTTAACATTTATGAGATGTCAAAGGGAAATTGTAACAAAATAATTATGTATGCTTTATGTGTTACAAAAGAGAGAGGATGCATATTGTATAATGTAGTAATTTTAAATGGTTTGTAAGTATGTAAAAGCAAACTTTTAATTTTTTCATGAAAATATTTAATTTCCTTTTTTTTTCTATCTATTGCTACTAATGTAGGTATACATTTGAGAGAATTTAACTATAAATACATATAATTATTTATAGATATACTAATTATAGAAATTCTACCTTCATGTGGGTGGACTTATCATTATAGAATATATTTAATCTCCAATACAAAATTGATTTATATCATGCAACCTTTATTAAATTATTAACTAATTGCATGTTCCCTTAAGCCATCCCTAACCATGTTGCAGAATAAAGTAATCTTTTTAGTTTAATTAATTTGGGATTTATTTTAATAAGTTTAGGATTAAGTAAATATTTAATTGATTTAGAATCATTGCCTTAAAAATTTAAATGCTAATTTCATATCCCCTTCATCCATCCCATAACTACATTCCATAAATTAGGTAACAAAATTAGTTTAATAAGTTTATAATTAAATAAATAGTTAATTGGTTTATTATCATCCCCTTAGAAAATTAATAAATAATTGCATGTCCCCTAAAGCCACCCCTAACAACGTTCCATAAATCAAGTAATTGATTTAATTTAATGTCTTGTATTTAGTATATAATTTTTTTTTATCTATCTAAATAGTTAATTTATTTAGTATAATCTCCATATAAAATTGTTAATGTAATATTTATTACTTTAGGGTATGTTTTAATCCTAAGTATAAAATTGCACATGTTTTTATTGAGTACGCTTAGGTTTTTTTTAATTACTTAGGTTGAGAAAGGATAATGAGTTGTATAATACATGTGATTCTATTTTTTCACTTAACCTTATGGATTTGAAAACTTGGATAAACAATCTCTCGCATTTTGATTTTTTGACTTATCCTTATCCTCATCCGATTTGGAAACTAAAGGGCTATATATTTATAGCTCTTTCTTCTTGTTGAATCTTTAGAATAAAAAAATATGATCTATTTCAATTCCTCAAGACTTAACTATTTATGGTAATATAATTTCCATTAAGTTAATTTAAATAAAAATATTACACATTAGATTATTGGTTATAAACCTGATCACAAGTTCTAACATGGTATTAAAGCAAAGTGCTAGGATAGAATTTTTGATAATTTTTACATTAGGATACATGAAAGGGTAATTAAATATGCATTTATATTTTCAAGTAAAAACCCGTTATTCTATTCTCTCATATATTTGTATGGTCTAGAGAATCAAAAAGGTTCAAAGAAACTTTAATAGCCTATATATGTGTGTAACGCCAAAAATTGCATCCTATGCAATTTTGCATTCCATAAACCTCCCCCTTAGATTAATTAAATTTGATAATGCAATATCACCTTCACCTAACCTTAATTTTATCCTTAACCCATCTGTTCTCAGCCATTAAAGTGAGTCTTTGTCATGGACGACACTGTGCCATATAGATGTCTTTACATTGTGTGAATTTCCTGAAAAGATTCTTGACTGCATAGGTATTTGGATGTTACACTTCCCACCTACCCATGAAGTGTAACACCTCTTCATCTTGTAGGCACACTGAAACTACTCCTTGCATGCCTATCCTTTTTCCAAACTCTCATTTTTGCATAACAATTCAATCTATCTCACTCTCTCTTGACCATTCTCTCATTATTCTTCATCTCAAGCATTATTTTTAGTCTTTACCATTTTCTTTACATTCTTCCTCTTTGCATAAGGGATTCAACACTATTGGCATATCTTGCACAAGCTTGGAAGTTGCATACTCTTCCTTTCGAGATTCCTCATTTGCTATTAAAGGGAGGGCAACTCTACTTTTATTATTGCATTATCATTTTACTTTGATAGTATATTGTTTTAACTCATCTACCTATTTATTTTTCTCATCTATTTAATTTTATCTATCTCTATATATCTAGTTGTTTGTGAAAGTGGGGACACCTATGTAGGGGTTTGACTAAGACAAGCCCCTAAAATAGCCCAACCATTTTCTCGTCTCCATGTGCACGAGTTTTGAAGTTGTAGCATTTTGGGAGGCTTCATTCCTTGACCTCTTGTGAGTGTCTCCTTTCCCCATTTACATTCTATCATTTCACTTAGTTTACATTTATTATTTTCATTTGGTTATTATTTTTTTATTCTATTTTTAACATATTTGTAAGATTTTAGTCATCAAATAGTTAGTAGGCTCTTTGTGTTTTCATGTGAAAAAATAGGATTTCATTTGTACAAGACTACAACACACTGTGAGGACATTTGCATGTTGTGCTATCATCCTTGGCCGAGAGCTTGCTATTTTTTTCTAGAGAACCTCTATAACCTACTCTTTCAATTTCTAAAACTCTCATTTTTATTCTACATAAGTTATAAAATGTAGCGTCATAAATTTTCACCCTTGATAATTTCGCACTATGCTTTGCTCCTTGTTGAATAGGACAACTGAGAGGGGGGGTGAATCAATTGTCATAGATTTCAATTTTCAATTCAATTACCGAAACTAATACTTAAACTGCTTAAATGATTAATCATCAAATGCCAATGCAAAAACTAAAATCTAATGCATAAACACAATAACACCATATTTATTTGGAAAACCCAATGAGGGAAAAACCACATTGAGGATTAACTCACTCTATAGAGAATATCAAAATCGATTACAAAAAGGCCCACTGTCTGAAACAAGGCTCACTGTACAAAAAAAGAACTCACTATCCAATAGGGCTACAACCCAAAGGGATCACTACCAAAAAGATACCAAGAAGACAGAGAAGACTTGTTACAAATACACAACAATCCCAATGCAATAAAGGGTTCCACCACAATCACTTGATCAACATGCATGAATTATAGAGTTTTCCTTCTACTCACTACATCCAAAAACTCAACATTAAACTTCACATTGATCTACCACACACATAACTCACACACACTTTTTGAATAACATCAAAGTCACATATGATCTTTCACTTATCTTCCTTCTTTTCTTTTGTACATACTTTTCATTACTAGCTCATCCTATATTTATACTATCTCCAACCTTGTAAAAGATACAAAGTTGGCCATCCAACTTCAAATTCAAATTAGGTTGGTGCCAAAACATCCTAGGGTGGAATTAGAATGAGCGTGACCCAAACACACGCTTCACTGAGACCCAAAATAGATCTAACATGCTTCATCAAATTTGAAGATAGTGCTTAACACATGGTTGACCAAACTAGTGTAAAACACATAGAACAATTAAGCTTGAAACTTCCAGAAACCAAAAATATCTTCAATGCAAATAGAACATCTTAACTCTAGAACCACAAGTCAAAAGACTTCATCAAAGAGAAATATAGACTGGAAAATTTTCTCCTAGACCTCAGCCAGAACATAGAAAAACATAGTTCACAATTGGTGAACACAACTCAAACTTCACAATGAACCAATAGCCAAAAATCTGGATATAACAACTTTCAACAGCCATGACCAATATATATGAACTATACAACCATAGGGACAAGTACCAGATCATCATTTTGAGCAACAAATGAATACCTGTAATCTTTCTTTAATACAATTTTCTCAACATCCTCAACATATACATCCAACAACAACTAGTAGATAACTAGTTGACTAATTGACATCAATGACAACACTTTCATTCCTTTTTCCATTCTTGCAATAATCTTCCCCTTTGTCATTGATGGAAACACATGATGTGAAAACCATCAAAGAAACCATACCAATTCTGAATATACTTCTCAATATTTTTCTTTTTGCTTCTCCCCCTTAGAAAATCATCTACCTCATTACATGCTTTCTCTCATTGGATTTATCTTCTTTTCTCATGATTTCTCTCCCCCTTTGACATCAGTGTGAAAGGAAAAAGATATATTCATTGAATCTTCCTTTGAGATGAAAAAAAAATACTCACAATGACAACACTTGAAACTACCTGCTCCCCTTGAGAGGTAGCCACCGAAACATCAGTCCAAAAAGATAGAACCATGAATCCACCAGGCTGATGGATCTTATTTTATGAAAGGAGGGTCAATAACCCCTAACTTCTCCCGAAGATACTCAAAAATATCTTTAGGAAGATCCATTGCAAATATATCAGCAATCTGATCCTTTTTTGGAAAATACTCAAGCTTGACTTCATTCTCCATGAACTTATTTTTGAAGAAATGATATCTAATAGATATATGCTTCATCTTTGAGTGCATTATAGGATTCTTCTAAATTTTAATTACACTTGTATTATCATAGAATATAGAAATGGGATCATCATATAGCACTGTGATATCTTTCAATGTCTATTTCATCTATAGAACTTGTGCACAACAAGATGTAGTAGCAATATACTCAACTTCAACAGTAGACAAAGAGACTAAATATTGCTTCTTACTCAACCATACCACCAATCTGCATCCAAGAAAGAATGCACCACCACTTGTACTATTTTTTTCATCCACACATGGGTATGTGCAGGGTCATGATGGGCCAAAAAGTGGCGATATGATGGGTATTTGTAGGGTATGTGGCTGATGACTTTTTTTTTACCCAAAATTGATGAAATGAAAAGGGTTTTTAAAGGATATTCTTAGCTTTCCACCAATATAAATTATGCTTTAATTTGAATTTAATAAATAATTATTATTCATTTTCTATTTGAATTACAACTAAAGTCTTGATTGATAGGCTGATTGAAATACATCTATAACTTTCAAACGATATCACATTTTTTTGAATTTGAAACATGTGTCACATTCTATGCTTTGCATACTACAAGATTAAAATAAATAAAATTGAATTTCATGAAGTTTTGACCAAGTTAAGGTGGTTAGACATACAAGTTTTTATATTTTTCAAAAGTTGCAATAAAAAATTCATAATTAATTATTTACTTGGAAAAAATTACAAACAAATATGCATCACATTCGGACATGAGTCCTCTACTTATATCTAAAATCTTATAAAAAATTGTCATTTTATTGTGGTTAGGGTGGTCGGACATACACCTACTTATTTTTCCCCGAAATTTAAGTACTCTTGCATTGAAATTTCAAAATTTCACCAAATAGATTTTTTTCTTTTTAAAATAAACCTAGTAGTTTAGAAACTACATTCAATTTGCTATAGATTCTATTCTTACATATTTTTGAAATAATATAGACAACTTATTCAAATTTTTACGTCAAGTTGCCTAACTCTGTTTTATCTAAATTTTTTGCCACTTAAAGGCCTATTTTTTCCATGATGATCCTACACATACCCACATCTGACCCAATATGTATCTATATATGCACTAAGTGTAAAGTGAGTATCTTTACCTGATACCATAATCCATAATCCAGAGTGCCATTCAAATATCTAAATATTCTTTTAACTCAACAACATGTGTTTCCTTCGGATCTTCTTGAAATCTGGCCACAAGATAGACCACATGCATAATATCTAGTCTAGTAGTAGTCCACCAATCATAGATCTATACTTTCTCTGATCAGCCTTAGGTGAATCATCATCTTTACCCAATTTGAAACCAATCACCATAGGAGTACTTACCAGTTTGGAACCATCCATCTCAAACTTCTTCAACATCTCTCTCACATACTTAGACTGTGAAATGAAAATTCCTTTCTTTGTTTGATTAATTTGCAGCCCAAGAAATAATTTCATATCCCCAAACATAGAAATTTCAAATTATTTTTGTATCTCTTCCACAAACATCTTGCACATCTATTCATTTCCTCTAAAGATAATGTCATCAACATATACAACTACAATCAAGATTTTGTCATTTTCAATCTTAACGTATAAATTAATGTCTTTCGTGCCTTTGTTAAATCCTTGTTGAATTAAATACTTGTCTAACCTTGCATACCAAGCTCTAGGAGCTTACTTCAATCCATATAAAACTTTCTTCAATTTGCACACCATATCTAGTTGTTCTATTAACTGAAATCCTTCTGGTTCTTCCATGTAGACTTCTTCTTTCAGCTCACCATTTAGAAATTATGAATTGACATCCATCTAATAGACTTTGAAATCTTTATAAGTAGCCAATGCTAAGAACATCCTTATAGCTTCCATTCTTAGCTTCACTTTGTTTCTGACAACTTCTCCATTCTCATTCAACTTATTTTTGAATACCCATTTTAATCCAATGATACTTTTGTTTGCCAATCTTGGGACCAATTCCCAAGTCTAATTCTTCTCAATCTGCAAAAGTTCTTATTTCATTGCTTCCTTCCAATGTTCATCTTTACAGGCTTCACTTATTTTCTTCAACTCAATCTCAAAGAATAAACTCAAATTTACTTCAACAACAACTTTGCTTCTAGTTAACACAACTTTTGTCTTGTCTCCAATAATCTAATTTTCTGAATGATTCCTCTGTACATATTTTGGTGTCCTAGGGGACATCACCAGAGCATCTTCTTCACTTTCATTTTGTTCATCCTACTTTTCCTGCTCATCTTTATCCTATTCTTCCACAATTTCTTCTATTCTTTCATAGTCATGTTCATCAGACACATATCCATCAATATCAATAGAATTCTTCATTGTCTCATCAACCTTCACATTCAAGCTCTCTACAATCTTCCTTAGTATTTTATTGAAACATCCATATGCCTTGCTTTTGGTAGAGTATCCAAGAAATATTCCTTCATCACTTCTTGCATTAAACTTTCCCAAAGTTTCTTTATCTCTTATGATATAGCATTTTCTTTTGAACACCTTGAAATATTTAACTGTAGGAATTCTTCCATGCCATAGCTCCTATAGATTCTTTGTACTATTTACTCTTGCTTGAACTCAATTGAACACCTATACAACAAATGAATAGCTTCGTTCCAGTAAAATTTTGGTAATCCAACTTCAATGATCATTGATGTAGCAGCCTCTTGAATTATTCCATTTTTCCTTTCAATGACTCCATTCTGCTGAGGAGTTCTCGAAGTAGATAATTGTCTCTTTATTCCATGCACTTCACAAAACATATTTAACTCATGGGAGGTGAATTCTCCACCTCTATCAGATCTTAAGAATTTTATCTTCATATTCACTTCATTTTCAACCATAGCATTGAATGCCTTGAATCTATCTAATTCATCTGATTTCTCTATAAGAAATGTAACCCATGTATATCTAGAATAATCATCAATTAAAAGCATAAAGTACCTTTCACCAAGTAGACTTCATAGTCTCATAGGACCACAAATATCTATGTGAACTAAATCTAGTAATCTAGTAGTAGATTATTCCCTTGATCTATAATGATTTCTTGCTTGCTTCCCAAACTAACAATTCCTACAAATTTTATTGACATGATTTGTAATTCTTGGTAAATCTCTAATGGCCTGAATATCACTAATCCTCACCAAGTTATCAAAACTCATGTGACACATTCTCCTATGCCATAATCAACTGTCATTTATTTGAGTAATAAATCATCATCCATTAGCACCCTTAAGTTGATAAATATTCCTTTCAAATTTCTTTCTTATAGCAATTAATGTTCTAGATCATTTTCGGATCTCACATTTCTCATCCTTAAACACAAGATCATATCCTTTTTTACAAATCTTACCAACACTCAAATTATGCCTTAACCCCTTAACATAGTAAACATTGTCAGTATGATGCATTCCATCAAAACTTAGTGAACCTATCCCACATATTTTAGCACCAGTATCATCTCACAACATAACCAGACCTCCATCATATTTCTCAAGTTTTACAAACTTACTCTTAAAACCAATCATGTGATGTGTGCAACCACTATCAACTACCCAAAAACTCTTTTCTTGTTTAGCATGTAGGGCAGAGATAACCATACCTTCATTTTTCTCCTTCTCTTTCTTTGGAGGACTTTCCTTTACCTATTTTTTGAATTAGTAGAAGTAGGTTCATCCATAATTTCCAAGAACAAGCATTCATTGTCATCTAGATCTTCATATTCTAAATCTTCATCTGAAATACTAGAATTCTCATTCACATAGTAACCTCTATTAATCTTCTTTCCTTTCTTTTCTTTCTCATATCTTTGTTTATTCCTTTTAGCTCTTTTCAGACACTTTGCAACATAATGACCTATTTATCCACAACTAAAGCACTTAAAGGGAAACTTACCTTCATACTAACCAGATCCTTTTCTCAATCTTCTTACAAAGTTAGCTTCTATTTCATCAAAATTTTCATCATCCAAATCTTCAGTTTTTGTAGCTTTAAAAGTAGTCTTTGTTTTTCCTCCATTTCTTAGACTCGAATTCCTCATCTCATAAGATGTCAAAAATCCTAACAGTAGATCCTTAGTACAAGTCTTGTAATCTATAGTCTATTCAATAACACTCACCTTCTCCCTATAAGCATCAAGAAGAGTTTTGATAATATTATTTACAATCGTGGTTTAATCTATAGTAGCACCAAGAGATCACATTCCACCCACTACCTCATCCAATCTCTATACATAAGCTTTGAAATTTTCATCTTTAGACATATGTATAAGATCAAACCATGTTTCCAAATTTTGTAATTTCGCCTCTTTAACTCTTTCATCACCATCATGTGCTCTTTCTAATGCATCATAGACTTCCTTAGTTGTCTTCAAATTCCAAACCTTAATCAACTCGGAATGTACCATACTATTCTTCAAGATGAACTTCACCTTATTATTCACTTCATGTGATCTGATTTCTTCAGGTGTACTCAGACCATTAGTAGGAGGATTGTAGGGATTCTTATAAGCTTTCTCCACATAATATCTGCAATACTCCAGATATTCTTAGTCACCGAAAAAGTAACCCTTCCACTTTTTTTTAATTGTTTGGGCCCTCCTTGTGATTTTGGCTTAATTTTGCCTTGGTTTAGTGTTTTAATGTGGATACCACATTCACTTTAGGTCTTGGGACCTTGTGAACTAATATTATTTTGATGCTACCTTGCAAAAGTGTTGTGAAGTAACACACTTTCACACTTTTCTAGGGTTTTATCAAATAATCTAAGTATTTTAATCATAATCAACTTTAATCTTGCCTTATTTGGAGTGTTTCAAAGTTTTGTAACACACTTTCACATTCCTCTAGGCTTGTCATTAATAATTGGGATTTCTTATGATTTAATTGGCCCTATTTTGCATCCACGAGCCTCATTTATTGCATCTTTTTGAGGATAATCTTGACACCAATCATTGACCAATTATAATTCAGGTGTTCATGGATTGTGTGGCCCAGATTTAGTGTCTGGGACTCATTCACCACCATGGTAAATTAAGTCCCATGTGACCAAAATTCAAATTTTTGAGAAGATTTTATTCTCCTAGATCTGATGCCAGCTTGTAGTGTTGTAATTTTGAGAATTCTTCCATAATTGAGTATAAATACAAGGTTATTTCATTCATTTTCATCCCAAGCATTCAAGAGTTCAAGAGAATTCTTTAAGTTCCTATCATCATGTCAAAGATTGCATTGTTCATGTTTATTATAGTGCTAACATTTGTGATGTAGAGTTCATGATCAAAGTAAGTGTTTCAAGCAAGATACATCTCCTTCAAGCTAGAGTCAAGAACCACATCCATTGTAGCCATTTCAAGCATCATTGCAACAACTTATTGCTAGGGTTTGGTGAGTTACAACATTATCTTTTGTTCATTCATCATTCTCCTTTTATATTTTCTTTTATTTCAATGTTTAATTACCAACAAGGGGTTTGACCAAGGAAAACCCCTATTCACTAACCCCCACAACATTTTTCCCTCTTCTTATGTGTGATTTGCAGGGCTAGGTTGTAGATTTACCAAGAAGCAAAGGTGGAGAAAAGTTTTCAAGTCCTCAAGATCCTCAAAGTTGTCGTCAAGCCTTGGAGAAGCTTGGAGAAGATCTATAGGTGGCATTTTGCAGTTTCAGATCTAGAAACCAGTCAAAAAGAATAGAGCAGGTTGAGAGCAATAGAATCCAATTCAAAATTTCCAAAAATGAAGAAAAGGACTGATTCGCCACTATAGGTGAATGAGTCCCACTGTACAGGACTGACAGAGATTTTTACAGATTTGGATACACTTTTGGCTAAAACTTGTTCCTGCACATTTTCCCGAAAATTGGATTGATTCATCCAACTTGGTGAATGAGTCCTAGTCAGCATCAACAACAAATTTTTCAATGATCCAGAGCCCCATTCTTCCTTCTTTAGTTTTCCAGGTGCACACTTTCAATTTCATAACTTTTTTGTTACATTTTATTCATTTTTCTAGGTCATTTTGCATATCACACAATGTTTTCCAATTCATTATGTTTTCCAAGCTTACACTTGGTGGTGAACCCCTCATTAGATATCATTCAATTTATAGGACAACCCTATTGCAATATTTCATTCTCTTTTGCATTTAGATCTCTAGGGTTATCCTTGAGTGCAATCTCTTTGAAAGTGGGAGTAAATCCATCATCAACATCACAAAACAAAAGATAATCTATTTTAAGAGGTTCTATTTTGGTGAACCTACATTTAGGACATCATCATTATGATTTGGAGTGCATTTACATCCTAGATTTAGCTTGTATTAACATTAAATTAGGTTTTGCATTGGTTAATTGGCATTCTAGGGTTTCAATTCTTGCATTAGTGAAAGATCATATAGCTTGCATTGTTGCATCTAATTTCATCAAAAATCAGTAAAATTTTGCATTTGTAACTCAGATTTGCATCATAGAACATAAAAATCTTAAAATTCAATTAAAAAATTTAGTAATTTTTCAAATAAATTAGTACCTAGACTCATTCGCCACCTTGGCAAAATCAGTCCCTCTGCATATTTTTCACTATATTTTTGGCATTTACAGTTTAATTTCTGAGTTTTTGTTTGTTGTTTCTACATTTCTATTTCACTTTCTAGAATTTTAGTTATAAGCATTTCATTGTTCTTAGCTTACATTCCATTTACATTCACCCCACATTTAGTAGCCTTTGTATGAGTGTTTGGTGTCCTATTGCTAATACCATAGTGATAAGAAGTTCAAGACTCATGTCATCCCGCGATAGCACAATCGTTGTTGATCTTGAGTTATCTAGAGCTTCCACTCCTAGTATTGACACTAGTACACTAGGCATGGATAACACCCTACAACTCCTTGCCTTCAAGTATCATGCACATCGAACCAAGGAATGAAAACATCCCACAAGTAAACATAATTCAAATTCATGAGGACCTAGAAAATTTACAACATCAAATAAGCCTTGAAAACATTTCAACCACTGCAATTCCTACCATAGAAAATATTCACCACATGCTTGAAAGTGAAGATGGCCTGCACCTTGTGCAAAACATAGTTAAAATATTTGGAAAGCATTTTCCCTCAACCACTAGTTATCGTTTTCCCATAAGAAATGTTACAGGCAAAGGAGGAACTCAAATTCCTCCTCCCACAACAATTGTCTCAATACCTACCTACACCAACCCTCAAGTCACAACAACAATGCAGAAAGTTAGTAATGTGATTCCTTCCCTAGGTATTACTTCTAGCATCCCTAGTTCCTATGTGACATCACAAGTTATATCTCCTACCTTACCACCTTTAAGGATTCCCTTCACTTGTCCTACAACCACATACACTACATAATCACTTTCACTCCCATCTCATAACAAAACCAATGAATCTCTCATAACAAATTTTTTCCAAATTATATCATCCCTTCAAAAGCAAATTTCCAGCATAAACCAGAATCAAAATGGTCCAGCTACATATTATGTCAAAAGTAGTCCATTGTCCTTGGAGATATTACGAACACCGATGTCACAGGATGTAGAGGTGCCTAGATTTGAGAATTATGGGGGGATGGGAGATCCTTCTAACCATGTTAATGCCTACACCATCTTATGTAGTGACTTTTTCCTTGAAAACAAACTATTGGAAAAAAAATTCCTAGGTCCTTGAAAGATATTGCCTTGAAATGTTTCTCTTCTTTATCAAACAACTCAATTATTTCATTCAATGAACTTGTTTATGCATTTGTAAACCATTTCCAAGTGCATATGACTCCCAAGATGACCTTGACCGATTTGATGAGATGCAAGCAAAAAGAGGAAGAAAAGATCACTGATTGTATCTCATGCTATCAATCACTTTATTCCCAAATTGATGTTGAGGTCCCTGACCCGCACCTTGAAAATATGTTCATAGAAAACTTGCAAAGTAAAATCCAAGATAAGTTGACTATGATGAAATTCCCATCCTTCATGCACTTGTGTACTACCCTCCATGATTATCAAAATTCAGTTAGAAGTTGAGATACAAGATCGACTTCTAGCTGAATCAAGAGATCTGAGCCCGCAAACCAAAAAAATTCCCAACCTTTTAGAAAACAAAATAAAAGGTTCCTTGAATTCAATCCCCCTCAACAAACAACTCAAAATGTCAATAACCAAGTAGCTAAACTGTCAAAGCCACATTACCCTTTAATTATGGAGATCTGAAAAGACAATTCACTCCCCTACCCAATACCCTTCATAATACCATGTCCCAAATTCTAGGACAACAAATGATTACCTTACATCCTGTCCAAAAACCTGACCCTTTACCCTCAAGATTTAAATGAAATGCTTATTTTCACTATCATTGAAAAAATGGACATGACACAGAACATTGTGAGCGTCTTCAACATCTTTTGCAAGACCTCATTGATTTAGACCGTTTATCCATTAGAGGAGTTAGTGATCAAGGAAATAAGTTTATTGGCCCTATTAACCTAAACTTGCAAATTTTCACAAACCTAATACCCAAACATAATATTTCATTTGTCAAAGCAAGTGAAAACAAATGATACAAATGATGAAAACAGTGATTCTATTGTAAATAATACTATCAATGCTAATCCTATAGATGAAATGGTAGGGATGATAAACATCATACTTTGTAAGGGCTGACCTAAGAGTTCTCTTGACATTGCTTTCTCCTCTAAGGATATACTTAAACATTTTCTCGATGGTCCTCTCTACATAGCTAGCCGTATCTATCACAAGCCCACTAATAGGATAATAATAGATCCTGCCTATGGAGAGAAGATGATCGCCGAGGAATTTTTACTTTTGCATGAACTTTATCAAGATGAATTTGATAAACTGGAAGCATGGATCAAGACACACAATAGATTTTCTTTCCCTACAATAGGATTGATCACCTTACCATTGCAAATAGGACCAAAAACATTAGATGCATCATTCTCCATCAACCTATAGTCAAACCAATTTCATGTGAAGATAGGCCACTCATGGCTTCACTCCATGATAGTCGTCCCTTCGGTTTTGTATAAATGTTTAAAGTTTCCCTTTGAAAGTGAAATATTCACTATCCACCATAGCGACTTTAACTCCTTATCTTCCAAAGGAAAATTTTCCCTAGATGCCTTTTGGCCTGAACCATGGAACCTCTAAAACCTTGAGGAATTATTTTTCTTGTCCTATTAAAAGTTCAAGGCAAAGAAGATTGGAAAATATCTCTTCGAAACATGTACCCATCCACCTCTGAAACTCCCATCCTTGATGAAACCATGCTTGAACCTAAACAAGAACCAAACAATCAAGACCAACTTAAAGTAGAAAATTCACCTACATCCTACAAATGACCAAGAGAAAATGAAACCAACCTTGTAACACCTCCTAGAATAAAAAAAATTTACAAAGACAAAGAGAAAGTGGTTGAATAACCTCTTGTAGTTTCTTTTTTTCCTCCCCTTTGGGAAGAAAAGAAACCTACAGTTGATCAACCCACTCCTACAAAAATACAACTTGAGAGAAAAACCAAAAGAAATAGAGGTGCTAGAGAGCATAGGAATTGATGCCATGCCCTTGATTGCAAGTTACATGAAGAATTAAAAAAATAAAATCAAGATCCGAACTTGACTGAAGCAATGCATGATGACCCTCCTCCCTAGTAGAAGCAAGATAATTCAATGCAATCTCCACAATAGGAGTTGAACTCCTCCATGGACATTATCATTCGACCTCCTATTGTGATCAACTTAGATGATGATGATGAGGTTGCTAAAATTGACAAAGAGATGTATAATGAACTGGATACATTTTTTTCCTCTTCCATGAGCTTAAACAAAAAATCTCCTATAAAGAGTGTTGAACCTGGTCCTTCTCCTAGTTTGACACTTGCTCTTGTCTGTTTGGCTAGTTTCCTACATTTGGTATACACATAACATGATTGGGAGGTAGATGAATTGCTCATAGGTTGACTCACATTTTCCTTACTAGTATTTTTCTTTCTTTCTTTTTCATTTTCTTTTTGTGTGTGATTGCATGTGTGTAATGTGATCCGTCATAATTTTTTGTTTGATGTTCTCTCTCTTCATGATATTCCTCTATTTGTACCTCCATTCTTCTCTATGTCGTGTATCTTCTTTGATTTTTTATGATTATATATTTTTCCTTTTCCTTTTGGGGCTGACGCAAGGCATCGAGACACCATATGTCTCTTCTATGTTGACCCAAAAGGATTTTTCTTTTCTTTTTCCTTTTTGTTTATCTTTGTCTTTTTTCTTGTGTTTTGCTTTTGGGGATGACACAAGGTGGCAAGACACCCTGTCTCTTCCATGTTGACCCAAAAAGGATTTCTTTTTATTTTTTCCTTTTCATTTTCTCTTTTGTCTTGTGTTTTCCTTTTGGGGATGACACAAGTCATCAAGACACCCTATGTCTCTTCCATGCTAACTGAAAAGTTTTTTTTTTCTTTTTTTCCTTTTCATTTTCTCTTTTGTTTTGTTTTTTCTTTTGGAGATGACACAAGGCGTTGAGACATTCGTGTTTCTTCCATGTTGACCCAAAAGGTTTTTCTTGTCTTCACTCTCTTTGTGTCATTCTTCCAATTCTGTGTATTTTGGGGATGATGACAATTCTAAGCTCTTTAAAAATATTGTAGAAATAAATATATTGACCCCAAATCCATAGATCCCTTATGTGTTTGATGTTTTCATTTTAGGGGCAACCCCTTTCTTTTCTTTTTATCTTGCATGACATAGCTTTACTCAGAAACATATCACTTGGCATAGGGCTTTCCAAGTTGGCTCTCATGTCTTCCTTCTTGTTAGCATCTTTCATTTGATTCTTTAAATTAGTTGCTCACAATATGGTGTTTAGAAATTTCTTTAAAGTGGGGGGCATACAATGTCATTATTCTTTTGCATTTTCCTTTTTCTCAGTTCTTGGTGCAACTTTCTTACTTCATATGATGCATTTGTCTCTTTGTGGATGAAATTGAGTGTAATTTCCTTTAGGAGCATGATCTATCTTAGCATATTGAATTCCTCTTAGTGTCTTGATGTGATGCATTGCATCCCATAAGTTGTGAATTCTCTATTCTCTGATTGGTCCTTTCTTGGAGACATTAGGCACAATGTTCCTTAAGCTAAAGGCCTTGCATGAACTAAGTAAGGAGCTCTGTTTGAAAATTCTTTGCATGTTGCATTTTGAATTTGTTGTTATATAGCCACCTTGCATAACATAGCCTGCATGCCTATAGTTCCATCTTGTTTGTTCATGAGCTCCAAGCATACAAATTTTTTCTTGCCTCATGAAGCTCGAAAATCATTTTTATGTGGTGCCTTATTAAAGTTATCAAGAAGTATAGCTTTGGTATGGTTGAGTAGGAAGCCCAATTTGAGGCATGACTTTCCCCATAGCTAGTTGCATGTGTGTGAGTGCATACCATCCATGAGTGAGTATGCATTTTCTAGACAAACAACCTAGATTTGATCCACATCAGGATGTAAAAATGGTTGAAGCTTGATTCGATTCATTTTATCTCCCTCTTTTCTCTTTTTTTTCTTTAGAAGTGTATACTTGGCCTTTTTGTTGCTCTTTATGTCATTCTCATGTGTGTTGCTTTGTGCTAACGTTAGTTTTTTATGGGATCTTGATCCTGGGGGCTTGATCACCCCTCTTGATCATTTCCATCTCATATTTCTAGCATTGGTACATTGGAACCCCTCTTGATGTGTTTTTTCTACTTTAGTGTGAGTTTGAAGTAGGTTCATCCTCTCACTAAAGTGGGGGCTAAATGGAGTCTCTGAAAAAGTAACCCTTCTACTTTTTCTGACTTGTTTGGGCCCTTCTTGTGATTTTGGCTTAATGTTGCCTTGCATTATTGTTGTAATGTGGATAACACATTCACCTTAGGTCTTGGTCCCTTGTGAACTAATAGGATTTTAATGGTGCCTTGCAAAAGTGTTGTGAAGTAACACACTTTCACACTTTTCTAGGGTTTTATCATATAAGCTAAGTATTTTAATCATAATAAACTTTAATCTTTCCTTATTTGGAGTGTTGTAAAGTTTTGTAACACACTTTCACATTCCTCTAGGATTTTTATTAATAATTGGGCTTTGTTATGCTTTAATTGGCCCTATTTTGCATCCACAAGCCTCATTTATTGAATCTTTTCGAGGATAATCTCGACACCAATCATTGACCAATCATAATTCAGGTGTTCCTAGCTTATGTGGCCCAAATTTAGTGTCTAGGACTCATTCACCACCTTGGGTGAATGAGTCCCACCTAGTTCTTTTTGGCCCCGATGTAGGTTTCACACATTTCTAGGTATTTTTCATTTTTGGTCCCATACATTATGTGTGATGGGACTCATTCACCACCTTGGGTGAATGAGTCCCGTGTGGCCAAAATTCAAATTTAATTCAAATTTTTGGCAGGATTTTATTCTCCTAGATCTAATGTTGGCTTGTAGTGTTGTAATATTGGGAATTCTTGCATAATTGAGTATAAATACAAGGTTCTTTCATTCATTTTCATCCCAATCATTCAAGTATTCACACCTAGCAAATTTTACAAGCATTCAAGAGTTTTCAAGAGCATTAAGCATTCACAAGAGAATTCAAGGAATTTCAAGGATAAATTATCAAGCATTCAAGAGAATTCTTCAAGTTCCTATCACCATGTCAAAAATTGCATTCTTCATGTTTTTATAAGTGCTAACATTTGTGATGTAGAGTACATGATCCAAGTGTTTCAAGCAAGATCCATCTTCTTCAAGCTAGGGTTTGGTGAGTTGCAAAATTATCTTTTGTTCATTCATCATTCTCCTTTTATATTTTCTTTTATTTTAAGGTTTAATTACCAACAAGGTGTTTGAAAAAGGAAAACACCTATTCACTAACCCCCACAACATTTTTTCCTATTCTTGTGTGTGATTTGTAGGGCTAGGTTGTAGATTTACTAAGAAGAAAAGGTGGAGAAAAATTTTCAACTCCTCAAGATCCTCAAATTGTCATCAATCCTTGGAGAAGCTTGGAGGAGGTCTATAGGTGGCATTTTGCAGTTTTGGATTTGAAAACCAGTCAAAAAGAGCATAGAAGACTGAGAGCAATAGAATCAAGTTCAAAATTTATAGAAAAGTAGAAGTGGGCTAATTTGCCACTATTGGAAAATGAGTCCCATTGTATAGGCCTGATACATATTTTTACAGTTTTGGATACCGTTTTGGTTGAAATCTGTTTCTGCACATTTTCCTAGAAATTGTACTGATTCACCTAGCTTGGTGAATGAGTCTGAGTTAGCATCAAAAATATAATTTTCAATGATCTAGACCTCCATTCTTCCTTCTATAGTCTGCTAGGTGCACACTTTCAGTTTCATAGCTTTTTGTTACATTTTATTCATTTTTCTAGGTCATTTTGCATATCGCACCATTTTTTACAATTCATTATCTTTTCCAAGTTTACACTTTATGTAGAACCCCTCTTTAGCTATCATTCAGTCTCTAGGACAACCATATTGCAAGATTTCAATCTCCTTTGAATTGAGATCTCTAGGGTTATCCTTGAGTGGAATCTCTTTGAAAGTGATGTGAATCCATCATCAACATAACAAAACAAAACCCAATCTATTTTAAGAGGTTCCATTTTGGTTAACCTGCATTTAGGACATCATCATTCTAATTTGGAAGTGCATTTACATCCTAGATTTAGCTTACATAAGCATTGCATTAGGTTTTGCATTGGTTAATTTTGCATTCTAGGGTTTCAATTCTTGCATTAGTGAAAGCTCATATAGCTTGCATTGTTGCATCTAAATTCATCAAAAAATAGCAAATTTTACATTCACATCTCAAACTTGCATTAGAAAACAAAAAAAGCATAAAATTCAATTCAAAAATTTAGTAAATTTTCAAAAAAATTAGTGCCTGGACTCATTCGCCACCTTGGGTGAATCAGTCCCTTTGCATATTTTTCACTGCATTTTCTGGCATTTATAGTTTAATTTCTAAGTTTCTATTTTTTGTTTTTACATTTCTGTTTCACTTTCTAGAATTTCAATTATAAGCATTTCATTGTTCTTAGCTTACATTTTAGTTGCATTCACCCCGCATTTAGTAGCCTTTGTATGAGTTTTTGGTCTTATTGCTAATACCATACTGAGAAGAAGTTCGAGATTCATTTCATCCATTGATAGCACAATCATTATGGATATTGGGTTATCTAGAGCTTCCACTCTTAGTATTTACAATAGTACACTAGGCATGGATAACACCTTGGGCAACTCCTTGCCTTCAAGTAGCATGCACATAAAACCAAGGAATGACAACATCCTGCAAGTGAACATAATTCAAATTCACGAGGTCCTAGCAAATTTACAACATCAAATAAGCCTTGAAAACATTTCAACCACTGTAATTCCTACCATAAAAAATATTCAACACATGCTTGAAAGTGAAGATGGCCTAGACCTTGTGCAAAACCTAGTTAAAATCTTTGGAAAACATCTTCCCTCAACCACTAGTTGTCCTTTTCCCACAAGAAATGTTACAAGCCAAGGAGGAAGTCAAACTCCTTCTCTCACAACAATTGCCTCAATACCTACCTACACCAACCCTCAAGTCACAACAACAATGCAACAATTTAGTAATGCGATTCCTTTCCTAGGTATTCTTGATAGTATCCCTAGTTCCTATGTGGCATCACAAGCTATATCTCTTACCTTACCACCTTTAAGTATTCCAATCACTTGTCCTACAACCACATACACTCCATCACCACTTTCATTCCCATCTCATAACACAAGCAATGACCCTCTCATAACGCAACTTTTCCAAACCATGTCATCCCTTCAAAAGAAAATTTCCACCATAAACCAAAATCAAAATGGTCCATCTACATATTATGTAAAAATTAGTCCATTTTCCTTGGAGATATTATGAAAACTAATGCCATAGGGTGTAGAGGTGCCTAGATATAAGAAATATGGGGGGAATGGATATCCTTCTAACCATGTTAATGCCCACACTATCTTATGTAGTGACTTTGTCTTTGACGATAAACTATTGGCAAGACTTTTTCCTAGGTCCTTGAAAGATACTACCTTGGGATGGTTCTCTTCTTTATCAAACAACTCAGTTCGTTCATTCAATGAACTTGTTTATGCATTTGTAAACCATTTCCAAGTGCATATGACTACCAAGATGACCTTAGCCGATTTGATGAGATGCAAGAAAGAGGAGGAAGAAAAGATCACTAATTTTATCTCACGCTATCACTCTCATAGAAAACTTGCAAAATAAAATACAAGACAAGCTGAGTATTATTAAATTCTCATCTTTCATGCACTTGTGTACTTTCCTCCATGATTATCAAAATTTAGTTAGTAGTCGAGATACAAGGTCCACTTCTAGCTGAATCAAGAGATCCGAGCCAACAAATCAAAACAATTCCCAACCTTTTAGAAAAAAAATTAAAGGGTTCCTTCAATTCAATCCCCCTCAACAAAAAACTCAAAATTTCAATAACCAAGTAGCTGCAATCAAAGCCATGGTACCCTTTAATTATGGAGATCTGAAAAGACAATTCACTTCTCTACCTAGTACCCTTCATAATACCATGTTCCAACTTCTAGGCCAACAAATTATTACCTTACCTCTTGTCAAAACACTCGACCCTAATAAGCCTTTACCCCCGATATCTAAATAAAATGCTTATTGCCACTATCATCGACAAAATGGACATGACACAAAACATTGCAAGCTTCTTAAACATCTTTTGCAATACCTCATTGATTCCGTTCATTTATCCATTGGAGGTGTTAGTGATCAAGGAAATAAGTTTGTTGCCCCTCTTAAGCAAAATGTGCAAATTTTCACAAACCAAATACCCAAACATAATATTTCATTTGTCAAAGCAAGTGAAACTACAAAGAATTATGTGATGACTATTGACACAAATGATGAAAACAATGATTATATTTTGAATAATACTATCAATGTTAATCCTATAGATGAAATGGTAGGGATGATAGACATCATCCCTTGTAAGGGCCGACCTAATAGTTCTCTTGAAATTGCTTTCTCCTCTAAGGATATACTTAAACATTTTCTCGATGGTCCTCTCTACATAGCTGGCTATATCTGAAAAGCCCACTAATGGGACATTAGTATATCCCTCCTATGGAGAGAATGTGATCACCAAGGAATTTTTACTTTTGCATGAACTTTATCAAGATGAATATGATAAACCAAAAGGATGGATGAACACACACATTGATTTTGGTTTCCCTATGATAGGATCGATTTCCTTACCATTGAAAATAAGACCAAACATCTCACAATCAAACCAATTTCATGTGAAGCTAGGCCACCCATGGATTCACTCCATGAAATTCGTCCCTTCGGTTGTGCATAAATGTTTAAAGTTTCCCTTTGACAATGAAATATTCACTATCCACCATAGCGTCTTTAACCCCTTATCTTCCAAAGGAAAATTTTCCCTAGATGCCTTTTTGCCCAAACCCATGGTACCTATAAAACCTCATGAAGACTTCTTTTTCTTGTCCTATCAAAAGTTCAAGGAAAAGAAGATAGCATAAATATCTCTCTGAAACATGTCCCCATCCACCTTTGAAACTCCCATCCTTGATGAAACCATGCTCTAACATAAACAAGAACCAAACAAAAAAAAAATTCACCTACATCCTACAAATGACCAAGAGATAATGAAACCAACCTTGTAACACCTCCTAGAATTAAAAAAATTCACAAAGCCAAAGAGAAAGTGGTTGAACAACCTCTTGTTGTTTTTTTGTTCCTCCCCTTTAGGAAGAAAAGAAACCTATGGTTGATCACCCCACTCCTACACAAATGAAACTTGAGAACAAAACCAAAAGAAATAGAGGTGCTAGTGAGCATATGAATCGATGCAATTCCCTTGATCTCAAGTTACATGAAGAATTAAACAAAGAAAATCAAGATCCAAACTTGACTGAAGCAATGCATGATGACCCTCCTCCCTAGTAGAAGCAAGACAATTCAATGCAACCTCCACAATATGAGTTGAACTGCTCTATGGAAATTATCATTCAACCTCCTGTTGTTATCAACTTAGATGATGATGATTAGGTTGCTAAAATTGACGAAGAGGTTCATAATGAATTGAATACATTGTTTTCCTCTTCCATGAGCTTAAACGACAAATCTCCTATAAAGAGTGTTGAACCTAGTGCTTCTCCTAGTTCACACTTGATCATTTCCCTTTGGCCATTTTCCCACCTTTGGTATACATAGAACATGATTGGGAGGTGGATGACCTACTCATAGATTGATTCTCATTTTCCTTACTAGTCTTTTGCTTTATTTCTTTTTCATTTTATTTTTGTGTGTGATTGCATGTGTGTAATGTGATCCCCCATAATCATTTGTTTGATTTTCTCTCTCTTTGTGACATTCCTCTATTTGTACCTTCATTCTTTTCTGTCATGTATCTCTTTCACTTTTTTATCTTTATATATTTTTTCTTTTCCTTTTGGGGATGATGCAAGGCATCGAGACACTGTATGTCTCTTCCATGTTGACCCAAAAGGATTTTTCTTTTCTTTTTCCTTTTTGTTTATCTTTCTATTTTTTCTTGTGTTTTCCTTTTGGGGATGACACAAGGCATCGAGACACCCTTTGTTCTTCCATGTTGACCCAAAAGGATTTATTTTTCTTTTTTTCCTTTTCGTTTTCTCTTTTTTGTTGTGTTTTCCTTTTTGGGATGATGCAAGGGGTTGAGACATTCGTGTTTCTTCCATGTTGACCCAAAAGGTTTTTATTTGTCTTCACTCTCTGTCATTCTTCTAGTTCTATGTGTATTTGGGGGATGATGATAGTTCCAACCTCTCTAAAAACATTGTATAAAATAACATACTAACCCCAAATCTATAGATCCCTTATGTGTTTGATGTTTTCATTTTGAGGGAAACCCCTTTCTTTTCTTTTTCTCTCACATGACGTAGCTTTACTCAGAAATATAGGACTTGGCATAGGGATTTCAAAGTTGGCCCTCATGTATTCCTTCTTGTTAGAATTTTTCATTTGCTACTTTAAAGTAATTTCTCACAATATGGTGTTTAGCAATTTCTTTAAAATGGGGGAATACATTGGCATTATTCTTTTGCATTTTCCTTTTTCTCGGTTCTTGGTGCAGCCTTCTTACTTCATACAACGTGTTTGTTGCTTTGTGGATAACATTGGGTGTAATTTCCTTTAGGAGCATGATCTCTCTTAGCATATTGCATTCCTCTTAGTGGCTTGATGTGATTCACTACATCCCCTAATTTGTGAATTCTATATTTTCTTATTGGTCCTTTCTTGGAGACATTAGGCACAATGTTCCCTGAGCTAAAGACCTCACATGAACTAAGCAAGACTCCCTTTGCAAATTATTTGCATGTTGCATTTTTCATTTGTTGTTATATGGCCACCTTGCATAACATAGCTTGTAGTTCTGCAAAGCCATCCTATTTGTTCATGAGCTCCAAGAATACAATTTTTTTCTTGCCTCATGAAGATTGAAAATCATTTTTGTGTGGCACCTTATTAAAGTTATTAGGAGGTATAAGTTTGGTATGGTTTAGTGGGAAGCCTAATATGAGGCATGAATTTCCCCATAGCCACTTTTGTGTGTGTGAGTGCATACCAAAAATGAGTGTATGTTTCTCACCTTTTAGGAATTCTCACCCGGTGGATAGCCAGAAGTTCCATTGCCTTAGAGTGAGTATGCATTTTCTAGACAAAAAACCTAGATCTAATCCACATTGGGATGGAAATATGGTCAAAGCTTGATCTAATTCTTTTTATCTCCCTCTTTTCTCTTTTCATTTTTTTCTTTGGCAGTGTATGCTTGGTCTTGTCATTACTCTTTATATAATTCTCATGTGTATTGCTTTGTGCTAATGTTAGTTTTTTTGGGGATTTTGATCTTGGGGACTTGATCACCCCTCTTGATTGTTGTCATCTCATCTTTCTAGCATTGGTATATTGGAGCCCCTCTTAATGTGTGTTTTTCTACTTTAGTGTGAATTAGAAGCAGGTTCATCCTCTCACTAAAGTGGGGGATGAATGGAGTCACCGAAAAAGTATCCCTTCTACTTTTTCTGACTTGTTTGTGCCCTCCTTGTGATTTTGGCTTAATATTGCCTTGATTTAGTGTTGTAATGTGGATAACACATTTACATGAGGTCTCATGAATTTGTGAACTAATAGTATTTTAATGGTACCTTGTAAAAGTGTTGTGAAGTAACACACTTTCAAAATTTTCTAGGGTTTTATCAAATAAGCTAAGTATTTTAATCATAATCAACTTTAATCTTACCTTATTTGGAGTTTTGTAAAGTGTTGTAACACAGTTTCACATTCCTCTAGGATTTTCATTAATAATTGGGCTTTCTTATGCTTTAATTGGCCCTATTTTGCATCTACAAGCCTCATTTATTGAATCTTTTTTAGGATAATCCCAACACCAATCATAATTCGGGTTTTCCTAGATTGTGTGGCCCAGATTTAGTGTTTGGTACTCATTCGCCACCTTGTACGAATGATTCCCACCTAGGTCTTTTTGGCCCCAATGCAGGTTTCACACATTTCAAGGCATTTTTCAATTTTGGTCCCATATATTATGTGTGATGGGACTCATTCACCACCTTGGGAAAATGAGTCCCATGTGACCAAAATTTAAATTCAATTCAAAATTTTAGCAGTATTTTATTCTCCTAGATCTGATGTCGGCTTATAGTGTTGTAATTTTGGGAATTCTTGCATAATTGAGTATGAATACAAGGTTCTTTCACTCATTTTCAACCCAAGCATTAAATTATTCACACCTAGCAAATTTTACAAGAATTCAAGAGTTCTGAAGAGCATTAAACATTCACAAGAGCATTCAAGGAATTTCAAGGGTAGATTATCAAGCATTCAAGAGCACTCTTCAAGTGCATATTATCATGTCAAAGATTGCATTCTTCATGTTTGTTATAGTGCTAACATTTGTGATGTAGAGTTCATGATCCAAGTAAGTGTTTCAAGAAAGATCCATCTCCTTAAAGCTAGATTCAAGAACCACATCCATTGAGGCCATTTCAAGCATCATTGTAGCACCTTATTGCTAGGGTTTGGTGAGTTACAACATTATCTTTTGTTCATTCATCACTCTCCTTTTATATTTTCTTTTATTTCAAGGTTTAATTACAAAAAAAGGGGTTTGACCAAGGAAAACCCCTATTCATTAACCTCCACAACATTTTCCCCTCTTCTTATGTGTGATTTGTAGGGCAAGGTTGTAGATTTACCAAGAAGCTAGCAAAGGTGGAGAAAAATTGTTAAGTCCTCAAGATCCTCAAAGTTGTCATCAATCCTCAAAGATGTTTGGAGGTCTATAGGTGGAATTTTGTAGTTTCAGATCTAAAAACTAGTCAAAAAGAGCAGAGAAAACCGAGAGCAAGAAAATCCAGTTCAAAATTTGCAGAACAAATCTGGATACCTTTTTGGCTAAAACCTATTCCCACACATTTTCTTGGAAATTAGATTGACTTTCCTAGCTTTGTGAATGAGTCCCAGTTAGCATCAACAACAAATTTTTAAGTGATCTAGACCTCCATTCTACCTTCTTTAGTCTATCAGGTGAACACTTTTAGTTTCATAGCTTTCTATTACATTTTATTCATTTTTCTAGGTCATTTTTCATATCACACTGTGTTTTCCGATTTATTGTCTTTTCCAAGTTTACACTTGGTGGTGAACCCATCATTAGCTATCATTTAGGCTCTAGGACAACCCTATTGCAATATTTCAATCTCCTTTTCATCAAGATCTCTAGGGTTATCCTTGAGTGGAATCTCTTTGAAAGTGGGTTTGAATCCATCATCAACATCACAAAACAAAAGCCAATATATTTTAAGAGGTTCCAATTCTTCCATCAATACTTTCCAGATACCATAATTAGTTTCATCAAACCTCGAATAATCAAAGACCATTTTGGTATTCATCTCGAACCTTCCTCAAGTGGATAAGCTCTTCACCAAGGAACCAAGATTTGATACCAATTGTTGTTTAGGACAATTGAGAGAGGGGTGAATCAGTTGCCACATATTTTAACCTTCAATTCAATTATTGAAACTAATACTTAAACTGGTTAATTAATCAAAAAAAGATAATGCAAAAACTAAAATCCAATGCATAAACACAATAACACCAGATTTACGTGGAAAACCTAGTGAGGGAAAAACCATGGTGAGGATTAAGTCACACTATAGAGAATATCAAAATCGATTACAAAAAGGCTCACTATCTAGAACAAGGACTCACTGTCCAATAGGGCTACAACTTAGAGGGCTCACTGCCACAAAGATACAAAGAAGACAAAGAAGACTTGTTATAGAGAGACAACAATCCCAATGCAACAAAGGGTTCCACCATTATCACTTGATCAACTTGCATGAGTGATAGAGTTTTCCTTCTACTCACTACATCCAAAAACTCAACATTAAGCTTTGCACCAATCTACCACACACATAACTCACACACACTTTCTCAATAGCGTCAAATTCATGTCTTCTCTTTCACTTATTTTCCTTCTTTTCTTTTGTATACTTTTCATTACTAGCTCATCCTATATTTATACTATCTCCAACCTTGAAAAAGATACAAAGTCGGTCATCCAACTTCAAATTAAAATTAGGTCAACAGTAAAACATCCAAGGGTGGAATTAGAATGAGGGTGACCCAAACACATCTTCACCGAGACCCAAAATAGATTCAACAAGCTTCATCAACTTCAAAGATAGTGCTTAACAAACAGTCATCCAAACCAATGTAAAATACATAGAACAATTAAGTTTGAAACTTTTAGAAACCAAAAATATCTTCAATGCAATTAGAACATCTTAAATCTAGAACCACAAGTCAAAATAATTCATCAAAGAGAAATCCAGGCCAACAAATTTTCTCTTGAACCTTAGCTAGAACATAAAAAAAATAGTTCACAACTGGTGAACACAACTCAAACTTCACAATGAACCAATAGCCAAAAGTATGGATATAGAAAAATTAAACAACCATGACCAACATATCCAAACTAGACATAGGGACAAGTACCAGATCATCATCCTGAGCAACAACTGAATACCTGTAATCTTTCTTTAATACAATTTTCTCAATATCCTCAACATATATAGCCAACAACAACTAGTAGATAACTAGTTGACCAGTTGACATCAATGAAAACACTTTCATTCATTTTTCCATTCTTGAAACACTCCCCTCTAAGTTAATGGACCTTTTTATACACCTAATTTCCTAAATTATGCATTCTATGGCCCATTTGCACATTTACCAAGAAAAATCATTTACAAAACCTAAGAAAAAATTTAGTATATTCTCTCGACACCTTACATCTCACAAGATAAGGCAAAGATTAAGTCACTCTAGGCAGCTTGGTCTCCCTATTTTTCCTCCAAATTTTAATATTTTGGAGTTGGAATTTTATTATTTGAATTTCAAATGTCAAATTTCAGCTATCGATATTTAATTTTCAGGAAATACCTAGTCATTGTATCATTTAAAACCTATCTAGAAAGAATTGGGAATAAAGAGCATTACCAATCTATTATTATCAAGTCAAGAGCATATCTATTACAATAATTCAATGTTAAAGCATCATGTTGAAATTTTATGTGAGTTTTCTCATGTTTATGCTTTCATATTGTTTGTACTAACCCTTGTAGGTCTTTCAAGCAAATCAAGCCAAACATAAATTAATCCTTCAAGATATGTGCATGACTTCAATCCTTCAAGGAAATCAGATCTAAGTGGTGATTTGTAGTTGATTGTTGATTCATCATTTATCCTCTATCCCTCCAAAGAATAAGCTCTCTTTTATCAATTTTTCCATTGTGGAGGTGGAAATACCAACACGGGTTTTGACTGAGGAAGGCCCCTATATGGAAAAACCATTCCTCTCTTTGAATGTGTAGGTTTCATCTCTAAGGAATATTGGAGGAAGATTGAAGATCATTTCTTCATTTTTCCATTCAAACCTTACCACTTGACAACATATGGAAACTCAATTATCTTAGCATACAATGCAGATCTAATAGTGAAACCTGAAAGAACAAAGGCTTTGATCTGGCTCTTGAGGATTGTGAAATCATATCCCAATTCAGTTACTAGGACATAGTCACCCTAGACAACTTAGTTCTACATTTTTAGCTGAACTTTGTATTATAGGTGTAGAAAACTCTACCCTTTCTACATCTGGTCTCATAATTTGACTTTTAATTTCTAGTTTTTTTATATTTGCATCAAAACATTGCATTTTCATAGTTAATTAGCTACATAATTACATTTTCATTTCAAATCCATATCAAACCCCCAAATAATTCAGGTCCAAGGTTGAATGGCTCACCTTCAAGGTTGCAAGTCAATCTAATTCCCTTGCCGATTTGAATTCTAATGTTTTGTAGTGAAAGGTGGCTAATCCTAGTAAAACCCTAGGATCACTTTTCCCACATTACATAATATATATGAAAAATCCTTTGTCTTTTCATCCTATCACTTGAGCTTTGACCCTTGAGGTAGCTGAGGAACATTCACCCTTTGAGATCAAGTCATTTTGAGGTGTCAAATTTCCTCTATATTTTGGTGAACCCGATGTGAAGCTATCCTTGGGTATGTGCAAGATCATGTTGGGCCAAAAAGTGGTGATATGATGGGTATGTGTAGGGTATGTGGCTGATGATTTTTTTTAACCCAAAATTGAGGAAACAAAAAGGGTTTTTAAAGGAGATTCTCAACTTTCCACCAATATAAATTATTCTTTACTTTGAATTTAATAAATAATTATTATTCATTTTCTATTTAAATTACGACTAAATTCATGATTGTTAGGCTGATTGAAAAATATCTATAGCTTTCAAACGGTATCACATTTTTTGAATTCAAAACATGTGTCACATTCTATGCTTCGCATACTAGAGGATTTAAAAAAAAAATGAATTTCATGAAGTTTTGACCAAGTTAAGGTGGTCAGACATATGAGTTTTTATATTTTTTAAAGTTGTAATAAAAAAATATAATTAATTATTTACTTGGAAAAAAATTACAAAAAAATATCCATCACATCGGGACATGAGTCCTCTACTTATATCTAAAATCTTATAAAAAATATTATCATTTTATTGTTGTTAGGGTGGTTAGAAAGACATCTACTTCTTATTTTTTCTTGAAATTTAAGTACTACTACATTGAAATTTCAAATTTTCACCAAATAGGTTTTAAAAAAAAATAAACCTAGTAGTTTAGAAACTACATTCAATTTTCTACATACTCTATTCTTACATAGTTTTGAAATAATATAGATAACTTATTCAAATTTTTATGTCAAGTTGCCTAACTCTTATTTTTTTGAATTTTATTGCCACTTAAGGGCATGTTTTTTCCATGATGATCCTACACATACGCCCTTACTTAAATATTTTGTCAAAAATTTATTCTCTTGTTTGGAGGTCTATTGGATCGATTTTATTGACACTTTTATGAGTTTCAAAACCTTTTCTACAACTTTTGAGCACATAGTTAGAAGTGTTTGAAACTTGGATATGGCTTCAAGACAACAGTTCAGTCCTACCCATTAGGGTCCTAATTTTGAGCAGTTCACTACAAAATTGTCACCCAACTAGACTCCCCATTCTATTTTCATTAATGTGCCTATTTTTTTTAAACTGGTTCTCAATCAAGTACTCCATAAGAATCCTTGCTTATAGATCATGAGACTACTCTTAGGGCCCCCTTTAAGCAGATCCAATCTCTAGAGGGGAGACTTCAATATTTTGAGGACTTCCTAAATCATGATAATTTGTATACCCAATCTGCCCCTATCATTTTTTTTCTAAGAAATCTACTCATCTCATACCATAAAGGTCTTGAGTTGCTTCATAGAATAGCTAACATAGTGGAGACCAATGTACCCTTATATATGATAGTCTTCAACTACACTCATATACGATTGTCTTCAACTACCCTCAAGATACCCCATTGGAGATTGCTGGTACATAGTTAAATCTCTTGATTCCCAAGGTTTCCATGTAGATGGTGGATACAAATCCTTCTATACTTTATTTCACTTCTATCGATAACACCAACTCTAATTCTAGAGTCAATGTGAACCACATTCCTTTGGGGTATGAGCTTCATATTCCTAGATCCAAATCCTGAACCTCCACTCCTATGAATAGTTAGCCTCCACCACCTCTACCATCCAATCCAATCCTAAATTATTTGTTACAAAAAATGGGATGGATGAAATAATTGGCTAACCTAACCAACATTTCTTCCTAATCCATGTTGCAACCCTATTATCACTAAAGTCCCTTAGCCCTCATAGTTCTAAGCGTTCTCATTCCCCAAGGGGTAGGAATTATGAAATTTGATAGGTACGATGGTAGGGGTGATCCACATACCCATATATCCTCATTTACTACCATGTGCAGTGGCTTCCTCTATCAGGATGCCTTGCTAGCCAAGCTATTCCCGTGATCCCATAAGGATGTTGTGTTGGAGTGATTTTTCTCACTTCCTAACAATTTCATATTAGATCCTTTGATCAATTATTTAACCAATTCTTACAAAAATTCCAAGAAAACATTAGACCAAAGATCACTTTTACTGATCTCATCCATTGTAAGTGGGGACTCATGAGAAGGTAACTGATCATTTCATTACCCACTACCAATCATGTTTTCTCACATCTCTCATCTAACATATGTTCATTGGGAATATATAGCTAACAATGAGAGAAAGAGTTCTCTTGATCAAGTATCCTTCCTTTGTACATATTTGTATGCCACTTTTTGACTACCAGTAGACGACGAAATAGTACAAGGGTTCTTCCTCATCCTCCCATCTTGATAGTTAGACAAACATGTCTATTTTTAGGGAGTCAAAAAATAACAAGACAATAGCAAATGTGGTTTATGTTACTACTAAAAAGAACACTTTAGGACATAATAGAGTTTTTACAAAACTATCTGAATCCTACATAAGTGTTCTTCAAAAGCTATTAAAAGATGGTTTAATCACCTCCCATAAATTAGATAATTTCCCAATGATAAACCATATCCTAGTTGGCATGATGCATATTTTTTTTGTTAGTATCACTGTCCCCGGTCATGATACCAAACACTGTGTGCATTTTCAACATGTATTCTAAGACCATATAGATAGTGGTTCAATCTAGCTCAATGGTAGAAAACAAAACCAAAAAAAAACTATAGCCAAGCCTAATAGCCAACTACAAATCTACATAGCTCTCTTTCCTTCTCATTAATTCAATCTAATAACATTTTATTCATCTTTTGATCCTATCCCTTTTGAGTACATGAAAATGGTCTTGTTCACTTCTATTCCTCTTATGAGTCATGCAGATAAAATTTCTGATATAAATTTTACACCACATGACTTACCTCTTAATAGGGAACCTTCTCTACTTTACATCTTGGCCACATCATGACTGGTGTTATGGTTGACTCTACTAGTCAAGTCAATGTTATTACATAAGAAACCCTTTTTATTAAAAATTTACACAAGGAGAAATATGAGTCAAAGGCCATGCTCCATACTCATGATGGCTTCTTTGTACTACCCATGGGTTTTATTTCTTTTTTTATCCTCATTGGGGCTAAATCTCTTGATGTTCCATTTTTTATGATTCCTAAATCTGACTTGTTCAGAGTAAGACTAGGAATTTGATCGCTAGTCTCCATGAATGTGGTCACTTCAGTAGTCGACAAATGTTAAAAATTACCTCATGATGACATAGTGTATACCCTTCAGGATATTGGATATAAACCACTTGTGTCACATGAAGGCCTTTCCCTAGAGATCATCTTTGGCCTCATCTTATTGGACCTTTACCACCTCATGGAGACTTGTTCTATAGGGCCTACTTCAAGTAAAAGATAGGATTCACAACCCCTAATGCTACCTCTCATCCTTCTTCTCATGCCATTTCCTTGAAGGCTTCTATACCTGTGTAACAATGTGTTTTGTCCTTTGTGCCTTGTTTCTCGAAGGTTGCAACAAGCATGCTCCCACACATGGACCTCCTTCTTCTTCTTTTGGGATTTTTCAACCTCTGATGGTGCCCCTATTCCTTTTACTATGCCTAGCACAAGAAAAGGAAAGGAACACATGTTGAAGAAATCTAAACCTTAAGATTTTGAACTCCCTATGTTACCTACAGTCCTTCACCCCACCTTGTACAGTATGGGAAAGCATGCAACCAAAGTTAGTTCTTCTCATGTTGTTCCTACATCTCAACCCCTGAGGCCTCCTCCCATTCCTCTAGCTTCATCCAAAGATAAAAAAGGAAAGGAGTCCATAGTGAAGAACCAAGTCCCTATTTTTGTGCCTCCTTTGGTTCCTTCTTAGGAAGTTACTCTTTCATTGGTGATGGCTATGAAGAATTCCTTCAATGGAATAGGATCCCTCAAAGTCTTCTCAGGCCATTGTTCCTGGTAGTCATAGATGTCAAAATAGACTTGCACATGAGCATAAGCATCACTAATGAGAATTGGCTTGGGAAAGCAAGGTCTTTCCAAATATCAAGGAAGAGCCTTCTATCTCTTCCTTTTCCTCTTTTTTTTGTTTCTATATCTATTTTTGTTTCTTCCTCTATCTTTGTTTCCACTCTCATTCCTACCTCTATTCCTATCACTTCAATCTTGATTTTTTCTTCTTTGATGGACCCCAATGAACATTACCCTAAGAAGTTAAAAGTGTTCATCTCTCCTTCAAAGCCTCCACTAATCACCTCTTTTCCTAATCTTCCCCATTTTTTTGAGCCCGTAGATATGCCTCACACAAAATTCATGTCTATTGTGGCTTCTTTTTCCCCTACCCCTCCTTTTTCTTCTGACATGAGGACCTCACACCCTCCACTTAAATGTAAGTTACAACACAACGTTATCCTAAATGATGGTCGTAAAAAGTCTTTTTTGTCTTCTTCATCTTGTTCTACTTTGGCTTCTACTATCCTTGTGATGGATAAGTTTCCTCCTTCCCTAGAGTTTGTCACTACCCATCTTCCAAAGGTTAGTGATGAATCTTTAGTTTCTCATCCTCCTCCTATTTAATCACTACACATCACTCCAGAGAAGCGTATGTTTGACTCATTGGAGGATATTCCAACTTTGTCATCTATATTGACTAGATTGATGACATTGACCTCACAGGGGCTTGTTGAAGGGGATGTTGAGTTGGCATCCTCCTTAGTTCTTGCTAGAGGTGAGTTGGTCACTATTGGCCCTGTATCCTCCCTCTCCAATATTTTCTTCCCTCCCCTTATAATGATCTATATTGAGAGCAAGATGAATTGTTAGATGTGTTAGACTAGAGCGGCACCTCTTCTTATCTATAGATTAGTTTTGTTTGTTTATTTGTGTTTTCCCCATACTCTTCTATTTATATTTTTGATATCTTCTAGAGGACCCTCGATACCCTTGTAGGTACTTGGATACAATAGAGAAAATCCATCATAAAACTTCTTTTTGTCTCATCATTCTTCTATTTGTCATACAATTTTCTTTTCACACCGGGGACTATGCAAAGTGTCAAGGAATTTATGCCTCTTTCATGTTGACCCCAATTTTTATTTATCCTCATGTGCTCTTCTTCTCATTCCAATCCATTTGGGGGTGATGACAATTCATATAATTTAAACTATGTATATATATATTGATGGTGTTTTCTACACAACAACAACTCAAACATAATATAATATCCTATCTCTCTTGGAAGGTAAATCTCTATCAGCAAGCTTCAAGAGATAAACCCAAGGTCTCTAATGTTAGGTCTTGACAATACATAAACAACTCAGTGATAAATGTGAAAATGTTGGTAATCACAAAGGGACCTTACTACAAGCAAATATTGAATCTTTAAATTTATCAGATCTAGCAATATGATGATACTTCCAATCCTAAATTTAACCCAAATGATAAAAGAAATAACAAAAGAGATAAGGTTCAAAGAGATTCCCAAATTTAAAACTACTCCTAATATTAACAATGCAAATGATGAAACACTTGAAATGGACCAATCCCTTAGAAACTAATTTTTGTTTGACCCAAATGAATCTGCAATCTTACAAAAATAGTGCAATCTTCTAAGGCATTAAAGATTTTCATATCATGAAGATTCATTCAAAACAACCCTATTGCAATCAAAATGAATAAACCTTCACAATTGAATTAAGCACAATGAATATTAAAGTCCAGGCTAACTTTGCAAAGCATCTAACAATCAATTGGTTGTGAAAAGTATGGACCATAGATTGCTGCAACACTTCAAGTATCAAATCATAAACACTACCAATTCTTCTAACATTAAACCTAACACATCTATCAAATAAAATTAAGCAATTCCAAAGATAGAATCACAAGAACCATTCCAGATAAGATTCAACACAAGAAAGGCACCAAATCACAATGTCCTCACTTGCATTAAATTACCCAAAGTAGTAACAATTCTAGTATTCTGTTACAACACTTGCTTGCTTGAAAATAAAACTAACTCTTAACTCTAGCTCTTGCTATACTGCTTAATTCACTCCAAAATAAAACTATCTAGCTCTTACAAATGAGGTAGAATGCCAAATTTATAGAAACCCCCCAAGATATGTTGGGCTAATTAGGGTTTACAATAATAAAATAGCCACAAACAAGTCGGCCAAGAGGAATTTGAAATAAACATAATGGACATTAAATGCAAGCATTCCATCTAGGTCAGCCTGGGTTCTCCAACAAAGCTAGGCCCAATGCATGTGAAGGAAGAGGGGAAATAATGGGAAGCACAAATTCTGATGTAGCAGTGCGTTAATTGCTTCCCCTTTATCTTTATTTCACTCCACCCTATCATGCACCATCAAAAGTACCCTGTCCAAGTCGGCTATAGGTGGTAGAGGTAAAACCTTAACTCTCTTCTCAATGGATTTAATTTCTTCTCTTGAATGCCCCACCAACTTATCCCATTCAACCTTCATGGTTTGATATTTATCAATAACTACAATATAGGTGGCTGCATCATCCAACTGATGTTCAGTAACTAGATCTTCATTGGTTGGATAATATATATCTCACCACCATTTACTCAACTATTCTAAGCTTAGATGCTTTGGTGCAAACTTCTTTCTCCCTGTCATCACCTCAAAGAAAGAAATGTATTTATTATAGATATCAGTTAGGGTGTCTTCAATTTTCCTCCTTTGCTTATAGACCTTCTTCAAAACCATTTGCCTTATTTGCAAAGCTTCAAACCATTCCCAAGGTTCTGTAGCTCTAGAGGAAGGAAGAATTCCATCACTCGCCAACTTATCTTCAATATACTCCATGATGATCTTGGTTTTCTGCAACAAAAGATCTACTATCTTGAGCCAATACATCTTTCAACCAATTTATTGACCGCATAGCATCTCCACCAGTTGAAAGGATGTCCTTGATAGAATTATCTCCTTTAGTTTGCAACCCCTATAACTAGTTCATTGTAGAATGAGTAGTGGTCTTCATTCTCTCCAGCTTCGTTATGGTTTCTTGTGGTAGGAAACTTGCAACAAATGATGAGGAGTTGATAGATTGCAAGGGCTTCATCAAGTCCTGCAAGCACTTCTTTAATTTCTCATTCTCCTTCTTCAATTCTTGTTTGGTTGTGCTTCTTTCCTCAACCTGCCTAAGATCACAACACTAGAGCCTTCATACTCTTCAATCTCTTGTTCCATGGAAGTAGGCCCTAGGTTGATGGTTTGCACATTATAATCACTTCCAGTTACATCATCCCTATTCTTATCAGGAGTAGGAGTAGCAATGTGGACCACCCTGTTATTTGTTTCATCTCTCTCAATCTTGGAGATGACCCTGACTTTCTTCTTTCCTTTACCCTTTCCTATGTTTTCCAATAGCTCATCCCATTTGGGAGGGGTGTCATCCACAACAATCTATTTGCTCTTTAACACCTTATCCAACTAGCCTGGAACAATAGATTCAGATTGTACTTTACTCTACCCAACCTCATCCTATTGATCCCTAGGCATATCCTCATTCAAATCCTATTTCTCAAGAATCTCCTTAGCTTTATCCTCTTTTTATTTATCATACTATTCTTCTTCATGCACTGGTGATGGAGTCCTAACTGAAATTTCCTCTCTTTAAGGAGGTCTAACTTCTTCAATCCCAATAGGTGAATCATCATAAGTCACCAGAGGAGACTGCAACACCCTCTCTATTTTTGCCTCAGCACTAAAGAGCTCACCTTTTTGAAATTCTTCTCCTTCTATATCTTGGTGATGCTCTGCCTCTTTGGATTCACCTAGTTCATCGTGAGCTTCATGAGAAAGAGGAATATCATCATGTTTTTCTGCATCAAGAGTGATTGGAGGAGCATCCTTTCTTGGCACACTATCCTTAGGAGAAGGAGTTCTTGATTTCCTTGTATTTACTTGTGTCCTTTCTCCTGAGCTCTCTACATTTATCACAGGTGGACTAACTTCCTCTCCTACCTTGGAGATTTCCTTTTCCTTATGTGATAATCTCACCATTCTTATTATCTTCGACACAGGGACACTAACCTCCTTATCCTCCTTTTCAGCTTCATCCTATTCTGACTTCTTCGTTCTTGAAACATGTTTCCTCTTCTTTGCAATAGCCTTTCTTTGTTTTTATTCCTCATGTACTTCCTCTACCTAAGCATCTTTAATTTTGATCTTAAAAGGAGAAATCACCTTGGCCTTACCCTTAGAATCTTGCTCAGCTGACTCCTCGGAAGTGGAATGAGACTCCAAGTCTCCCATTAAACCATAGGTTCATTGCACACCTTTACTTTCCAGCTCCCACATCTTATGCTTAAGCCACAACTTTGTATACTTGATCACTGGAGTCATAAGTTGTTCTAACTCTGTTTTCTCTTCCTCTAACCAATCTATTTCTCCAACTGATTTATCCTTCACTGCTTCATAGTCATGGGATTGAATCAAATATCCATCATCTTCAACTTGATCTAGAATGGCCTTCACATTATATAACCAGACTAAGTTCACTAGTAGCCTATAAATTTTTTTCTTCTTAATCTCAAATTCATCACTACAATTGGTCCAGTAGTCCTCTATATCGTCTTTGTGGCTATATTCTCTGTTTTCCTTCTTCTGTGCTTCACCAGTCCTATCAAACCTAGATCTCTTGGAATGGAAGGATAACCCAAGAGTGCTCATTTCTTCTTCAAAAGTAGAGGCCAAATTAATAGGACATGCCTCACTAGTTCCTATCCTCAGAGGAAAATCTCCACCGAATCCAGTCTTATGCTTATCCTTCTTCACAATTGCATCAAAATAACATATTTTCCTCGTGACCTCTAGGAGTATAATGTGATTAGTGGGATACCTAGGAAGTCTGTATTGAGCCCTCTGACAACCATCTATCCTTATATATGAAAAAGTGGGAAACTATATGAACCAAGCCCCATACCTTTTGATCAACTCTTTGGAATTGTTAGATATCCTCACATGCTTTGCACCTTGCAATAATCTGGTGATGTACATGGTGAATGCATCATTCACCCTTCTATAGCTCGAATTACCTAGATGTAGCTGTGGATGAACCTCATAAATTACATCCTACCCAAACACACCTCTTGTACTCAGTCCCTTGTATGGATGAAATCTTGCAAGTTCATAAACCAAGTAGGAGGTCATTGTGAAGGTCTTCGTCTGCAATACATTACACATTTTTTCATGAATCATAGCACTTATAACACCTGCCTAATGATAATTAATATTTTTCTCCATCCTCACAATGACATGGAACATCCAATTCTCAAATACACTGGCACTGTTCAAGCCTACCACTCTACTGAGAAGGGTGATAACATCATAGTATTCCTTCTTGAATTTAGCTCTAAATAGCTGCTTGGGTAGTTTTGAAAAGTGGGACTTAGGCTTTTCCAACCAAGAATTGATGACCTGCTGATGGTATCTTCCTCATATAACTTCCTTTCCATATCCATATCAAAAGCCACCACATGAGATCTGTCTGGCATGTCAAAGGTTTGGGCTATAGATACACGACTTAGATTTTCCAAAATCCTCCCTTGAGGACCAACTATCCTTTGTGTACTGTTGTCATAGTGTCTAGCACACTCAAGCACCAATTCATAACACTGCACTGTAGAAGGAAATCCAGCTACATGTGCCAACCCTAATTCCAATGTCCTAGATAGTAAAGGAAGGTTCTGTGCTTCCATCCTTGTCTTAAACTCTTCATAATCCCATAGTCCAACATTTGTATCAGTTACCTCTGACCAGACGGATGTAATCTTGCTCTCGAGAATTCTGCTCTTGATATCCATTTTAATTCTTTCTTCCACATAAATAGAATACCCCTCTACACTTGGATCCATCACTCTACCTTTGGTTCCACTTATCACTGCCTTACTTGATTTAGCCTGCATCCAACAAAGAAACCATAGTAAAGATCACATAAAACCTAAGTTAACTAATCACAAAGGGAATAATCAACCTCAATATAAGTCCAATGATAAGAAAAATGCATTAAAACCTCATAAAAATTAATCATCTCAAAGTTCAGGTTTTCAGCCATCCCACGAAATCTAGGCCAGAGAGGAATTTTGGAAAATTCCCATCTAGGCGGATTCTAGCAAAATAAGCATAAAAGCATCAAATAATCATGTAATCGACCATCATTAACTAAGAAAAAACATGATACATCTTTAAACAACTCAAATTGATCATACAATGCATAATCACCAACTAATAAATCATGCTATCTCTTAGTTCTTCATTTTCAACAAAGTTTCAAACAAATCTGCCCAGGATGGATTTATGCAAAAACAACAATGTCTTACGAATTCTAGGAAAATGAAGGAACAAAGGAACTTTCGGTAAAATCTGGAGCGAATGGAAATTTGCATAGCAGGAAAAACTCCAGGTCATAGCACATTTCAGGAAAATGGAGAGGAGATGGAAAATCGAGAGAGAAGGAAAATCCTGAAGCTGAAGGAAAATCCGAATGTCAAAATTTCCTCACGACTTCACTCAAATTGATCGAACGATCACAAATTTGAGGATCTTGGGCCTAAAAACAACATGATTTGAACCTCCTATATATCATCTTTCAATTTGAGGCTCATCCTAAATTAAATCGAAAGGAATTGGTGATGCCCTAAGGCTGAAACCCTAAATGTCTGCCATGAATGCACATGACAAGCTTGGGCTCAGCTTACTCAATTGCTAGGTTTACAGATTTTTTTTTATATGGAATACACAAGCGAGCTACCTCATAATGAAATTGAAAAACAATCCCACAAACTCACTTGAAATGATTAATCTAATAAAACCGAGCAACCCTAACTTTAAATGTTCAATGCCCAGACATGCAGAAATTCAGACTCCAAGCACACTTAGGACATGAAAGAATCACTCACATTCAACAATTAAAAGAAAAACAATGAAGACATACCATTGATGAAGTGAGACTCGATTATAGCAATGAAAGATAACAATCTTTAGCACCCCAACAAACAACAGATGATGCCCAAGAAAATCACCACCAATTCAAAAATTTGCGAATTCAATCACCAAATCAAGCCAAGCACTTAGGACCAAGCACTTTTGAACAATTAGAGAGAAAATGATAAAACATAATAGCCCAAAATTCCCCAAAATCGATTAAATACTTGCCTCAGAAATCGTACCATTGAGCATTAATACATTCGACAAGATAGGAAAAACCAAAACCTAAAAACCCGACAAGATGATAGAATTTCGAAGAAATCCGGTCATGACAGAATTCCGTGAAGGACCAAAATCTCTGGATCATAGTGTAAAGAATCAGTCACTAGGTTTTAAAGGAAACCAAGGAATTCCGTCTAGAGGGGATTTTCCCGAAAAGAGCCAAAAACCCAAAAATTTTCCAAGACACTAGATTTTCAAAGTGCTTCCTAGAAGGGGGCCATTTGCATGAATAAGATAATAATTCAAGCACATGCAAATGCAACAAAAGCAAAAGAGGGTCCCTGCTTTCAACGGGGCATGTGTGTGAAAACTACACAACAATATATATATATATATATATATATATATATATATATATATAGATATGACTAGTTCTAACCCTGAATGATTGGATCCCCATGTGTTCTTAATCTATACTTTTTCTTGATGTTTTGGATTATATGTGTTATCCCTCATGTGATAACATTCCATGCATACACCTCGCCATGTATGTCATGAAACAATATCTTTCTTCTCCTTACAATGAATTTTGCTCCTTTGTGTAGCACATATCATTTTAAGGGGGGCTTATCATATTTGGATTATTTATATAATTTTCAAAAATATTTCTTATGATATCATCATCTAGCTTGGAGGCAACCTAACTAGAATTTTCTTTTAACTTGATCTCTTCATCTAGCTTGGGGGTAACCTGACTAGACTTGTCTTTTATGTGACTATCCTACAACACAATTTGTAGAAACCACAAGCCTATCTTCGATCTATATGCTTTCTAACATAACACAACTTTCTATCCATACCTATCATTGTTGTCTTTTTATCTTATTCGATTTTTATCATGTCTATTTTTTTATTTTATTTTTCCCAACATGTTTGTCTATGGATAACATATTTGTATTGAGATTATAGTTAGCTTTGTATGACAAGAGACCCGTGTCCTCTTCATTTACTAGCTCAACATTCAATCACATATATTGGATTGAAGACCTGTGTCCTATTCAACCTTTTTCTCTACTTTATCTCACATCAATAAGAATACATATGCTCACTAAAGTGGGGGAAAAATGTAATGCCGAGAATTGCATCCTATGGAATTTTGTATTCCATAAACCTCCCCTTTAGATTAATTAAATTTGATAGCGCAATATCACCTTTACCTAACCTTAATTTTGTCCTTAACCCATCCATTCTCAACCGCTAAAGTGAATCTTTGTCCTAGATGGCCATACACCATGTAGAAATTTGTGTGCCATGTGAACATCCCAAAAAGATTCCTAACTACATAGTCCTTTGTAATTAAACTTACCATCTACCTGTGACTTGTGTAACACCTCTACAGCTTGCAGGCATGCCAAAATAGATCCCTATATGCCTATACTTCTTCCAAACTCTCATTTTGCATAAGGATTCAATCTATCTCACTCTCTCTTGATAATTCTCTCATTCTTTTCATCTGAAACATTGTTTTCACTCTTTTTACCATTTTATTTTCATTCTTCCTCTCTACATCAAGGCTTCAACACTATTATCATATCTTAGACAAGCTTGGATGTTGCATAATCTTCCTTTTGACCTTTCTCATTTGATAAAGGGAGGGTATCTCTACTTTTCTTATTGCATTATCATTTTACTTTGATAGCATATTGCTCTAACTCATCTACCTATTTCTTTATCTCGTTTATTTTATTTTGTCTATCTCTATCTATCTGGTTGTTTGTGGAGGTGGGAACACCTATGCAAGTATTTGACTAAGGCAAGCCCCTAAAATAGCTTCAATCATTTTCTTGTCTCCATGTGTGCAAGTTTTAAAGTTGTAGCACTATGGTATGCTTCATTCATTGACCTCTTGTGAGTTTCTCCTTTCCTCTTTCTCATTCTATCATTTCAATTAGTTTACATTTATTATTGTCAGTATGTTATTATTCTATTATCTTAGCATCATATTTATGATATTTTTGTCATCAAATATTTAGTAAGTTCTTTGTTTTTTCCTATGAAAAACTTGGCTTTCATCTATACAAGACTACACTGCACCATGGGGACGTCGACACACCACACTATCATCCTTGGCCAAAATCTTGTTGGTTTGTCTAGAGAACCTTTGTAACTAGCTCTTTCAGTTTCTAAAACTCTTTCATTTTTACTCTACATATGTTATAAATTATAAGCAAAATCCTTCGCCTTCTCATCCCTTCACTTGAGCTTTGATCCCTGAGGTAGCTGAGGAATATTCACCCTTTGAGATCATGCCATTTTGGGGTGTCAAATTTCCTCCTCTACAATATGTACTTGTATTTTTCTAATCTAGTAAATTTTAGCTCTTTCTATTGTACTAGTAATGTCTTTAACTATTCCAATGTATTCAAGATGTTTGAGAATGTTAGAATTGACTTTTATTTTAGTAAAACTAGAGATCATTTGATGTAGTCTAAAAAAGGGTATTTGAAGCTTGAATCTAGAAAAAAGCTTTCAAATGGGAAAATTTTACACTAGAAAAACCTCACCATTACATCCAAAAGGCCCAAAAGCTCTAATTTTGATATATGAATTTTCAATTTTAGAGTAGGGAATAATTTTGCAAAAAAAATTTCTCACTAGGGTCATATGACTTTGCACAAACTATTATGTATATTTTGTGCCAAAAATTATATATACTACATCCTATAGAAATAGGTGGGGTGTAGCACCACCTATAGTAGTCATTGATTGTGAGATGGTAAAATGGAATATAAGGATAATGGCTAACCTAACTCACACATTTTTCCATCAACATTGGGGGACACAAAAGTAACCAAGAGAAATTATTTGGCTACTATCCTCAAGGGAGAGACAAATAGCTAGTCAAGGTTTTGGTACCCTTTTTTGTTGGGTCTATTGGTGAGATGTGGATGTCATTACTGATGTTGTAAAACTAGGTAAAATGAGACTCAAGGGAAAAAAATATTATGGAATGTGAGAAATATAGAACAAAAGTGAAAATAGTAAGGAACTGGCATAAAAATTAGACATAAAATTAGTTGGAAAAGGGCAAGGGGACACTAGTCTAGAAATGGTGCTTTTAGAGTTTCAAAACTTATACTAGAGTATCATAGTCTATAGGTCTTTTTCCTACTGAGATTGGATTTTGAATTTCAATAGTTGTGAAAATAAAATTTCCTTTATTTTGATGAGACAAGGTACTTGAAAGCTTGTCTTAGGGTTTCCAAGTCTTAAGGTCTCCAATCCACTTGAATCTAGTTCAAACTTGTAACTTGGAAGAAGTACAATGGCAGAAGGGTTATGTCATATGGGGGCTTACCTTAGTCAAACCCCATTTTGGTGTTTCCACCAAGCAAAAAATTATTATGATGACAATGATATTGAAACCAAGAAAATAGGGTGATGGTGTGATGTGTCTATCTTTTAGGAGATGGAAAACTTAGGGGACCCTATTTTGCTCCATTTCATTCAAGGAAACCTTAGAGATCTCAATCCAATGGTTTAATTGAGAAGGTGGTTCTACTATTCTCCTAGGGTGTGATTAAAGACAAAAGGGGGGTTCACCACTAAGCAAAGGCTTAGAAAGACAAGAAATGAAAGTAACATGCAAAACATAACTATATGACCTAGAAAATGAACTCAAATAAGAAGAGAAAACTGGAGATAAACAAAGGTGCACCTGGAAAGATGAAGATGCTTGAAACAAGGTCTACAATCCTAAAATTATGTCTTTTAATGCACATTGGGACTCATACGCTAGTAGGGAAATTTAGTCCCAGTTTAGGGTTTCGGGTCGAAACCAAAATCTGCAACTAGTAAACCATGATCTATAGAAAATGTTTGAAAATTGGTATACTGGGATGCATACACCACAAGTGGTGATTTAGTCCCAATATCAAGGTTGATCTAAAACTTTTATATCCTTTAGTGATGTCCTGTAGCTTCTCTCCCTTCTAATCTTCCATTCTAAAACTCTGAATTCCAACCTGTAGGTGACTTTCCATAATCTTGCAAGATAAATGACAACTTTGTAACTTTGACAACTTTCTCCAGTCTTTCTCTTTAATGGATGTTCAACTGAAATCTGCAAATGACACATCAAAGAGAGGTCCAAAAATGTTGTTTTGTTAGTGGATAGGGGTTTTCCTTGGTCAAACCCCATTTTGGTAATCAAACCTTGAAATGAAATCAAATAGAATGAAGGAATGATGAATGGACATTATGATATGTTGCAACTCACCAAAACCTTGGAATAAAGGTTGTAATATTGTATTAAATGGCTAGAAAAAATGTAGATCTTGACTCTTGATTGAATGTTATGAATCTTGACAAGAATGGTTGCTTGAATCATAAGAACCTACATCGCAAATGTTAGCTAAAAAAAAACATGATGCATGATGACTTTGACATGATGCTTGAATCTTGAATATAGCTCCAAAATTATTGATAATCAACTCTTCAAGAATGCTCTTGAATGCTCATAAGATCACTTCAATTGCTAGGAGAATTATGTGAAATAACCTTGTATTTATACTTGTCTATGTCAAATTTCTTGAAATTACAACACTACAAGCTGACATTAGATCTAGGAGAATAAAATACCACCAAGAATTTGAATTTTAAAATAGGTCCAAGCTAAGAAAGAATCATACGCCAGTTGGGGTGTATGAGTCCCAGTAGGCTAAGCTTGGGACATTAATTTTAAGAAATTCTAAGCTCAATGCAAAATTCAGGACCAGGCCCTGAAAATTAGGTGGGACCCATACACCCAAGGTGGTGTATGAGTCCCAAATTACTAAATCTTGGCCATACAATCCAAAATCATTAAAATATGATTTGTTATTAGATATGTGTTAGGATTATCCTCAAAAAGATGCATTAAATAAAGCTTGCAGATGCAAAATAGAACCAAATAAGGCATTAAGAAGCCTAGTTTTAGCAAGGAGGTCCCAAAAAACTATCAAAATGTATAGGGATACATTTTAAAACACTAAATTTAGCCCCCAATATAGTGAGAGGAGGAATTTGATTCAAACTCACACTAAATTAGACAAACTCACATTAAGAGGGGTCCAAATGTACCAATGCTAGTAAGATAGGATGACAACGATCAAGAGGGTTACACAAGCCCCAAGAATCAAGATCCTATTGTAAACCAACATAGGCACAAAAGAAAACACAAGTGAATGATGTAAGGAGCAACAACAAGGAACACGCATATACTGTTAAAGACATAAAGAAAAACAAAAACAATAAAAAGGGGTGGATCAAGCCTCGATTGTTTGTCCAACATGATGTGGATTAGATCTAAGTTGTTTTTTCAAAAATGTTTACAAGTGGAACATGATGTCCACTATGTAAACAAATGCACAATCACATGGGATAGTGGAACCTTAGTCCATCCACTAGGTGAGACCCCAACAAGACACATATGCATGTGGTTGGTATGTGCTCACATAGACAAGCAAGTGGCTATGGGAAAGTCACGCCTAAGTTTGGCTCCCATACGATAACCATAACTAAGCTATACCTCCTGATAACTTTGATGACATGCCACACAACATGTAAAACAAGATTCATGATGCAAGGAAAGCTTCATATGCTTGACACCCATGAACAAACAAGATGGCTCCATAGGAAAGAAAAGTGTGTTATGCAAGGTGGCCATATAATAGACATTGTAAATGCAAAATAGTGCAAGGTACGTTCAAAGAAGTTTTTCTTAGTTCATGTAAGGTATTAACTTAGGGAAAATTGTACCTAATGTATGCAAGAGAGAACCAATCAAAGAATAGAAGACTCACAACTTAGGGGATGTAGTGTGTCACATCAATCCATTGAGAGGAATATAATATGCTAAGAGAGATCACACACTTGAGGGACATCATACCCAATGTAACCACAAAGAGAAAGATGCATCACATGAAGTAAGAAGACTACACAATGAAACATGAGTTGTAAAATGCAAAAGAATAATGCCAATGTATGCCCCCACTTTAAAGAAATTACTAAACACCATGATGTGAGAAATTACTTTAAAGTAGAAAATGATCAAAGCTAACAATAAAGATGACATGAGAGCCAATTTGGAAAGCCCTATGCCAAGTCATATGTTTCTAAATTATAAAGCTACGTCATGAAAAGGGGTTGCCCCCAAAATGAAATACCAAAATCATATAAGGGATCCATGGATTCGAGGTCAGTATGGCTTTGATACAATGTTATTAGAGAGCTTAGAACTGTCATCATTCCACAAATACTCATGGAATAGGAAGAATTACACAAAGAGAGTGAAAACAAAGAAAAACTTTTGGGTCAACATGGAAGAGACCTAAAGGTCTCAACGCCTTGCGTCATCCCCAAAAGGAAAATACAAGACAAGGAAGAGATAAAGAAAAATCTTTTGGGTCAACATGGAAGAGACCTAAATGTCTCGATGCCTTGCATCATCCCCAAAAGGAAAACATAAGAAAAATGAAAAAGATAAAGGTTTTCGACATAGAGAGGAATGTAGGTACATTAGAGGAATGTCACAAAGAGAGAGATACATCACACACAACAGTACAAGGGATCACATTATGCAAATGCAATCACACACATAACATGAAAAAGAAAATAATGCAAAAGACTAGTAAGGCACATGCGATTCAACCTATTAGAAAGTAGTTCGCATCCCAATCTTTTTCATCATATACAAAAGGAAGAAAACTATCCAAAGGGATAATAGACAGTTTCAAACTAGGACAAGGATATCTAATTCTTACCCCCATTGCATGCAAGAGAAGAATGAGTCGAGGTAGGTGATGAGAAAGAGCTCCTTTCATTTTGAAATGATTTGAAATGAATGTAAGACATGTAATAGTGAGCATATTATGATTCTATGACTATTACATGGCAAGGAGTGAAATGCCATGCTTTAAGGGATTATTTATATGATATCAAACTTTTTAAATATTTGTTTTAATTCATGACACTCATCAATACTATGTCCAAGAACTCTATGGTATCGACAATGTGGAATTTTTGCATTCTTAGGATATAGTTTTGGATTTTCTTTCATGGGTGGTAATGTTATAAGTCCTTAGCTTAGAAGTATGTGTAAGGTTCTTTCAATGGAAGATGGCTAACAAGGGAATTTCAAATTCTTTAGTTTGTAAGGCCTTCGTTGCTTGCTAGATTCACCAATTTCTTGAGTTATATGTTAAGGAGGGGGACCTAAGATGATCCTATCATCCTTATAATTGTTACAAGGCATTGATTATTATTTAGGAAGGAGGACATTTATGTAAGGAGGAGGATCTTGATATCCTATCCCTTTGGTATCTTTAGTTGGTATTTTCTCTAAGAATTGATGAATTTCATGCTCGTTTGTTGTATCACATCCCTATTTGCTTAAGACCGTGAATCCTTTTCCATATGCCTCTTCTAGGTTGATAGGAGTGTTGGTAACTTTGTTAATATAGGATTGTTGAATGTTTTATTGACTAAAGGTTCTAGGTTCACCTATTGTAGGGAACTTAGGTTTAGCTTGTGTCTCAGTTGAATAGGATGTAGAAGACCAAACATCTCAAGTTGTGTTGGTTGTCTCATGGACGGATAAAAGGATGCATTAGTCTCAAGGTTGTTAAGGCAATTGTTTATGAATTTGTTCATGCTATTGTCATCTTCTCCAATGATTTCAACATCATGAGGAAGACATGCATTAGGAATTGATTGAGCATGAATGAGTTCAATTTCATTAGGGTCATTTCCAAAATCACAACTTGATACATCAACTAATGACTTTAAGGACATCCACTAATGACTTTAAGGACATACAAAGCTTACCAAAGCACATATCCATGATGAAATGAAATTTAATAACCTAGAATGAAATGTGTAAATGAAATTTTAAAATGAAGGAATGCACGAATGAACCAAATTATACTAGATGCAATGAAATTAATGAAACAAAAATTTAGTAATCTAAAAAAAGATCTAACAACAACAAACAAAAGCACAAAAACAAGATTTTTAATGATATAAAATGCAAATTTAGATCTAATACAAGACTAAATTTCCTAGAGGGGAATATGAGTCCCACTTCGGGTTTTTGAAGGGTTCAAATACTAAAAATCAGTCAACACAAAATTCCCAAAAATTAGGCAAAACAACCTATACTAGGACTAAATTTCCTAGAAGGGTGAATGAGTCCCAAATGAGGGTTTTGACACTAAATTTAGAAAATTCTTAGTGAATGTTAAGTTTTTTAATTTGTATGCATTCTAGACTATGTGAAATTATAGATTTCAAATGAAATTCAATGATGCAAGATGCAAAAATGCAACCTATATGCACTTTCACTAGTGCAAGATTTAGAAGCCCTAAATGCAAATTAACTAATGCAAGACCTAATGCAAATTTAATGTAAGATAGATATAGGACTATGATGCACTCCAAATCAGAAATAAGGTGTCCAAATGCTAGGTTCACTAAAATGAAAAAAAGAAAATAAGGTGATGGTGTGATGTGTCTATCTTTTAGGAGATGGACAACTTAGGGGACCCTATTTTGCTCTATTTCATTCAAGGAAACCTTAGAGATCTCAATCCAATGGTTTAATTGAGAAGGGCGGTATACTATAAGTTATCCTAGGGTGTGATTAAAGAAAAAAGGGGGTTCACCACTAAGCAATGGCTTAGAAAGACAAGAAATGAAAGTAACATACAAAACCTAACTATATGACCTAGAAAATGAACTCAAATTAGAATAGAAAATTGGAGATAAACAAATGTGCACCTGGAAATATGAAGATGCTTGAAACAAGTTCTACAATCCTTTTTTTTTTTAATGCACATTGGGACTCATATGCTAGTAGGGGTGATTTAGTCTCAATTTAGAGTTTCAAGGTGAAACCAAAATTTGCAATTGGTAAACTAGGATCTACATAAAATGTCAAAAAACTGGTATATTGGGACTCATATGCCACAAGTGGTGATTTAGTACCATTATCAGGGTTGATATAAAAATCTAATATCCTCTAGTGATCTTCTGTAGCTTCTCTCCCTTTCGATCTCTGAGTCTAAAACTCTGAATTCCAATCTGTAGATGACTCTCTGTAATCTTATAAGATAAATGACAACTTTGCAACTTTGAAAAATTTCTCAAATCTTGCTCTTCAATGGATCTTCAACCTAAATCTATAAATCACACATCAAAGAGAGGGAAACATGTTTTGTTAGTGGATAGTGTTTTTCCTTGGTCAAACCTCATTTTGGTAATCAAATAGAATAAAGGAATGGTGAGTTAACAATATGCTATGTTGCAACTCACCAAACCCTTGGAACAAAGGCTGCAATCTTGTTGAAATGGCTAGCATGAATGTAGATCTTAACTCTTGATTGAATGTTATGAATCTTGACTTCAATGATTGCTTGAATCATAAAAACCTACATCATAGATGTTAGCTCAAAAACAAACATGATGCATTATGACTTTAACACAATGCTTGAATCTTGAATATAGCTCCAAAATGCTTGATAATCAACTCTTGAATGCTCTTGAATGCTTTGTAATGCTCTCACTCGAATGCTCATAAGATCACTTAAATTTCTAGGAGAAATTATGTGAAATAACCTTGTATTTATACTTGTTTATACAAAATTTCCTAAAATTACAACACTACAAGCTGACATCAGATCTAGGAGAACAAAATCCCACCAAGAATTTGAATTTTAAATAGGTCCAAGCTAAGTAGGACTCATACGCCAATTGGGGCATATGAATCCTAGTAGACTAAGCTTGGGACAAAAATTTCAAGAAATACTAAGCTCAATGGAAAATTCAAGACTAGGCCCTGAAACTTAGGTGGGACCTGGATGCCCAAGGTGGCGTATGAGTCTCAGATCACTTAATCTAGGAAATACAATCTAAAAATTTTAAATTAAGATTGGTTATTAGATATGTGTCAGGATTATCCTTAGAAAGATGCATTAAATAAAGCTTGTGGATGCAAAATAAAACCAAATAAGGCATAAAGGAGCCCAGTTTTAGCAAGGAGGGCCCAAACAAGTGTGAAAATGTAAAGGGATATTTTTTTCTACACTATAGATATAAATCATGTAGTCTATGGAGAGTGGAGGAAAATGGATAAAAAGAATAATAAATGACAATATTGCAACTTACCATTTAGATCTACTTTCCTTGTTGGACTGAAGTCAAATTTCTCATCATATACAAGGAGAAATTAAAGGCTGCTTGAAGATTCTACAAGTGTTAGTGTTTATAATAACAAACAGTGATAATCATGAAAGATCGTACAATGCACAAACATAGATCTGCTAATGTGTTGGCTGAAAGTATGTTGTAGATATTCTACTTATTTTTCTCTTGAAATTTCCTTTGGGATGATAGAAATTCAAATTCGATAGATTGCTTATGAAGACTTAAATGATCAAATGGAGGGAGATACTTATGTTTATATGAGTTTCAACATATTTTGCATTAACTTTTCTGACAAGCCAAAAAATAATTTTGGATTCATAAACATATTATGGGCAACAATACAATTTGATATTTAGGGCTTGATTAGGGGGAATAGGGAAAGGATGCCCTAGTCTAGATAGCCACATTTTAATTTTATATATTCATTAAATAAATATTTAATTTAATTTCCAATTTTTTTTTTTTTTTGAAAATTAAAATAAATGGATGATTAATAAGCATAATTAGGCACATGCACTTCAGAGGGAGCCAAACATAGTGTGAAATTGTCAAGGATGACAATTTATGACACTACACTAGTATCAACAAACTGCACAAAAACACACCTAGGTGGTTAGAAATGAAGCTCACCTCCAATGACATGCCATCTTGCTATTGCCACCTTAGTAGAAGTAAACAACCTTTTCTTCCTATGAAGGATTTTTTAGTATTTTTTAGGTTGTTCCTAATCAAGGAAGGTAGTTTTGGATATTTTTATGGTGGTTTAATACATTTTTATGACTAAGGAATATTTTTGTGATTATGTTAGCATTACATTGGTAGTCCTTCCCTCCAATATTTCTCCCTCACATTAGAGTTTTTCCTTTTACACCTTATTTTTAGAAGGTAATATCTTGGGCATGCAAGCTCTAATTTTAAAGTAATTATTTTCATCTTGGCTATGTTCCTATTCTTTGCATAGTAGTGTACGTATTTAATGATTTTTATCTATGGTTTTAAAAAAATATCACAAATGCTATGTAGTTCTTATTTTGAGAACTTCAAAAGCTCCATTTCAATACATACAAACAATTATTTAAGAATTTTTTTTTTGAAAGTTCATAAGTTAACTATCAATATAGAGACTATTTTTGAGCATTTCTAAAGCATTAGAATAAAAAACACTTTTTATTTTTTCTAGTGGTAATTGACCTTACACTAATTATAAAGTTCCAAGTCATTGTTATTTAGGGGGTATATTAATTGATTATAATCATGAATTGAGATAAAGTTCCACTTTTTGGGGGTTTCATAATAGATTTTAGCAAATTAAATTTAACAATTTTGTTGTATGGATAACTTCAAAGAATAATTTTTCTTGGAAATAAGGGATACAAAATTACTACATTGAGTAGGATCTACTACCCCATCTCCTTGGATTCATTCATAAGCCAAGTGACTATAAAAAAGAGAATGCATGTGCAAAAATAATAATATAGTCAATGGAATAATATGCATTACTATATTTTAGGATGTTCTACATCACATAGAGGATAGTGAATTCCCTTTCACTTCTTGGATCATCATTCAAAAATTATATCCAGACATTGGATCTGTTGAGATTATGGATGCATAGCCCCCGAAGCTCCAGAATCTTCAATGAAGGACTTTAGCCATGAAAGATAATCAACCACAAAGAGAAGTGTTGCAACAATGGAATGTTGATTAAAGACTCTATATTGATATGATTTATGGATATGATTGATTGATATATTACAAATAAACAAGTTGCCTGATTATATAGGCAAGAGAGAAAACCTAAGATGCATGAGATGTCACCATGTGTTATGATCTAACAGCATGTGACAACATGTGAACCCTATCTACATGATTATTAAATGTTGAGATAAGTTCTAGAAGGACAACTCATCTTCTAGAAGGAATCTTATCCATTTATTAAATGATTTATCTAATAATGCAACCTAGGACTTAATTAATTAAATGCAAGACCTAAGTTAACTTATGCTAGTGTAATAATTAATTAATTACACTAACACCCCCCCATAAGTTCAACTTAGGGAGGAAAATTCAATGATTATGCAAGATGATGATGGGTATCAGCTACGAGGCCATGTTAGGTACCCATGAACATGAAGATGCAAAAAATCTCCCACAACTGGAGAAAAGGGGAAAACCCAGTGGGAACAAAACCTATCTCCCAAAAGGAGATGAAAAGGAGAAAATGTGAGAATGGGAAGGATGGGGGATTCTCAAATACCCCCCAAGTACACCATCCATCACATGGATACAATAAAATAGCTCCCCCATAGGGAGAAAGAGAGAGACAATATATCCCCCCCAAAAGATGTGATCACCTGCAAAGATGGTAAGTGTCTAAAGACAAAACAAGATCCAATGTCGACAAACAACTTGTCTCCCTTTCAGAAGAGACGGAACCAAGTGCAAGTGTAGAGATGCTTCCCATTTCAGATAGGATTTGAAGGAAGGAAAGATGAAGGTGGATGATGATGTCTCTAAAAGCTACTCAAATGTCTCCTTGCCTAAAGATGAAGATGCCACAATCAATGAAGAGGGTGACAAATTAGGACAATACAAAAACTGATGTTGAACAATATCCAAAGATAATGATGGAATGAATATGATGGAGAAATGATTTCCCCCCCCCTAAATGAAGTGTCCTCAAAACCACTGACAAAAGTATGAAGCAAATCCAATGGTAGATGCTAAAGAAACCTCAAATCCTAATAGGGAAGAAGTCTCAGATATGAAATCTATGAAGAGAAACCAAGTGCCTCCAAGATAGTCTCTGGATTCCCAATCAAGGTTGAGACAAAAGGAATGAGAAGACTCAAGAAAACTCTGCAAGGTGGAATCTGAATAGAGGAGGGATACCCCCTCATGAATGTCCTCCAAACCTGTAGAAGTAGCCAGGTTAGTGATACCTGAAACAAAGCCATCCTCTGATGTCAAGTCTGAAAAACCAAAGGTGTCCTGATGAGTGATAATGGTGGAAGCCTCAATCAATGAATCTGGACATGGAATCACTGAATGTGAAGGGATACCAATAGTCTCTGATGGAGAAGAAGCACTTGAAGGAACCTTGTCAACCTCTTTGGAAAGATCAAAGAAATCAACTTCCTACACAACAATATCATCATGGGAAACTTGATTTGAAGCATGAAATTCTAAATCATGACCATCGGGGAAGGGTGGAGTGTTTGAATCTCCATAGAGCTCCCAAAGCTTAGCCCAAAGAATGTGAGGATAGTCACAATGATCAATAGATATCAAAAAATCATAATCAACTTGCATAGAAATGATATCCTAAACAGTGTATTTGGAACAACTCCAAGCAAGTTCATAAATACCGTCACTCGGATGGGGAACTATACCAAATAGATGTGGCAATAAATCAAGTGATTGGAGATGGTGGCAGATCCCATCTTGCCATTGTGAATAGTTACCCTTGTGCAACATAGTCAAAGGAGAATAATATGCAAGCCCCATAATGAAATTTCTCCACAAAATACAAAGAAAAATGACCTTCAACAATAAATAGAAGACTTCCAAATAGATATGCAACTGAAAATATGCCTTTGAGATCAAGAAATTTTTCTTCAAGCTTTAGGATATCTCAAGAATTAGGTAAATGCACCAAATTGCAAAAAAACTAATAGAGGATACCTGGAGCTGAAACCAAAGAAAGTGACTGGACTGATGAAAAAAAAGCACTGAAATATCTCTCGAATGCGGTTGGAATCACCAAAATCCGACAATCTGATGCGAAGATATGCACCTCTAAGTCCAAAATGGAGGGTTGACTTCAGTTGAATTTAGAAATTGATAGCAGAAAAATACTACAAAATGGATGGCACCACTGTATAGTGCTCTGAATTCTCTTTCCGTCGATATCTCATTTGCAAATTTTTGATATCATGGTGCGAAGATATGGCCCTAAAAAAAAAACTACAATTTGAATTCAACTAGCTAATTAGGTGCAAGAATCAAGCACCTTAGGGCAAAAAAAAAATGCCCCCAATCACTGATATGACCAAGGGGCTACCTAGCAGTTTAAAAAAACCCACCATTGAATATGGTGGCGGCGGAGCGGGTCGTCGATGATGGAATCTGATGGCATGGTCGGGGGAGGATACACCACCCAGAAACTAGCGGAGCCCACGGATCATGATGGGACCGGGGCTAGAGCATTAACTGTAGTAGGGGCTTCAGTGATCAATGACCGGTTTCTAGGAACAAACTCCGGGAATGGTTGGGTGGTTGGTCAGAGTGATGACGACAATAGTGATGCAGGAGGTCAGGGCGACAAGTCTACAGAGGTTAGTGTATGCTGACAATTTTTTTTTGAATATTGCAATAAATTTGCAATTCAAAAAATAATGATTAAAACATCGAAATTCGAAATGTCGATGGAGTAAAAACTAACCCCAACTATATGTGTGATTGAAAAAATAAAGATGTCGACCCTATATTCAAATTGCAGGTCGATTTTGCAATGAAATTTAATGCTAAACTATAGAGAAAAATGCCCAATAATAGCCAATTTTTTAATTTTTTTTTCTAAATTTTTTTTTCCTTGATGGAGGACTAAAAGGGGGATTTTTTACTGCAAAATTGTACGGATTTGTACAAAAAATGCAAACCCTAGATTGTACCTCAAAGGCTCCTAGTTGAAACTACTCTGATTTTGACAAATGAACAAGCGATCTATGGGTTTTGAGGCCTTTTGGATGCAATGGATAGGTCGAAGAGAGCCTAATCTGCACCAGAAATCAGCTTGGCTCCTGGGTAGAACCAACTAGCCTACAAGAATCTTCCACTCCAACTTCCTAGATCAAGGGTTGATGTTTCAATCGACTAGCTCTAATACCATGTTGAGATTATGGATGCACAACCCCTGAAGCTTTGGAATCTTCAATGAAGGACTTTAGCCATGAAAGATAATCAAACACAAAGAGAAGTGTTACAACAATGGAATGTTGATTAAAGACTCTATATTGATATGATTGATAGATATGATTGATTGATATATTACAAATGAACAAGTTGCCTGATTATATAGGCAAGAGAGAAAACCTAAGATGCATGAGATGTCACCATGTGTTATGATCTAACAACATGTGACAACATGTGAACCCTATCTAGATGATTATTAAATGTTGAGATAAGTTCTAGAAGGACAAATCATCTTCTAGAAGGAATCTTATCCATTTATTAAGTGATTTATCTAATAATGCAACCTATGACTTAATTAATTAAATGCAAGGCCTAAGTTAACTTATGCTAGTGTAATAATTAATTAATTACACTAACAGGATCTTCATATGATAGTAACATTTCCTTGGATAACTAGGTGCATAATAAGAATTTTCATGCCTCATTTTGTGTAGACATATCCTCCTTAGATGATTGGTCTATTTGATTGGCATACATTGATGTACCATTATAATGAAGAAAAATCTACATCCTACTCTTGTTGCTACATCAAAATGTAGTATTTATTTTCAAAATCTTCTAGTGATTCTATATAGTAGGGTTATGCATCTCTAAAGGATCCACTTCATTAGGAAATCTACTTACCATACATTTCACATCTATTTATGGACACTCACCTTTTAGATATTGATAACACTCTTGATATAATTTGACTTCCCTTTGATGAAAACACACATTACACTACATCATCTCCCATTCTAGTTACTATTTTTCTCTCAGCTGCATCATGTCATTTTATTGACACACCCTATTTCATATTGGTTTAGGCCACACACTTCACTATTCACTATTCTTGAATCTTGTATGACACAATTATAGTTCAAAATCAAAATTGAAACATGTGAGAAATTTACTATCGATCATTAAAGATTGGACCTCTCTAACAGTCTTATGGGAAATTTAGTAATGGGGGATCAATTTGCACCTCACTAAATACCTTCAGGATTTTAATAGAAATCCAACTCTTCTTTGGGGGTTTGGAGTAAAGGGTACAAAGAAATGTAAATATAAAACATGAAAAGGGTGATATGCCAATGCTTTTACAACATTTCAAACCCAACCATTCCTATGATTGATATAATTAGACACATAACACCACAACCCCTCATTGTTGGAAAGAGAATGAACAATAAAGGCTAACAACAAGCATAATGTAGACTTTCAAATCTTCTGGTAGGAAGTGTTCATTAAGGTCCGATCAAACATAAAGATTTATAAGGGAAATAGAAAGAATGTTCAAAAATTGCATAAGATCTCTCTCCTAATACAACATAATATAATAAAACAAAAACCCTTCAAAAAAATAGAGAAGTCCAAGGACATAATCTAATTTTCACAAGTTCCTATTCTACCATAGGAGCATACAACATGGAAATCAACTATTTAAACTATTTAGATTCGACTTGAAAGACACAGTGTTTCAATCAAAACGATAATATAAAGAAAGAAAGCTTGAAAACTTCCATAAATGCACAGTCTCAATGATTTATCTTCAATAGTTCATGCTTTAAACATCAAATGAACTTTAAAACAAAGGTCGGATGCCAATCTGACAATAGTTTAGGCCTTAAAAGAAATAGCATGCCAGAGATAAGTAGCTTTGCAATTATGCTTCTAAAAATAATTCTATATCTTAAGAAAACTTAAAGAAAATTTCCTTAGCCAAGGAAATTGAAACTTGGAATCCAACCCCTCATTGTTTCTTCACCTTCCTTATATAGCTGTAGAAAAAGAAAACACCGCCTCAACACAAAATTCAATATTTCCAGGTGTTGATAGTTAATGGCACATGATCCAATCGTAGATCTTTGGTTAGGTTGCAACAATCTTTGCTCATTAATTCTCAGCTACCATATTGATGTCTTTTAGATATTTAGCAAAGATAGAGGCCTGTAAATGATCAAATCCTAAAAACAACAGCCTGGAAAAAAGGTCCAATTGGCTGATCACATCATCCAAAGGCACCAACTCAAAGCTTCCATCCCGAAAACCAAGAAAAGAAAAAGGCCAACCAGCTCCAAAAAAATCCCCAAAAGATATCACTCTGCAGGAAACACAATCTGCCCATAGCGAAGAGGTGATGCGTCAAAAAGGTGGACACTTTCGAGCTCATGAATATAGCTCCGTAGAAAATCCCTAACAAGCCAACACATGTTTTGAACTCTCTCTCGAAAGGAAGATGAAAGATGAAAGTTGCACAACCACTACATGGCGCATTGTGCACCTTTCCAATAACTCTACTTTAGCGCAGGCACACCCAAAAATTGAAAACATTGTATAAGCCAAAAATCAAAATGATTAAGGAAAAAATGCTTCCTAGTTTTGGTGACTCATAAGGGGTCTTCACTTGCGGAGGCATGAACCTAGGCCTCTAGTTGTTCTTGGAGTTTGATGAAAGTGGCACACTAAGCCTCCCAGTCCGCATCAGTTGGTAGGACAATGGTTTGCATCTGCCTGTATGCTTTCTTGAGATTGAAAATATCCTTAAAAGAGATGAATCCCCATCTAGAAGAAACTGCTCCTAGGTGATAATAGAGTCAAGAAAGAGGATAGACCTAATGCTCAACATCATCCACCATGGGAATTGCACTCAAACCTAGGAGTTTCGTAGAAGTCTATATTTTGTGTTGGATTGCATTAGTGACGTACTCCATTATCAACACATCTTCATCCGGTGAAAGAAGATGAGGCAGCCCGTAAGTAACCAAGATGTTGAAGTCCTTCTTGATCTTGACAATCTACTTATTCAGTACCATCTGGCACTCTTTACATTTTTCTGCAACCTTGTGATAGTTGATGATCTCATTAGCTTTAATGGTGGTGATATGTCGATCCTGAATCCCTACTCTTTCCAGAGCATGGTTAGTGGTGATGCACAACTTGGAAATGAAACTTTGTGAGTTTGCCACTCAGGGTGAACATTTCTTCATGAAGTGATCGACCATTAGACCAACCTTGACATTCAATTCCTAAATATCTTAAAAATTGAAATGTAGGACCAAGAACAAAAATACTAGCTATGATGCACTCCCAATGCATGGATATTAGCCTCTTCATTATCGAGAGGGCTCCAGATCCTCATCCAATAGCCAAATTTTGGTTAAATTGAGCCTCTCTAGCCCTTGTGCTTTCTTCCATCCGACTTTTCTCCCAAAGGGTGTTTGCCAATTCTGAGCTCAGTCTTCTGAATTCTTGTTTTGACTCTTCTACTTCCACCTAGATCCTCCAAAGATCATCAGAAATTCGAGATCGGGCATCATTTAGCTCTCTTTTTAGATTTTCAATTTCAGGTCGAAGCTGAACCTATTCACTTTTAGCTTCTGCAAGCAACTTAGATGTGTCTCCTTGCTAGCCTTGAATTTCCTTACATGGGTCACTTCAACTTCTCTGGCCCGAATCTCATTCTACATTCTACTTACTATTTTTTTGCATTTTCCAACTCTGCCTTGTGCTTCTTTAATTTCCTATCCAGCCTATCATAATCACGATATACCACATTTTGAGTTGCTTTGGCTAGGACCACTTTGTCACCTGAGTGAGTTTTGTTCAAGTCCAGGCCCACGACATGGATGTCATAATCATCCATTTGAATTTTCTCCTCGGGATTGGAAATGAGTGGCTTCATGGTAGTAATAAGCAAAGAGTTCCACTCTTCATTGAAGAAAGCTTCAATATTATTTGCAATGGGCTTCTCAACATTCTTCAATAATATCTTCTACTTCCTAGCCTTTCAGGCCTATTTGGTAACATCAAAATGACCCTAAAGAGTCTGAGGGACATTGACACTCTATGTTGCAATGGAGGCACTAGGGGGCAGTCTAAAAAGGGTGACAGTAGGGGAAACTTCAGATGTGTGAGCATGAGGGGACACAAAAGGAAAAATGATGATTGAAAAAGGTGGAACACCAAATTGAGCAAGTGAAACACCGGTAGGGGTGAACATAGAAATAGGCTAATGGAGAGGTTCCTTCTTGGAAGTAGATGGATTAGGAGTGACGAGTAAAGTGGTGGTTTCAACCATTTCAATGGAGGCCCTTGATAGGGCTATTAAAGACACAACGACGGGCGTAGCGGATGAAAATGGTAGGAGGTCCATTTAGGATTACTAGCTCAAGGTTTGAGGATGGAAGATTCCTTTCCATAGGAGGGGGCAGAGGATTGACCAAAGATGCAGAAACAGGAAGAAGAGGGGGAGTGAAACTTACCTAAGCCATAGTGGTCATAACATTTCCTAGGAAAGAATCCACTTCTTCTTCTTGTCAAATCGGTACATTAGGGGTGCCCAGATCTTGGATCCTTCTTCACTTTGTATGACTAAAACTATCATATTCTAATCCTCTGGTAGCAGATCCTTCTGAAACTTGGAATTTAGAGGCTACAGTGGATCCTCTTAGAGATCATCGGGTCCTTTTACCTTTACTTTGAGCGCTGGAGGTAGACGAAGCTTGTGAATCCCTTTTCCTCGAGTCCCTCTAACTATCAAATTCTCGAGTTCTAGAAGCCTAAGCTAGAACTTGTTCTTGATCAATTTCATGGCTTGTTTTGGGATTATTATTGTTAGAATCAACCTCTTTATCATATAAGTCATCAAATTCATCATCAAGTGGCTGAAAGTTATTCAATAGGGCACCTGGGCCCCTCATCTCCTATTGGAATCTCCAGAAGTCTGCCTTTTTCCTTTTCGACCATCCCCTACACTTTAGTTGTATGTTGAGAGACTCTCCCATTGGGAGATTCCTCTAATACTCTTCCTATGACTCATAGAAACTTAACCATTTTGGTTGCTCTTCTGGAATGCGAGCTAGGTCAATGTATATATTTTCACTTTCTTGACCCAAGTTCCTCCTTCTCTGGAAATATTCCTAAGCCTCATGTTTCAAGTTATAATTCCACTTGTCGCAAGTGAGGACAAAACCTAAAGCTGCAAGTAAATTTGTGATCTCATCCTTAGCCTTCTGCTTAGTCAGTATTTCCTAACTCTTAGAAATCACAAGAGGAAGATCGTAAAGCTTTGTTTTGTTCCTCCTGGTGCCATAAATCCTATCAATGACAGTTACTTGGTGCCATGCCTCTAATGCAAAGACCCTATCTGTTACAAATCTGGTGAGTTGGAAAGCCTCCCTGGGAAAGCCATAAAATTTGACAAATGTGAAATCCTCACCCAAGAAATAATCTAATTGGGTCGGTGGATCTTCTATACATTCTATAACCCCTTGAGAGAAGCAGAAAATAGAGCAAGGCAACAAATCCTGAAGTACTGGCCTTAGAAAATTCTCTGCAAATAGATAATAATCCCCTGTTCTTGAAAGCAAAGGGGTCCATATAGAAATTGGCTAGAGACATACCCTTTCATCTAGCCTAGACACTAGTATAGTCCTCCACAACCACTCAAAATTCTCATGTAAAAGCAAATGAGCCAGGAGAAAAGAATACTTGAATTTGGACTTATTATTGTAATTCCTCAATTGTTCCCTCATGTTCCTAGCTATTACTTCATCAAAATCATAGTACCTCTATCTTCTCTCCATTTTGAGCACTAGAGCCAGGCCAAACTAGAAAGGATTGACCTCTTCATCATCATCAAGGTTGAAAACCTAGGGTAACATTAAGAACACAAATTGTGTGTCCTTAAATTTCTTATAGAAAGAGGCTAGCGAATCTACCCTCTTTGTGGTCTTTCCTTCACCTTTTCCTCATAATTTTTTTTCCTGAACATGTCCTCCCCTAGGAAATCCATCCATCCTTCATCAAAAATCTCGGTGCCCTAGCTTGTAGGGATACACAACATATCATGTAGAGCTTTACCAAAAATGGTAATCTTGACCGATCGACCCTCAATGGCCTTTGTATTTTTGTTAAAATTTTCCGCACATGCATCAACCAACTCCGGGCACAAATGTATATTAGGCAACATAAACTATGGAAAGCCACTATTAAAGAGTTGAAACACAAAACCCTCTAATGGTTCATGCTCTAGTATCCTCTGAAATGCACCTTCCCTAAGGTTTTTAGGGTTAGCCAATAATTGAGGGTCAAAAAAATTTTCAATGATGTATTGCACCACCTCTTTTTGGAGGCATTTATTAGGTTGGACCTTCCTACAGTGTTCAAATGTCCGCTCTTCTACTGTTGGGGTGTTGGTGAATGAGTTGCACCCAAAAACATGGGCATAACCAGCTCTTCTGTTTGAAACTACAACTTATCTACTAGAGGTCAATGCTTCCACCATGATTGTACGAGAAAGTTGTAGAGAGCTCCTCTAGTGATAATGGCCACTTGAACTTTTGCTTCTTTGGATAAATCTAATTTTGAGGACAATTAATTCTCTTACTCGTACATGCAGTTAAGGCTACATTGCTACCACTAGTCTATTAAATGCTGCCATTGAGGTGATATGTGTGGATTTGAAATTTGTATCCCTTGAGAATGTCGAGAATGATGTAAGAATGGAATTAGTACAATCCCTCCATTGAATTTTTTTACAAATGAACTTATTACATCAAAAAGTGTGCTTTTTGTAGTATGAAACGTGTTGAGGTGATACAACGTACTCTTGAAAAGATGTGCCCATTAATTTGTCAGAATTTAGCACGTTAATCCATGTCTTTTCTCATTAGTAAGCTGGTTGGTGTTGATGATGGAAAAGGACACATGTCAACCATTGACATCCAAGAGCATTAACTCCCAATGCCAAAATTTATTTCTTAAGGCATCCTATCAGATTTTCCTTATGATTTATCTACCCTTCTCCATTTTTCCTTCAAATTTTCCCATTGTCGTCCAGCAAAAAATAGACCTTTCATTGATTGAGTTCACCAGCTCACCTTTCTATAAATAGCTATGCCACCTTTTGTAACATTCATTCGAAAATATAGTCTCTTAAGTTTAGCAAGCTCTTCGCTTATTCCCATTCCACCATAATTCCCTACTTATTAGAATGTCTACTGGCTTAGGCACTCCCATTCGGCTCCTCCCACAGAGGCCACAATACCACTTTGTGGTAGAGGTCACTAGTGACCAAATTAAGTTCCTGGTGAAGAAATGCAACCACCTCGTCATGGTTGCATTGAGGTGGTTAGTCGGCCAGGACTTTATTAATGATGAAAACTAGCTCTGGAGCAACTGTAACATGCTTTCCTGCTTCATGGCCTCACTGTTGGACCTGAATGTGTCCAAGCCCATGATAATTGAGTTGTGCCACCATATTTTTGACACTTCACTAATGGAGGGGCTTAGTGAGGTAGTGCAAGTGGTTGTTCCTTGCATTGGTATATCGAGTTCCATGGATCTTTACAGGCACATGGGCTTTGGAATAGACATACCCTAGTTTCCATTTTTCTCAGACTTCCACACCATGGACATTGAGATGTACTACAACTCTTCTCAACCAGTGGCCACTTTTCTTCTGTAGGAGTATGGAGTGGAGCACATTCCAGGACTCACTTGGAGGAAACACTTTGACCTTCTAGTGCCAAGCCCATGATAATTGAGTTGTGCCACCAGATTTTTGACACTTCATTGATGGAGGGGCTTGGTGAGGTAGTGCAAGTGGTTGTTCCCTGCATTGGTATACCGAGTGCCATGAATCTTTGCAGGCACGTGGGCTTTAGAATATACATACCTTGGCTGCCCTTTTTCTAAGACTTCCACACCATGGACATTGAGACTCACTACAACTCTTCTTAACCAATGGCCACTTTTCTTCTGTAGGAGTATGGAGTGGAGCACATTCCAGGACTCACCTGGAGGAAGCACTTTGACCTTCTGGTGCATAGTCATAGTGAGTAGACCCTAGGTCTGCGCTATGTGGCCCACATGCATTGTGTGTTCAACCCATTTTTTCATCTCGTCAAATGAGATAAAGAAGAAGAAGGAGAAGAAGAAGAAGAATAACCAGATAACAATCCCTTTTGCTTCATTGACAATGGCTAGAGGCTTCACTTTACTATTTTTTTGCACTTTGCCTCCCTTTTGTTTCTTTTTGCTTGCTACCTCTTTTGGGTTTTGCTCAAGAGAGTTCCATGTTTAAATCTGAGCCTCAGGTCATGCATTATATTGTAAATTTTCAATGAATATGATATAATAAATATTTTCATTTCCTTAGTGTTCTCAAATGGCTTATTCTCAAAATTAGAATGTATTTACAAGAAAAATTTACTTATGGTACATAACTGTTAATTTTTCAAAGAACTGTGTATTTTAATGGAATGACTTTAGATAAATATCATTCACTGGTATATCTAAAGCATTTGCCTCCATGTCTTCAAGTTCATATGCATTCTTGTCCTTTCACATGCTTATTCAGAATGGTCCCTTCCATAGTGCTTCCAATTTTGTGTGTTGTCCTGGTTCTGCAGTACTGTCATCATACTTTAGCACTAAGCTCCCTTCTTTGAATTCTGGGTTAGAAGTCTTTTTGTAAAACCAGTGCTTCACTGCTTGTTGATGGTTTATCATGGAGTCATAGGCCTTTCTCTATCTTCTTCTAGCTTGAGGAGTTCCACTAGCCATACTTCTATTCTGTCACTTTCTTCAATTTCTAGGGCTTTCAATAGTTGTAAGGCAGGGATCTCTATGGAGATATGTAGCACTACCTCTTTTCCATACACCAATTCATAAGGGGAAGTCTTCAAAATTTTCTTGGGAGTAATCCAATCCACCCACAGAGCAGCTCCCATATGCTTGTGCCAATCCATTTTTCATTCTGACCCAATACACTTGATTAACCTAATTAGGTTTTGGTTTGTTGATTCTGCTAACCCATTCCCTTGTGGTAGTAATTTGATGAAGTCTTGAGGAAAATCCCATGTCTGGTAGCAAAATCTAACATCCTTGATCCTACAAAATCATAAGCATTGTTGGATATGATGGTATTGGATGGGCCAAATTTGGTTACTAGCTCTTCAAGGAAATTGACAATTTTTCCTTTTGTGGCACTTTTTAGGGCTATAGCCTCTATCTACCTTGTGAAGTAGTCGGTTTCAGTGAGAATCCACTTATGTCCAACACTAGAAATAGGATTTATCATTCTGATAAAATCTAGACCCCATTGAACAAAGGGTTCCTTGGTTACAATCAGGCTTAGGGGCAAAGCTACATTCTTTCTTTTTCCAACAAAATATTGGCATTAGGTGCACTTTTGCACTAGATGATGTGCTTCAGAAAACATAGAGGGCCAATAATATCCCGCTCATATTATTTTTAAGGAAATAGTCTTGGAAGAGAAATTCCCACCCTCTATTATGTGATGGAACTCATTGAGAACTCTTTCCGCCTATAGCTTGTTGAGACATCGAAGCAGTACACCATCATAATTTCTTTTAAATAATACACGCTCAATTAATACATACCTAGTTCCTTGCAATTGGTAGTATCTCCTTTTATGAAATGGAAGACTAGTTGGGTAGTGTCCCTTTTGCATATATTGTGTCTAATTAGCCACCCAAGACTCTTCAAACTTGAATTGGTTTGAGTAGACTTGATCTATCTCTTTGTCAGTTTCCAGGCTTGATTCTTGTGCTATGTATTCACACAAACCTCTTCCCTGAACCAGCTTGGTTGGTCTAATGTCTACATCATATTCTAGGATCTTGGTGATCCAATTTTCCCTTTTTTTTGTTATCTCTCTTGTGATGTATTCCTTCACACTAGGATGCACTACGAGGATACTGATCTTGTTGGCTGGCACCAGGTGTCAAAATTTCTTTAAACTTTTGACAATGGAAAAATCCTGCTTCTCTACAAAATTGTACCTAGCTTCATAATATTTCAAGGTCCTTGAATGGAAAGCAATAGGATTCTCTCCATTGTCTTCCTCACACTTCTAAGTGAGCACAAAAGCTATACTATGTTGGCCACTGTACACATAAACTAGAAAGTCTTTGGAAAAATCCAAGTTGACCAACACCGGGCCTTCAAAAGGATAGGTTCTTTAGTTGTTTGAAAGCTACTTTTCCCTTGGAAGTCCACTTGAAAGGTAGGTTCTTCTTAATCATCAGGGTGATTGATCTCACAATGCGTGCAAAATTTGATATGAATCTACTAAAAAAATTAATCTTCCCTAGAAAATATTGCAGTCCCTTTTGGTTTACTAGCAGGGGTAATTCCATTATAAATTTGATGCTTTTGGGGTCTATTTCTATTCCCTCCTTCGATACTACAAAGCCAAGGAGCTTACCCTAATGTTCTTTGAAGACACATTTTTTGATATTCAAAGAAATTCTGAACCGTTGGCATTTCAAGAAAACCTTCTCTAGATGATTGAAATGATCATCTTTCGATTTTGAAATGACTATTAGGTCATCTAGATATATGAGGATAATCTGGTTGATCAATCCCTCAAAATAAATATCCATTGCTCATTGAAAACTTGCACCAACATTGGAAATTCTGAATGGCATCTTTGAATATGCAAACATTCCCCACTTAGTGGTAAACGTTGTCTTATGTTGGTCAAATTCCTTCACATAGACTTGATTATACCCTAAAAAACCATCTAGCAAAGAGAACAACTCTGATCCGGCCATGATTTGCAAGATCTGCTCCATCAATGGCAAGGGGTAATGGTCTTTTAACGAGGCTTTATTCAAGTCCCAAAAATCAACACACATTCATATATTGCCATTCTTTTTTTGTACTAGAACTAGATTTGACACCCAGGTAGAATGTTTGATAGGGTATATGATCTTTGATTCAACCAGCTTGGTGAGCTCCTATGCCATCAATGCTTCAATTCGAATTGACTGGCCTTTTCTTTTGTCAGAAAGGCTTGGATCCCTCCTCCAAATCAATGGTATGTTGGATTATGCTTGGGTCATACCCTCTAAGATCATCATAGGTATAGGCAATAACCCCATCATACTTGAAACATAGAAGCTTCAGTCTTTTCTTGTCCTTGTGAAGAACTTCCCTTTCAAATTTCAACTTTCTGCCACTTCCAACATCAAGCTCTTCATAATCCCTTGCATCTATACTAAATATTTTCTTTCCATTCCTTGTGTCTTTACAATAAAAGAGATTTTTAAGAGAAATTAATCCTCAGGGAAGCTTGTTCCCTTTCAATTGGATGATTTTATCTTCAGGAAATCCTATCCCTGGTGGTCAATAGTTGAAAGGTGTCCCTGCTTTTTGTATGAAAGAAAAAAATTGGATGTTGTCATCAAAGACTTGCTAGTTTTGATCATTTTTAGGAATTGAGGGTAGGACGATGACTTTCACTGCGCTCTACTTTGTTGGGTTGAAAATTGGTTCAAATTGTGAACTGATAGAATCCATTCGATCAAAAACACTATTTCATGATTGGGGAATGACTTGTATGTTGAAATCTTTGAAACTCTCGATCAAATCCAAAACCCGATGTCTATAAGATCTTATCCTCATGTTCTTTATTTTTGCTTTTCCATGGATTTGGCTCACCACCAGCTTTGAATCTTTGAAATCTTGTACTCTTCTCACACCTATCCGCTCTACTAGAATAATCCTGTGAACCAAGGCTTCATATTTGGCATCACTGTTGGAGCATGAGAACTAAAAATGGTAATCCTTGAGGGTCTTTGATCCTATTGGAGAGACTAGTCAAAAACCTGCTTCAGAACCAGCTTTACACTTGGCACCATCAAAATATAGAGTCCATAGATTATTATTAGATGAATCATTAGATTCCTCTTAATCCTTCATTAGTCTCGAAAAGACCTGATCATTGTCAAAAATCACATATGTACCTAGCCCTGTTGTATGGAAATTTTGAATGGATCAGAGTCAATGAATTGGTTGAGTAACACCTCTTCTTCAGGAGTCCAACCACTTGTATCTTCTTCATCTTCTAGCATTTCTACACAATATCTCTCTTGCTGAGAGATGGAGGTATGTGCAGCCTCAAATAATAGGTTTGCATTGTCCGCAATGTGTTTGGGATGTAAGAATTCAACAGGATCTTCATCTTCACCATGTTCTTGGTTCTTAATATTAGGTGGGACCAGTCAAGCGCTAAGTATCCTCCAAGCTTTGCAGTGAAATCTCTTGTAAGACACATTTTGAAGATAGGGGGAATGTCTATCACTACTATTCCTTGGGTGACGGTTTGGCTTGGATACGATAAGAGGGTCAGAGATAGATCTTTTATCTGACCAATGGTTGAAACCTTCTTCCCATCTAGTTGCATGATTCCTTTTTCAAGGGGCTCATACTTAAGTTTCAAAGCATTCGCCACTTGTTTTGGCATAATAGTCGTGCTAGCCTCTGAATCAATCATATTATTATATAGCAGTTTATCTCCCACAATAAGTGTTAAAAAGAAAGGTGTGGGATTTGGGTTTCTTACCTCTTTCTCTTTTTTATTTCCTACATCATTCATGTAAGTTGTTTCTTTTGGAGCATGAGGGGGTGGCATAGATCCTTTGTCTCTTCTTTGATTGCATGACTGGGTTATGTTTGGTTGTGGGTTTTGTTCTTCTTTCTTTAATGCTTCCTGAAGCAATGCCTTTTGTTTGGGGATAGATATGATGTCCCACAATGACACATTGGCAGATGCCTTTTTTAGTTGTTCCACTACATTGAGCATCCTGACTGATGATTTTTAGGCTTGTACAATGATATTTCTCTTTGCTTTGGAAAGGAACGTTCCATTCTGATTGGACTCAGTCTCTTATCTACCTCCTCTATCAATGGTGGGTTATGTGGTTGCGAAAAAGGTCAGATGATGGGCGATGAAGCCTTTTTTTCCTACGAGGGTAGTTAACATGGCTGTGGACATGGTAAAGCTTGTTGCATATATTCTCCTATGAGCCTTCTTTTGATCTTGTGTTGTAATCCATCTGAACTTGTGGAACATTAGTTGTCAAAGCTTCATTTATGAACACTGCATCTTCTTCTTCCATCCATGAGAACAAAGCTTGGTCGGGCGCAATATCCAATTCTTGTTCCAAGGACATTAGCTGCATTTGTGCTCTGAAATGAGCATTTTCCATTTTTGAAGACTCATACTCGCCTATATTCGGAAGCACACACTTGCTTATTTGTTTTTCTATCCTCTATTGCATGTTCCCCCTTGGGAAATTTTAGGGTATATGGCTATCACTACACAAGAAGCACCAAACATTTTCATCTTCTACCAAATTGTTCTGACCTGGAATTAGCTCTTTACTTGGGCTATCCTTGACTTTCTCTAGCCACATACTAACCAAAACTATCTATTTTTTGGATGGTGTTTGTTTCCCTCCTCCTCTAGAGGATCCTTGGTATGGATTCTACTAATAAGATGAACCTTGTAATACTCTACCTGATCTACAGTTATAGAAAGGAATCTAACTACCAGTTTTCAATTGCAATGCAACTAACTTTTTTTCAAACTAGGTTTTCCTTTATATTTTGAACGAAAAAGAAATTCAATTTTAAATAAATACATAATATTCAATTTCTCAAATAACTTTTAAATTTATAGTTTCAGTTGAAAACAAACAACTAACTGATTTCCATTTAACTGAAAATAGAAATGAACTTTAACTAACTTTTCTTTGCTTCTGAAATACAAGAACATTAACAACAACTAAACAATTTGCATGCTAAGTAATCATTTCAAAAATTTAAAGAGAGAGAAGGGTTTCAAGAAAATATAGTTAATAAGCTGAATTACTTGAGCTTGACTCCATCATCATGGGAAAATCAGATATCATCAAGGGCTTTACCTCCCAACCGAAGACCTCTTGGCCTCCTTTGTTTCTTCTACTAAAGAAACATGTCTTGTGTTTCATCATGCCTCTAAGCCTAGTGTCAAGGGCCTATACCTCCTGATTGAACCTTCACTATGGGTACCTCCCAACTAGAAGATTACTTTGATCAGTGCTATATCTGGTACTTGATAACTGACAAATTCTTATCTAGCATAGTACCTTGGCCAAGGATTTCATTATCATTACTGGCGCTCTTGGGCCATTAGCACTCTCACCCTTGCTTGACATGATTACATTTAACTCAAGATTTAAATTATATTGTCTGGTTTGACTTTCATATTCTTAAATTATTGGGGTTATTTCTTACCCATTAAGTTTATACATATAATGAGATTGATTCAGCATAGAGAGTTTTCAACACTCACAATTATATATAAATCCATTAAGACTCGGGCGAGCAAGAAATTCCATTTAACCAACATCTCTTAACAGGGAAGAAATTTGGTTTGTCCTAATAGGATGAGTTCATCAGGAAATTTTAAATGGTTCAATTGAACCCATATACAAAATTAATCTAATGTCTAGCTGACTAATTCAGACATGAACATCCAATTGAACTTCAACAAAGAGACTCAGTTCAGAATTTTAAGACAAAAAGTACATAAAGGTCTCATCACTGTAATTTGATAAATAGATTAGAAGAAGGATAGAGTTTCAACTCTAACAAGATTGACTAGAGTAGAGCATTAATAGACAACATACTGCCTATCTTTCAGTTTCTTGAAGAAGAATGGGGTGATTTGAAAACAAGACTTTTTGTTGAACATTACATTTTATTCAAGCTCCCTCTAAAATCTAATTCCACTATCTTTCATTCAATTGAGAGTCCATTGGAAATTTATCTTAAACACGTTATACATCTAAACAATTTAATTTTAAAGATTCTAGGTTATCATAATCTAAGTTACTTCTACGTGCCTAAAAGAGTGAACAAAGACATGATGAATCCTGCACAAGGATCTCCCAGCAATAGGCCCTGCAGGCTCGAACTTCAACCACAATTTCCACTTATTCCAAACAAGCAAAGTCTAGGTTGCTACCTCTTAAATTCACCTTTGAGGAAGTACGACCAGAGAAGAACAATGGGAATATCTAGATAGAAAGAATGGAACAAATATGATGCCAAACAAGATGGGATGTGACTCAAAGAAGAATAAATGAGATTTTCCAAGATAGTCTATGGTGGATGCAGAGTATTGAACCTGAGAAGAATGTTGTGAGAAGAGAAGAATAAAGAAAAATAATGGCCTTTGATGATTAAAAGGAGTCTCCAAAGAAACCCCCACCAAGATTTGTAAAGCCTGTGGCTGCATGGCTCCTTCTTAGCTATTTCAACTAGATATTCAAAAGAAAAGTTGACGGGAAAAATTACTTCCCTGAACTCTGACAATTCACCTTTTAATTATTTAATTTCCTATTACAAGCCTTTCATATATTTTCATATTTGATCGATGGCCTTAGAATTATATCCATAATAATTAATTTAATATTAAATAACCATTGGAAAAATATATAAGCAACAAGAATTGGTTCGCTCAACTCTCAAGAGGATATAATTATTAAATATTTAATTATATCTATTATTTTAATTTGATATTTAATAACCATTTGCAATATCCTTAAAAGGTGATTATTGATTTATATATTTTAAATTTTCTTACTTAATAAATAATTATATTAAATTATGGCCAAGTTATGACTTTGATTCACTGTCTTACATTGACTCATGGTGAAATGATAATTTTTTGATCCTCTGTTAACCACAACCTCTCCCTAATGATATTTCCTTTTCCATTGTGGCATCAACAATCCTACATCCACTAACAAGAATTATGGTTAGATTGTTCTCAATGGTAATATAAGTATGTATTTAAATATAATCTTGTGAACACATTCAATTTCACATGAATAAGAAAATCACTTGCATATATAAGAAAATTGTTTGCATTTGCAGTCACGATAAATAAAACATTTATTTTATCTTCAATTTCACATTCACATGAAAGAAATTACTTTCAACTAACATAATGACCATAATTTCATTGTCATAAACATGTTCAAGTTAGAGGGGATGAAACAACTTTCCTTTGCCAAAGGCTTGCATAGTCTGCTTTGGAGGCATCACTTGTTGTCGTTTGATAATGACCAACTCATTGGTGAAAGTATGCATGAGATTCTTCATGTTGATGATGTCCGCCACTATTGAGGAAGGGCCCAATGTTCTTTTTTGGGTGGTGGGATACACATACATAGACTGCAGGGCAACCAATGTCAATTGTGTAGTGGAAGTGCTTGGAATGGCTTCTTCCTGAGAGCCATTGGATATTTATACGAATACTGGCATCAAAGGTCGAGGTGAAAGATTTCCAACATCAATTAGATTGTTCTCTATGTGCAATGCCACTTCGTATGCATCAAGAAATATATCCCATCCCATGGAGGTTATCATAATTATGATGTTCAGGTTGAGGGCCTTCAAATCAAACCTGAATGCCATCGCAGCTTGAGGTCGAGCAGTCAAGGGGATCCTTTGCCAGGTCTTATGAAAGATGGAGTTGAAGTCACTCATGGCCTCTTGTGGAGCTCTCTTGATGGTAATTAGTTGTTGTAGCAATGAAGAGCGGTCTCCTTTATCTCAGAAGTGTTCAAAAAGTCACTCTTCAAGTTGATCCTAGGAGATGATATAGCCCGAGGCCAAAGATCGATACCAATATTGGGCCTTTCCCCTGAAAGAGGTAGCTAATAGCCTCAAAGTGATATTCTTCTCTAATATTTTATCTACACTACATACCTCCACTATATCTTGAAGGTGTTTGGAAAGGGTTTTGAAGTCTTCTCTGGAGAATCTCATAATAGCTTTGAGGGAATTAGTGAGTATGGCAGGCCATACGTCTGGGGGTGTGGGTGGTCATAGTGGACTACCACTATCCCATGTTATGAAGTTTCTAGGAGTAGGGAGAGGTACATAAGCCATAGAGAAAATATTCTTGTGAATCAGGTATACAAGTATTCTAATTTGGAAGTTTGAGCCCCTAGGTAGAGTAGACAAAGCTCTGGATATTAGGCTCTTACTTCTTGCTATATTGCTCCTTACAGGTGATACAAAACCTATAAGTCTTCTCCTTATAGGTACTAAGGAATGTAACTGAGAGTACTGGAAGTGACCTCTTGAAGATGCTCTTGTTTGGACTCTGGGCATGAAACTTCCATTTTCCTTCCTTAGCCTAATTCAAGAAATATTTCTGACTTCTACTTAGGTGTTTGGAAAACTTCTTGTCCCACCAGGCATTCTAGAAAAAGAATTGTTGATCATCAAATCTTGCACCTCTCTGATAGTCTTAAGGGAGATTCAGTGAGTGGGGGATCAATTCGTACCTCACTGAATACCTCTAAAGTTTTTATAGAAAGTCAGCTCTTCCATGGGAGTTTGGATTAAAGGGTAGAAAGAAATGTAAATATAAAACATGAAAAGGGTGATATGCCAACACTTTTACAACATTTCAAACCCAACCATTCCTATGATTGATATAATTAGACATAGAATGCCACAACCCCTCATTATTGGAAAGAGAATGAACAACAAAGGATAACAATAAGCATAATGCAGACTTTCAAATCTTCCCACAGGTAGTGTTCATTAAGGTCTGATCAAACATAAAGATTTCTAAGGGAAACAAAAAGAACATTCAGAAATTGCATAAGCTCTCTCTCCTAATACAACATAATATAATAAAACAACCCTTCAGAAAAATAGAGAAGTCCAATGACATAATTTAATTTCCACAAGTCACTATTCTACCATATGAGCATACAACATGGAAATCAACTACTTAAACTATTTAGATTCAGCTTGCAAGACACAGTGTTTCATTCAAAATGATAATATAAAGAAATAAAGCTTGAAAAAGGCCATACATGCATAGTCTCAGTGATATCTCCTTAATAGTCTATGCTTTAAATATCAAATGAACTTTAAAATAAAGGTCAAATGCCAATCTAACAATAGTTTAAGCCTTTAAAGATATAACATGCCAGAGATAAATAGCTCTGCAATTATGCTTCTGAAAATAATTATATATCCTAAGAAAACTTAAAGAAACTTTCCTTAGCCAAGGAAACTGAAACCTGGAATCCAACCCCTCATTGTGTCATCACCTTCCTTATATAGTTGTAGAGAAAGAAAACACTGCCTCAACACAAAAGTCAATACTGCCATGTGTTGATAGTTAATGGCACATGATCTGATCGTAGATCTTTGGTTAGATCATAACGATCTTTTCTCATCAATTCTAAGATGTTGCATTGGTGTCTTTTAGATATTTAGTAAAGATATAGGCCCATAAATGATCAAATCCTAAAAACAATAGCCTAGCAAAAAGGTCGAGTTGATTGATCACATCACCCAAAGGCACTGACTTAAAGCTTCCATCCTAAATACCAAGAAAAGAAAAAGACTAGCCAACTCTGAAAAACTCCCCAAAAGATATCACTCTGAAGGAAACACAATCTATCTGCAACGAAGAGGTGGTGTGTCAAAAAGGCAGAAACTTTTGAGATCATGAATATAGCTCCCTAGAAAATCCTCGATGAGCCAACACATGTTTTGAACTCTCTCCTAAAAGGAAGACAAATGATGAAATTTGCACAACCACCACATGGCACATTGCTCACCTTTCCAATAACTCTACTTGAGCATGGGCACACCCGAAACTGAAAAAAAATTATATAAGCCAAAAATCAAAACATTTAAGGAAAAAACACTTCACACTTGCAAAACCATTCATCTTGATTAAATTCTACATTCCACTAGAGTGAGAATTTAGTAGTTTAACAACTTAGAGTTTCTTTCTTTGAAAATGAAGATGTATCATCTATTGTAAAAGGGCCTATTGCAAAATTCTCCATGTAACATTCTACATAATTCTTCTCATACTTCACAAGGTGCACACAACATTTCTAACTTTTTACATACTTCTATTATTTAATTGATTTTTTGGTTGCATACCTTCATTTGTAGCTTCCTAGTCTACATGAGAGATGGATAGGCTATCTTGGAGATAAGTTGAATGATAAAAAAACCCTCTTTCCTATGATGTTTAGTCTTTGAATTTACGAAAATAAAGAGTTCCTTCATTATTATTTTTATTTTGTTTATTGTCTTTGCAAGAATGATTTTTTTAAATATGTTGATTAAAGGATTTTTGAAGGTGCAATGTAAGTGTAATTATGTAGAGACAATGCTCAATATAGATATTTTTAATCTCTTTATTTAGCCAAGTTTTGATCAATATTTCATGATGAATTTAATTATTATGAGTGAACACATCTCCTTGGTGACACTACCATTCCTTATCTAAGACGATCACATAAAGGACGAGATAACCACACCACTCTCCTTTGTTGTGAAATACCAAAAGAGTGAGGTACTTTTCTTTAATTTTTTTTATATTTGTGTCCAACCTAAAAAATGCTTCATTGTGGAAATATTTGTCAATAATTTGGCTAATGTTATATTAATTTCATTCTTGGCTTTAATATTCTTTGATTTTGTACTAATTCTATTCTCAAATTTAATATTCTTAAAAATTATTGAATGAGATTATTTTAATTTTTGTCATCAATTTATGACCTTGAGATTAAAATACTATTATTTGGGTTTTTTTATTTTTGTTAGTCATTTCATGTTATTGTATCAATCACAATACAAATATAATAGACTATGTATAGAGGTTTTGTACACAAGGTTTTGCATCTCTTAAAACTCTACTTAAACATCACACTCTTCAACTATCAAATAGTTAATAGTAAGTTTAAACTTCATCCCTTTAATGAAGAGTATTTTTTTTAAATATTGAATGAGCTAGTGTTAACTAAAGGAGATCAAATTACTAAATAGTGAAAAGGTTTATATTTATTAGTAAGATCCTTGAGTATATGTATACCATCACTTGCAAGAGTTATTTGAGTCATTTTAGGTATTTTTACATAGATTTTAGTTTTAATTATTTTTCTAATATGTGGTAAGGATTGTATTTCTTTCTACAATGAATTATATACACAATAATAAAAATATTGGATATGCTAGCATTCAAACTTGAAAACTACTTATGGCTAGTGAGATTTTCCACCATTGAGTCACTTGCCCTTTCATGATGAAAATGTTCAAATTCTATCAAGAAGTATATTTGAATTCCAACATCCTCTAAAATTCATTTATATTGAAATTAGCTATGATACTAAATGAAAAAACTTATACATGGTCATTTAATTTAATTAGAAAATAGGCTATTTTGTTTGAAGTTTCTGTCGGGATTTTTGTCAGCCCAACCACGAATTAGAATTTTCGATGACAGGGGTCTGCCAGGCGACGGGGAGGCCACCGTTTTTTTAGTATGGTGATGTGGGTGTTGGTAATTACATGGGTTGGTGGTGGTTGATAATGATGTGCTAGATACAGAGAATGTGAATGGAAAGCGTTTGTTCGCATAAGGCTCAATGTTCCTTGTCATTGCACGATAGCGGCGGATGAAGTAAATGCAATATTGAATGTTGGCATGTGGGAGAATATACTTTGATGAAGTTGTATTGTTGAAAGAGCCATTGTGGTGTTGGTTTGATAGCAAGCTATTTTTAAATTTCTCGCGTTCAACTCCATTTTTTAGTAGATTTGAGGGTTTTAAAACTGTTGAGCTATGGAATTAGTAAGTCGGTTTGCATTGGTTTTTTGCAAAACTGAATTTATTGTGTATGTCTTTTGTTCTCTACTTATTGTTCATTTTGATAGCAGGTTTGAGGGTTTGAACACTGATGTGTTAAGTAATGTGCGAGCAATTATATTGATTAAGTTGCATTGTCAAAAGAGTCATTATGGTGTTGGGTTGATAGCGGACTATTGTAAGATCTTTCATCTACAATTCCCTAGTTAAAATTGTTGAGTTTCACTGCTTTCTGTGTTAGATTGGAGGGTTTTAAAGTTGTTCTCCATAATCTATAAGTCATTTTAGATGGGTGTTTTGTATAAATTATTTTTATTGTGTGGATTCTGTAAGTTGTTCTTCATGGATGTCTAGTGTTATCATCTTTTGTGGGTGGAGAAATTATAGTTGAATCTTTTTTTGTTCATCATGAAATATGGTTAGGGTTTGTAATTTTTTCATTGCTCGTTTATTGTTTGGAGTTATCTCTGTAGATTTTTGGGCTTATACCTATTACCATAGGAGAAATAGTAGTTATATATAGGTTCTTCCGTTAAAATGGTTAGCGGTGGTAATTTTATTTCCCAATTGCAGATTAAGATAGGAGTGATTGTATATATATGGATATATAGAGGGTTTGTTATTTGTTTGAAGTTTTTGACAGGATTTTTGTTAGCCAAGCCTTGAATAGTATTTGTTGTGTAATAGGTGTGTTACAATTTCTCTATTTCTCTATAATATTGAATTCCATTGAATGTAGCTCAGATTTTGTGTGTAATGTGTGAGGAAGTATATTGATTAAGTTGCATTATCGAAAGAGCCATTGTGTTGTTGGTTTCATAGTGGACTATTGTAAAAATAAAATCGCCAGCCTTTGCTCCGTTTTATGGCAGATTGGAGGATTTTAAAATTGTGCCATTGTGCAATATGTAGGATATTTTACTTGGGTGTTTTGTATAAATGGTTTATTTATTGTTTATGTTAAAATTCTTCTTCTCCAGAATTTGTAAGTCGTTCTCCATGGATATCTGTCGTTATGGTTTTGTATGGATGGAGAAATTGGAGATATATAGCTATGCAAAGTGTTTGTTATTTGTTTGAATTTTTCGATGGGATTTCCATCAACGGAGCTGTCAACATGATTTGTTTATTATTTTTTATTTTTTTGAAGTTTCAAATAGGATTTTCATCAACCGAGCCTTGAATAGTATTTTTTTTGTTATTTGTTTGAAGTTTCTGACTAGATTTTTGTTAGCTGAGCCTTGAATAGTATTTGTTGTGTACTAGGTGTGTTACAATTTCTCTTTTTCTCTATAATATTGAATTCCACCTAATGTAGCTCATATTTTGTGCATAATGTGTGAGGAAGTATATTGATTAAGTTGCATTATCAAAAGAGCCATTGTGTTGTTGGTTTCATAGTGGACTATTGTAAAAATGAAATCATCGACCTTTACTCCATTTTATGGAAGATTAGAGGGTTTTAAAACTATGGAGTTGCACAATATGTAGGTCATTTTACTTGGGTGTTTTGTATAAATGGTTTATTTATTGTTTATGTTAAAACTGTTTTTCTTCAAAATCTGTAAGTTGTTTTCCATGGATGTCTACCGTTATGGTTTTGTATGGATGGAGAAATTCAAAATATATAAATATGCAAATATATGTAGATGCAAAGTGTTTTTTATTTTTTTGAAGTTTTGGACGGGATTTCGGTCAGCCGAGCCATGAACATGATTTATTTATGTTTAACCTACAAGAAAAAAACATATAACAAGAAGATATTAACAATAAATTAATCATCTTTACAAAACACCCCTGTAGAAGAGAGTATAACCCGACAAACTTGATTGAAAATTTGAGTTGCATCACCTCACACTAAATATTATAAATAAATAGAGAAATTATAAAAGAGGTATTAGAATAACACTAATGTAGGTTGGAGTCTCGATTAAGTGTGTATATGTATATATATGTGTGTGTGTGTATGTATATATGTATATATACACACACGCACATGTATACACATGTGTATATACATATATTTTGTCATGGGTTTTGCAGCACACCAGTGTTAAAACCCTCGAACCTACTATCAAAAGGAACAATAAGTAGAGCCAACAAATCCAATTCGTGAATGGGTTGATGTATTGTATATATATATATATGCATGTGTATAGATATGTATATATGGATAAATATATGTATGTATGTTTTACTAATAGCTCTGTTAAAATTCCCCCATTTCTATTTAATATAGAATGACAGATAATGCAGCTCTTTTTATACAAAGACATATAACAAGAAGACAAGAACAAGAAATTAATTATTTATGCAAAACACCCATGTATAAAAGAGTATAACCCCAAAAGCCTCATTGAAGATAAAACCACAATATGTGTATGGCAGGAAAGATTCAAAGAGTATATATATGTGTCTACATATGTATATATATGTATGTATGTATGTATGTATGCATATATATATGTCAATCGTTTCATGCAGCCCTAAACCCCGGACACAGATAGCTATATATATGCATGTATGTATGTATGTATATATATATATATATATATATATATATATATATATTGTAGCATACCAGTGTTAAAACCCTTGAACCTGCTATCTAAAGGAACAATAACCAGAGCCGAAAAATAAAATTCACGGATGGGTTGATGTATTGTATGTATGTATATTGTATACATTGCTACTTGCTCATTCATCTTTCTTAATGGAAACAATGGAATATAAAACAACAAGAATAAAAATCCTTAAATACATATATGGGTTCAATTTTGCCTCTATTTAGACATTTTGGAAAACACAATTAAGTAAATATATATATCCATATGCACACATGTATCTATTTATCTATATATACAACAAACAAATTGTAAGAAAACTATAAGGAAAACACTAGAGAACGACATACATCTATTTCGTGAGTATCATCCTAATAGTTGTAACAGTTGTTACATAGACTGCTTGTCTTGTACCAATATGTTAGGTAGCAATCTAACTGAAGCAAACAATGACAAATGAAATGCATAGTACAGAGATTGTGTTTATCTCTTTTATCTGTTGTAAATCACTCTTTCAACAATGCAATTTAATCAATATGGGAGAGAATGAAAGAGATAAACAATAAATTAATCATTTATGTAAACTACCGATGCAAAACGTCTTACTGATTTCGTAGCTCAATAGTTTTATCATTGAGCTCGCATAATTTTCATTTGAATATAGTGGGCATCTTCTTTGTAGTTTGCTAACAAATAGTTGTAATTGTATAAGAGGAGTTGCATTATCTAGCATTCAATTACATAGAGAAACATGGAAATTGTAATAGAACTAGTAGTAAAACATACATATATGTGTGTATCCATATATACATATATAAATAAATGTATAAACATTTATTAGCCCATAGGCTATTTTGTTTGAAGTTGCTACTAGGATACTCTTTTATACATGGGTGTTTTGCATAAATAATTAATTTATTGTTAATGTCTTCTTGCTATATGTCTTTATATAAAAATAGTTGCATTATGTACCATTCCGTATTAGGGTATGTGCGGGATCATGATGGGCCAAAAAGTGGCAATATGATCAGTATGTGTTGGGTATGTGGCTAACAACTTTTTTTACCCAAAATTAATGAAATGAAAAGGGTTTTTAAAGGAGATTCTCAACTTTCCACCAATCTAAATTATGCTTTACTTTGAATTTAATAAATAATTATTATTCATTTTCTATTTGAATTATGACTAAAGTCTTGATTGATAGGCTAACTAAAAAACATCTATAGCTTTCAAACCATATCACATTTATTGAATCTGAAACATGCATCACATTCTATGCTTTGCATACTATAGGATTAATAAAAAATGAATTTCATGAATTTTTGACCAAGTTAAGGTGGTCAGATATACGAGTTTTTATATTTTTTAAAAGTTGTAATAAAAATTTCATAATTAATTATTTACTTGAAAAAAAATTACAAAAAAATATGCATCACATCGGGATATGATTCCTCTACTTATATCTAAAGTCTTATAAAAAAATATTATCATTTTATTGTGGTTAGGGTGGTCAAACAAACACCTACTTCTTATTTTTTCCCTGAAATTTAAGTACTACTGCATTGAAATTTCAAATTTTCACCAAATAGATTTTTTTATCAAATAATCCTAGTAGCTTAGAAACTATATTCAATTTGCTACAAATTCTATTCTTACATATTTTTGAAATAATATAGATAACTTGTTCAAATTTTTACATCAAGTTTCCCAACTTTGATTTTTCTGAATTTTTTGCCACTTAAGGGCCTATTTTTTCCATGATGATCCTACACATACCCATTATACAGAAATGGGGAAATTGTAATAGAGCTATTAGTACAACATATATACATATATTTATCCATATATACATATCTATACACACACACACGCGCACATATATATACATACGTATAATACATCAACCGTTCCATGACTTGGAGCAATCACATAATGTGCATATTTGTGATAGGCGCTTACTCGCGATGTGACTGGATTTATCCTTGTGCATTTTTAGCCTTCTACTCATTACCATAGGGGTAATTGTAGTGGAACCTTGTTTGTTTGCTCAATAAATATTCTTAGGGTTAGTATTTTTTATTGCCCTACATTTATTGTTTTAGTTATATGTTTGCAATATGCTGGTGGATGCATTAACATAGGGCCATTTCAGATTATGAACATGATGGATATAAAATTAGTTTGGCAGCCGGTAAGTGTTATTTTTTCTAATATCTCTTTTATCTGTTTAATTTATCTATTTGAACTTTCAAGTGGGCTCCCCGTTGGCTTGGCCGACAAGAGGATTTGTTATGCAATAGCTCTTTTGCAAATTCTCTATTTGACTGCAAAAATTATTGCTAGCTGATGTAGCTTGAATTGCTTATTAAGCTTGTGCCATTGTGGGGAGGTTGTGCAAATTATTGGTACTCATTGGCTTTATGAGTTCTATTTAATATGGGTTTCGTACCAAACAATGTAGCTTCAAAGTTGAATTGACAAACCAATTTTTACACAACCTACTTGCCTTCTATGAGAATTTTTAGTGTGGGCTCCAACTCATCTGTGATCTGGATATGATTTTAAGCTTTTCTTTTAATAGTTGTTTTACAATTTTCTGATTTTGTCTATAATATTTAATGGGAAATAATGTTGCTTGAATTTTCAATTGAGAAACCAATAAAGGATGTGTTTCATACCTATTATACAATTCTCTATTTGTCTTCAATATTTGCCTAGAAATGATGTAGGTTGAATCTTGTATCTATATGTTTCAAATTTTGTTTTCTGCCTATAAGTTCAAATAAATCGACAAGATTTTTTTTATATAAAAAATGTAGGGTCCCCAAAATGCAAGTAAGCATCCAAACTGAATTTGATCTTAGTTGACTAGTTGAGAAGGATTCAAATTCAACCCTTTTGATGCCTATACTAATGCCAAAATTTGAAGTAGACAATATGGTATAAGAAACCAAAAAGTTTTGAACTTGCAGCCTTCCCAATTAGTTAATTGAGGGGAAAAACAATTTGGATGTTTCTTGTCTTCATAAATTCCAAGCTCAAGAGTTAAATGGTGATAAAAAAAATATACTATACACAAGTATTTAGATAGTCTTGTGTATAGACACATATATACCTATGTACATATGGATACATATATATGTTTATATGTGTGTGTTTGTAAATGTGTTCATAAAGGGGAAGTTCAATGCATATATGTACTTAATTATTTGTACACACACACACACACACACACACACACACACACACACACATATATGCATATATTCTACATTGAAGCTCCATTATTTGCCATTAGATATTATAGAAAGATAGGCAAATCGTAAATGCACGCACATATAAGCATCTTGAAAGATAGAGAGATACATATGAGGGTATATGCATTTGCATTTATTATTTTTATTGTTCTTGATGTATCCCCTGGTGTTTGCATACCATTAAAAGTGGATTTTTATTCTTCTTATTGTATCTTGTCTTCTTTAAATAGTATTAAAAGTGGAATGGTTATAAATTGATATTTGTAAGTTGTGTACCAATTAGCATTTGGATGCTACAATACACTGAATTTTTTTTACATTGTGAAATAGAGTTATCAATTAGTGAACTCAAATTGCAACATTATGTCACTATAAATAAGCTTGTAGAACTATGTCTACGAAAGCGGCCTTTGTGGATGGGTGCGCGGAGGCCCCCAATATTGATTTCTTGACAACCCCTATTGATCTCTCCATGGAGTCTGGCTCTGAGGGCATGGTTACCTAACCTTCAGATCCTGATCCCGTAAGTATGGTTCCACTATATCTTGTACTTGTTGCAAATTTGGTGTTATTGTTTCCAATTCTCTTCGCTTCTAGGTGTACATATAAATGGACTACAATATGATAGATCAGATATGAGGACAACAAATTTTGCACTTTTTCTATGAAATAAATGGCACAATTTCTCTTTTGACAATGCAACCTAATGAAAGTATAGTTTTTGACACTGCAACAATCAATATTTTATATGTATATGTATATGTATGTGTATGTGTATATATGTGTATGTATATACATATGTAGATGTATGTATATGTGTATATGTATATGTATGTATATGGTTATATATGTACATGTATGTATGTGTATGCATGTATGCATATGTATATGTATATGTGTATGTATATGCATATGTATATGCATATGTATATGCATATGTGTACATGTCTATGCATATGTATATGCATATGTGTACATGTCTATGTATATGAAAAAAGAAATACTACAATATCATAGATTAGATATGTAGACAGCAAATTTTTCCCAATTACTATAAAATTAATGCCACAATGATTGCTTTGACAACGTATCTTAATCAAAGCATAGTTTTTGAGACTGCAACATTCAATATTGCATTTACTCTGTGTTATGCCTTGCATAACCACCCCATTCTAAAATTGTTTAAAATAGGTCCCCCTAGTTCTGACTCAGTTTCCTTTGGTCTTTTGTTTTCTGCCTTTGGCATTTTCAGTTTTGTCCTAGCGGATGCAGAACCGAGACCGAAACCGAACTTTGGAATTTCTTCTAAGTTTTGGTTTCCATTTCGTTTCCAGGTCCGGTTTCGCCAGTTTCCTTTGTTTTCTATGTTTTTTTACTTTTTCTTTGGCGGAAGCGAGACACGGACTGAAACCAAACTCTGAAACTTTTCTAAAGTTCCAAGTTCCGGTTCTGTTCCGGTTCTGGTTCTGGTAGTCTAGTTTGTGTGTTTTTCCTTTGTTCTTTGTTTTTTTGGTTGTGGGATATTTTTCTTCCCTTCCCTTTTTTCTTTCTCATCCTTTTTTGTCGTTTCTTTGTGTGTTGTCAGAGGTGGGGTCAGGATGGAATCTGAACTTGAAACTTGGAAAAATTTCATTATCGAATTTGGTTCCACCCCCGCCCCTGTTGTGTTTCACATGGGATCAATTTTTTCTCTGATCTAGCTTGCGTTTGTTCCTGAGTTTCTTTTTTTTGGCGGAGGTGGAGCCGGAGTGTGGGCTAAACTTGGGAATGGTGGTTATTTCCATGTTCAGTTCCTATTCCAACCCCGGTCCTAGTTCTGATTTCATCTTGGCTCCACCCCTATCGGTATTAAAGGTAAGTGTGTTTATGGTTTGGATTTGGTTCTACCTCCGCTAGAGTTAGGTTTCCTTTTTGCTAAGTATAATTGAATGAAGGATTTATGAAAGGTGGGATGAATGATGATATATTCTATGCTTTAGAGGACTAATGAAGGCATTGTTTTGTAGGGTTAAAGCATGTCAAGAAGATTTGATGCCGCTTTACAAGAAGATCAACTTGCCGAAAGATCTGTAACAAGAGGAAAGCATAAAGGATGAAAAGCTGCGAGTCTTAATGACTGCTGAGATGTCTACTGGAAAAAGTAGATGGATGTGAATGACAATACCCCCTAGATCATTCAAAGTAGCTCTATGGGAGGGGTTTTTGAGGTCGAGGATAGAATACTTGGAGTCTTAATGGAGGACTCGAAGGTAGCGAGTTGATGACGATGGCTGTAAAAAATCTGGAAACCATGCCTAAGGGTGATTTTTTGACCGACATGAGCAGATTATACACATTTAGTGTATCATTGACTTTATTCCAAAAACTCTTCTAGGGATGACCCTTCTATAACCGACTTATTTTGTAAACCCTAAAATAGGGGCTGACGCATTTTTGGTGCCTTTTGTATATATGGCACTTTCACCTCTTTCTAAGATATAGAGACATGCACATAGAAAGATTTTTCTCAACATAGATAAATAGGATCTTCTTTTTCTTCTTTTCGAGTGAAGAGTTAGCAAGTTAGGGTTAGAAGGTATAGAAACTTAAGAGTAGAAGTGGAGTAGAAGTTAAGTACAGAAGAAGGAAGTGATGTATCTTCCATTTTTTCTTACTATAAATGGAGATAATTCGAAGACATGGATTTTCTGAACACTGGTGATTTTGCCAAATTTGTAAATGTTGTTTATCTATTTCACCAACAGTAGAAGTAGCCAGATTTAAATCTACTTCATATTGTGCTCCGGAATGGTATTTATCTTTGGTTAATTATTTGATTTGGAAAACTTTCAAGGAATGAAATTTTATCTTAGGTTTTGTTTAAATGATAATTTGCAATCTATTAATAAATTTTATACTGTGTATTAATTACAAGTTAATTTTATTCTTAAGTTTTAGTTTAGGAATTCCTTGGAAGGTAACAAGTATGATTAAGTTGGATGAATCAAAATTCTCTTCAGTTTAAAAGCTTTGACCTATCTTTTTTTTCATTTCTTTAAAACCACTAGTTAAAGTAGGTTTAAATACATGTTTGATCTTATAACAATCCAGAAGCTCAACACCAGCAAGCCCCTCGAACATTATAGTTACATCAACCATTGAGTGAAATTAGCATAGTCGAGAACCGATTACCAAGACCTTGGGAGTTAGATATCCATGTGTTATCTTTCTCTTTTAGGAGAAACAAAATAGTAATATTTTGTTTAATGTTGTACTATTTTGACCATCAACAAAATTGGTGCTAGAAGGAGGGCCCAAAAGAGAAAACTGGATAATATTGGGTTTTTCTCACCAGAAAGGTCCCATAGAGTTCTTCAATCAACTAACAACCCACCACCTTTGATAGAACTCAAGACCCCAACAAGACACAAGATTCATAAGACTGGGGCAACCATTATACCACCCTTGTCAGCTCCACTCACTCCACCAAGCTCTTCACCATTACCCCGGTGGAGACTTGTCAATCCACCACCAAATCCATCTGAAGTGCCATTATAGCTGGTTCAGTCCATCCAACAACTGGCTCAACCACCACCACTGCCACCAATGGAGTTTTTTATGAATAATCCCTCTCCATTGGGGACTATTCCTAGATGCTTTCATGATATGCCTAAGAATCCTGAGAGATTATGTCCCAAATACATTCATGGTGAATCAAGGAGTGTTGAAGAGGACATAAAATCTTTTAAGGATGCTTATACCAGAGCCCAGATAGTTCACCATGATGTAGTTTGTAGGTTGTTCCCTTATTCCTTAGGGGATATTGCGTACAACTGGTACCTAAATCTTCCATAAGGTTTTATTCTGAGCTGGACAGATTTGGAAAATGCTTTCATCAATCAGTTTAGAGTTTATGTGGATCTAGCCATTTTGTTCCACCAATTTGCTACAATTAGGAAGGAAACATGTGAATCCTTGCCCTTGTTTAATACCAGTTTTCAACGAATGTATAGGAGACTGTAGGAACCCTATCTAGCTGTTGAGAATAGTCCCATTCAGGCATATTTTAGAGTTATAGACCCTTTGTTTGACCTATTCTTACAAAGGATATATCAGCCTACGGATATTGATTCCATGTCTAAAGTTTATCATTTAGCCATCAAGCTACAACAACAAACTAGCTCTTAACAAGGGAACTTGGGAGGAGGTTTTCCTTCAATGGGATATCAGATGCCTAACCCAACCCATTTATTCAATATTTTCCTAGGGATGTCTCCTTCCCATTATGGACCTATATCTAAGTTGCAAACTCAATCTTCTATTCCATTCTTTGCCAATGGAGTCCCTGACTTCTCTCAACAATCACAGGCTCATCACAGCCCGCATGGTCATCATAACCAAGCTGTAATACCAAATCCCATCGTTCAACCACTTGTTGCTAAGAGTGTTGAGAGTGGAAAGACAATTCAACTCATAAACAAGGTGGAAACCTTAAAGAAAATGTTGTCTCAAGTCACAAATGATATGGCTCAGCTTAAACTAAACCCCTCTCAAAACCAAGGTAATTACCCTAATCAGAGTAATAACAATCGGGGTAATTATCTGAACAACTACAATCACAGCCAGAGGAACTATCAAGGCCAAAAATTCCCTAACCAAGGCTATCAAAATCAAAATAGAGGATATTAACAGAGACCTAGTAACAACCAACAATGGAATATAGGGCCAAGTAACGGTGGGGTTCCTCAAAATTATCAAGCTAATGAGGACATGCCACATGTTGTGAGTGTGGCTGACCTCAATTTTATGACTAACTGGTGCAGGTTGCATTACTACAACTCATTCTGAGGTAAACTTCCCTAAAATGGAGAAGGTCGTAAAGATGGCACAGGAAGATGCCCAAATGTTCCAAGGGAATTCAAACAAAGGAGGTGGCTCAGTGGATACAACCATGAATTATGACCTCTTTGAAGAAGAACCTTCATTCCCAATGCAGAATGAGAATGAACTAGAAGAAGATGCGTATAATGCCCAAGCCTTTCAGACAAAGGGAGGACACTTTTTAAGAAACCAGAATAAGGGTTCGTTCACTACATTAGCACCACCTAACCATATGGTGCCTCCGAATCAGGGTGTTGATAACAACCCTCCTCCACCAAAGGGTCCACCTGACTTTCACGACAAAGGTAATTCATCTAGTGTTTTTAGAGGTAATGAAAGCTATAACATAGAATTTGATATTGTTTCTGAGATGCAGAAATAGAAAACCTCTTTATTATACTTTGACATCCTAAAGTGGTGCCTTGCCCAACAAGAGATAGTGCTGAAATCTTTGGAGGAAGCTGATAAATCAAAAGGGAAAACCAAGGTGGCACCCACTATAGAAATGAACACAACTTTGTACAGGAGCAAGGTAGGTACCCCACCATTTATTTTAAGTTTGAGAATATGTGGGAAGAATCTACATAATTGTCTGTTAGATTCAAGGGCTTCCGGTAATGTTATGCCATTTTCTATATGTAAGAAATTGGGATTGAACCCTATCCAAACAAACAAGAAGGTCATCTAACTTGATAAAATAGAGGTTAATGTAGTTGGAGAATTGAGAAATATACGTGTGCAAGTAGGGTCTGACCCTAGGATCTTAACCAATATGGATATGCAAATAGCAGACATTTCTAAGACTTATGGTATGTTGTTGAGCAGAGATTTAATGAAAAGTAAAGGGGGATACCTCTCCCTCGACTTTTCACACATGTGGTTGCCATGGAGGGGAATTCCTATGCAGATTAGGATTGAAATTGAACCTTGCCTCAAACATATCATCACTGAGTACGACTACCCCAATGAGGTAGCTTATTTTGAAACTGAGATAGGGGTTTATAAAAGAGAAGAAATTCTGACCTTTTCGGTTCTTGATTCTAAAGATCCTCCAATACAAAAATGCCCTGATCCCATGATTAATGAAAATCAATAGATATTGATCAAGAAGTTGCAACAGGATCAGCTGGTCTTAGGGGAAGATATTGATTTGTAGAGTCTTCTACTCCCTAATTGGTGCAGGATACACTACCAAAATCATTTGGAATTGACCTGCCAACCCTGCATCAGTGTTTTAAACCATGTCTCCCAAACTGAAGAGACCCACCCAAGTCACCTTAAGGCAATCAAATCACTTCTAATTCAAAGCCAAAAATACAATAATGCTAACTAGGGATAATATACCTTCAGAGGAAGTCCCTCCTCAAGCTGAACCTACCCCGGTTATAATATCGAACCAACATAGTTACGATGAACAACCACGAGGCTTGTTTGATACCCCTGCACTCACAAGTATACCAAAACCCAAGGGATTAATCAAAGATATAAGTGAATGTCAGGAAGATGTCCTAGGATTACATGATATATCTGAGCGGGAATTAGATATTGCACCAGATGAACCTATTGATTGCCCATCCCCAATATTTGATGCAAAAGATCAGGTGACCCCACCTATGGTTCATCTTATCCAAACACCCATAACAACCTCCAAGGGATCAACCCCAACGCATGATTAGTTGTGGAACCTCACGTTTGATGGATCCAAATCTAAAATAGGTTGTGGTGTTGGAATTGAATTAACCAGTCCAAAAGGGAAGACTTTCTTTGCCTCTTACAGGTTGCAGTTTGGGTTCACTAACAATATAGCAGAGTATGAAGCATTAGCTCAGGGACTGATGTTGGCACATCAAAATAAAGTTATTTCCTTGATGGTTAAAGGAGATTCGGAAGTGATTATCAAGCAAGTACACATCCAATACACATGTCATAATAAAAGGCTGGCAGCTTATAGAAATCGGGTATGGAACCTGGTTAAAGACTTTGATGCTTTTGGGATTAGTTTAATTCCTAGAGAGGAAAATCAGATAGCTGATTCATTAGTTGTTGCTGCAAGTACCCTGGAGCCCATGCAAGACTCCAAGCTTAAGAGATTCTTAGTAGAGTTGATATCCACCCCGGCTGTTCTTGATAACATCAAGAACTTCCAAGTTTTTGATGATGATCGAGATATCCTTGCTTTTTTAGCAAGCTCAGATGTTTTTGAAGGATAGATCATCGATGAATCTGAAAGGGATCAAATAGATTGGAACCTCAAAGACTGCGATAAAGAAGGTGTCATCAATCTAAAAGGTAATACCATTCCCAAGGGAATGGTGGCCTTAGAAATAATTTTTGATTCAGACTCAAGGGCTAGGGAAAAGGTGTCAACTGAGGATAAAGGAGGTGAATATAAAACAGTTAACCTAGTTGATTCTGGCCCTAAAAGAAATGTTTACATAGGAAAAGCCTACCCTGAAGCAATTAGAAAAGATATACTGAGGGCACTGAAGAAGGATATTGCTGCAATAGCTTGGGGGTATGAAGATCTAAAAACATTTGATGCTTCTGTGATAACTCATACTATCCCTCTTAAGCCTGAAGCTAGACCGTTTTGGCAGAAACAATGTCCTATCAACGTCCTGATTTAATGTGTAGACATGCAAAATTAGCATCATGCATTCAATTAGGTCATATTCATCCATTCAACAAATAAATCAAGTTTATTTATCAATCTCCTAAAGTCATCAGTTTAAATTAAATAAATTGACTTGATCCTAACATCACCCTCCTTTTAATTAAATAAATCAAGCCTTTTATTTAATTAAATCTGAAATCACCTTCTATCCCTTTTTGATTTAAATAAATCCAAATATTCAAGTCAAAGGGGTCAAACTCACCTAATCATCATTAAGATAATATAATCCTAATTAGCCTAACCTAACTACCCATCACATTCTCTAGATTTTGCCACTTGCACAAATAAATCAATTTATTGATTTATTAAATCAACATTTTCCATCAACATGGCATATTTGAGGAATATTCCCTCAAGTTTGAATTCAAAATCAAGTGGACATGTACATCCAACAAAGCAATTAATAAGCTCTTACATGTCCCCCATTCAACATTTACTCTCAAATTCAAATTTGAAATTTCCCCCTCTTGGGCACATCTCCCAAATCTTGCACACTCCTCAACCACTCACAAGTTGACAAGTGGCCTCTTTTCATTGGCTTGTTTTTGATCCCACATTGCTCCCTCTTGATCACTCTTAGCAATTAAAAATCTATAAATCAATGGATTCTTTCTTCATCAAATCCTCCACAATCTCCACAATCTTAGCATTTTCATCTACAATCATCATGCAAGGTCACTCTTTTCATTTGAGAATTGATTTTTTCCACACCATCTTCATATCATATGCATATCAATTTCATCATCAAGCTTAAGCAGGGGTTGGGAAATGGCTATTTTCTACAATAGCACCAATCCACTATGAGATAAACATACATCATGCTTTTTATGTGCTTATTTAGCTTACTTTTTTGTCATTTTTGCATTTGGGAAGCATTAATGTATTATTTCATACGGATCTTAGGTTTGCTTGTTCTGAACTAATTAACCAAGCTAATGGTGATTATTGTTTGAAGAACATTGCAGATTTAGGGTCTACATTATGGCGCTAGGAGGGAAAATGCATGATATTTATCCTGTCAAGCGATGGTACCATAATATTTATCGAATACCAGATTTATCTTAATACAAATCTGGCACGTTATTTTGTTGTACACCTAGCAAATGCATTTGCTTGATGTTTTTTGACTGTAGGATTCAGCCTTACACCTGCCAACAGTTTTTACTTGAGGAATTCTAACACCTCTTAACAATTTTTCTTGATGCACAACCATAAGTTGGTGTCTTCTTCAAGAATTTTGTAAAAAAGTTTACCCTCTCTATGCTTCCATTGTGGCGCAAGCTGGAAGGATGCTGGTTTAAAGATTGTTGAATACAACTTTAAGTTTTCAAACTGCCTTAGTTTGAAATAATTTTTTTTTTAAAAAGGGGCCTAATCATTGGTATTTTAGCCTATAAATTATTTGCTAACCTTGTAGTTTTATTGCTTTGTATTTCATATTGGATCAAAATTTGATCACTTCACGCATCAAACCTCACAATCTCATTAATTTTTGAATTGTCAACATCTAACATTATTGTTTGTAGAGCTTCTATCCATAGATGCTGTTATTTTTTCTATCATTAATTGCATATTTTCTTGTTGGGACAAGAAACCATTGATATAGAAGGGTCCGTGCCATCTGGAGGCATTTAATCACCATTTTTTGTTGCAATCTGCAACTTGCAGCTAATTTTAGGGGTGTGCTAGCATTGTACACAGCTTTATCTACTTCCATCCACCTAGCAATCATGCCATTCCATAAGACCACATTTCTATGAGGCGTTTTGTCTACATTTTTTAGTGAACAATGGAATTGTTAGAATAACTATTGTTTTTCATTTATTTTTCATTGAATACATTGGATTTAGTATGCTTTCATGTGCTGCTTGTCTTTGTGCATATTCAGCAAATCATGGCATTTGATGAGACCACATCCCTCATATCAGTAGCATCATAATTAATGCCATTAGTGTGTTGGAGAGGGTCGCATCCAAAAATAAAGGGATCATTCGTATTGGGAAAAACTGTACCAGCTATTGCCTGCGCACTATATTTATTTTACATTGACTTTTGGGGTTTTGCATGCGAGTTGAGGTAGCTTGTGTCTATGTGTATTCCCTATTTTCCTATTTCCATTGCTCTTTCAGGTGACCTTTAGAATAAAATGACAATGGCAGTTATGATAGGAGGAGAACAAGGAAACATTAGAAGGTGGCATTGGGTTATTTCTTCTAACTAAGAAGGGGCGAACTTTCAACCAACTAGCTCTATTACTTTCAAGTTGTTTCACTGCGAGATGCATATTGCAATACAAAACCTTTCATATTAAGGAAATGGTTGTTAACATTCCATTCCTTTTAACGCTGGTGTTGGAGAAATTTTGCAGTTGAAGCACCAACTCACCAGATTGGAGAAGTGAAAGGTCAATAAATGTTGAACAAAGATAGCGCTACATAGGATAAGATCAAATGAAAATAGTTGTTCTCATTAAATAAATGGCTGCAACTAGGGTGCATTAACTCATATTGATTAATGCAAAATGGATGATTGTCATAGCTACCTGCCAAGCGCATTTCTTTTTGAAAGATTTTTATTCTCTATTTGCACAGATAGGAAGCACGTTGGAGAAGGATTGTAGAACACGTTTTATACATGGCGTGTTAAAGTATTTTGAAAGACATTTTGGCCACTGATTTTTACACTTTCTTTTGCACATGCTATTCATTGTAAAAAATGCAATAACCCAAGGTAGTTGGAAGTTTTCTATGTTGATGTACACAACGTTAGGGACATTGTCTCTTTAAAATTTTCTTAATGAAACACTTTTTAAACCTGTTCACTCAAGCCACACATATTTCCAAATGTGTGAGGTTGTCTTGATTTATCATTGAACGTATTGCTCATTTATTGCATTGTGTTGACTTTGGTGGTGATGCAGGTACAGAGATAGATGTTGAATAAAGTAAACAAAGGAATTCTCTTTTGGCACAAATCCATTGTGGACTCTTTGAAATAACCAAAGGAGCTTAAAGTATTTTGCTGTTTTTATTTTTTATGCCTTTTGGATTGAGTACTAAGGAATATCTAGGATGAATTTCACACCTAACTTTTATGTCATACTTGGTTATTGGACTATTAGTTCTTGATTGCAGCTATCTATTAGTTTAAATTTTAAATGATACAATGACATACAACAAAGAGAGAGCTACTTCATACAAACATTTATGGTCTTTGATTATGGTGCATTTATATTGAGATCTTGTTGTCTCTAGAAAGATTGATTTTTTATTCCTAACGTGTCACTATCTAGGAATATTAGACATTTTATGATTGTGTTTGAATAATGTGTCACAAGAAGAGTCTTTTGCAAATTATTTTGTTTGACTAATATTTGTTTTAAAAATATTTGGAGATCAAGATCTTTATTTATGCCCTGTCACTTAAAATCGCTTTCACTTAAATGTTTGAGACTCGAATTTAGTTAACTTAATTGTCTTTTGTTTAATAGGTACAAATGAGAAGCGAAGAAGGAAAACAAAAAAAGTGAAAAGATAGAAAAAGGAATAGGTGAAGGTTAAAATAAAGTATTAGAGTTGGATGAAAATGAAAGAGAAATTGAAGTTAAAGATTCAAGCATCAAACTTGAAACCCAAAAGCATTTTTTAATGCTTTGAGCTTCCGTCACATGCCATAATTTTTTGTTTTATGCTAACTCATCTTTAGTTTTGGGCTTTAAAATGAGCACTACCTAGGCTTTCAATCTTCATTGTGAAAGGGTTAAAATAAACTTTAGGAAACATTGACTAGATTTTGTTTAAAGGTTAACAAATTGAACAAATCAACTTCACATTTCGCTTGGTGCTTTAAAACAAATCAAATCATTGCTTTGAAAGTTTAACATGCGTCTTTTATGGTTTGTAATCTTTTATGCAAAATAATCTCATCTAAAAAGGCGTATGCACTTCTCTCACGCTTCATGGTGATCTTGAGAATCAAAAGCCTTTTTGATGACATTAAGTTGCATAAAAGATTGCCTCCACACTTCAATTTGGGTTTAAAATTGAACAAAACACTTAATGAGTGTGAGTTAGGTATATCGCGTGTGTTCTCCCTTTGTTTCTAAATGAAGGTCGATCGAACTATAGATGTGCTTGCTCGCTATTGTTTACCTTTAGAGGGGCATGCCTAAGAGACACATCCGAAAGGAGAACTCAAAGGAGACTCCAACCAATTTTTCATTCAGGCCAGTATACAAATGGATAAGACTAAACTGTCAAGTCCTCATGGTATGTAGGCCTTAGCCATATAGTGTCTTTCAGAATGGGGTACTATCATAAAATGTATAAGAGCCCCTAGTAGGATTGATTAAATCCTTTAGTGGCTTGTTGGACACTCGCAAGGTGCCATGTCCTTGATATTGTGTCATTAAGAACCTTTTTTGTAGTTGCCAACCAGTCCATCCAACAAGTTTATCAAAGTGGTGCATTGGAACTTAGATTACAAGAAGTTACTTGCCATGTCTGATCTTGGTTAAAGTATAGAGGTTAAGACTTCATTCTTAACATACCTTTATACTCTTTACTTGGTTGCATGTAAAATCATCTCTTTTTCTACAAAGGGCATGAAGCAATCCCACTAAGAAAAATGTACCAATTGAGCTACGATGTTATATTGCTTGTGAGTCAGTTTGAAAACATAGTACTTTAACCAAAAACATTGGAAAACCAACATTCAACAAATCATCAAAATTGTAAACCCTTTAGGAGAGGCAAATATCTTTGAACAAATTCACATGTTATTGCTTTCCCTTGGGATTCGTGGTCCTTAGAGGCATCTAAACATTTGGATTTCATCTCAATTTGCTTCTACTAAAGTCAACTGTAGGTAACTCTTGCCTCAAATTTCCTTGGTTTCCGCATAATACACTTTGTGGGATAAAGGGGAAAGTTGAGACATTAGACATCTAGATTCAAAATCTAATCAAGAGTGTTTTTTGTGGTAAAAAGAATTCATTAAGCAAATATTGAATCAATTGGAACCCACATATGTGCTTGGCATCTTTTGGTCATATGGTCTTAATGCAAACATTGGTCTTTTGATTTTGAATTACTCTTAGAGAAAGGCATGTTCTTCACTATCTTGGTCTAGTAAACAAGTCCTTCCTAGGTTCACTTAGGATCAAATCAAACACCTCATTCATCCTAAACACTTATCAAAATTCATCCCACCAAACATATTTAGAGCTTTGGAAACATCATTCTAGACTTGGGTAAATCATTCAAAATCAAAATCACCTTGTTTAGTTAGGTGTATGGGAATGCATCCTTTCTCATACACTTAATTAAATTAGCACCCTTTGAACAAGTTCTTCCTAAAATAACATCCAACATCTTATGGTTTACAAGTTCATTATCCAACCAAACCAATCAAAAACCAAACCCTATGTCTAGCATTGATATGAAGTCCCTAAACGTTCAACACTCATATCATTTACACCTTTCATTCTTCATCTCGTCATAGGTCCTAAGAACCTTAGAGGTCACTTTTGCAACAAGGTCAAAACACAAGAGGAATATGGAATATAAACTTGATCCATACATCATGAGTAATCCAAATCAATTGAATTTTCAAAGCCTTACAATGCCGATTAATTATCAAAACTCACACTTAGACAATCCATACATGGGATAATTATCTTCTACAAATATCAATGGCACAACAAGTGTGAGTATTCCCAAAGCAAATATTGGAACACATTTCCCGAGGGTAGATCTAAATCCAAACCTACAAGTCTGTCAACTGAACAATCAATGCATAAGCTTTCAAACTAACAACGTCATCCCACCAAATCCCTACATGCCAAATAAGAATGTACCAAGAAATTTTTTTTGAAAGATGAATCCAAAAAACTTTGGGATAAATATGGTTGCAAATCATACGAATATTTTTCAAAATCCAAACAATATTTAATGACTCCAAGTCAAGGTAACACCATGCAAAATCAAAGTTACCTAAATCAAGGCAATATGATTCCCAATCACAACAATGTTCAATTTCAACCTATCATACCAAATTTGAGTGTTATCCAAAATCAAAACATTGCCCAAAACCAAACACAAGTACAGACTCCAAATCTTCTTAAACAAAATCCAAATCAACTATATCAAGGAAGTCAAGATTGAAATCAATAACAAATTTGGAGAGATCATATTGCTACACTTACCAAAATAGTTGAGTCATTGCGCCAAGAGGCATCTCCACCACCATTAACCATATCAACATCATTTCTTGGTTTAGGGCTTCCCCCTTTACCTAGCACCAATCACTCCATCCAAATCAATCCACCTAACACCAATCGAGCCATCACATCAAATCCATTGAATATACCATTGACATCGCACCAACATAGGGTATCTAATCAAATGACAACATCAATCTTGAAAAATCAAAATGTGGTCTCGCAAGGACCTATCACCTTGGTCATTCCAACCATTCCTATCACTTCGATCATTCCAAACACCACTCTCACACCCATCATATCTCAAACCCTCACTACCATGATCGCTCCAAGCATATCTCAACCACTTATCACTACATCCAACATGATTTCAAATCCACCACCACTACCAACAAAACCAAACGCAGCAAGACAATATGACATTACGCTAAAAGCTCACCAGGCCTACCAAAAGGCCATCCAACAATATCTAGCCACGCAACAAGCAACACAAGCTCGACAAGTGTAACAAGCCTCTCAGGTTGCCCAAGCCTCTCAAGCTTCCCAAGCCTCTCAAGCTACCCAACAAACACAAGCACAAACATGAAAAATGATAGCTATTGGGGATAACAATGAACATTCAACCATAGGTGATAGCATTAAAAATCTCCCCACCACAATTTCTAAAAGCAATGATCAAGATCTCTCAATTAAGGAGCACATTGAAGATGTTTTTACCCCACCTGATGATCAACTCACCATACATCAAGAGCCACTTTTTAGTGATTTATTTCAAGGATTGTTAGGATTATTTGATCCTATCGGCATAATGTACGACCCATCGACTATTGATCTTATTGAAAATGTCTCTACATCATCTTATGAGTTAGAGGACATATCTCAAGAATTTATTCCAAAGCAAGATCAACATATTCTACTAAGGTCTAGAAATGGTCCTTTCCAAGACATGTTGACCCCCTTCAACCTCATGATTACAGATACTGAAGGAACCTTGAACTTGACACTTGAGGATATTGAACCACTTACCATGTCTAATGACGACATCCAAGAACCCTTTGTAAGAAATCCATCCTTTGAAATTGACCCATGTCAAGAACTTGATCCAAAGCATGTCGAAAGCAACCCCGAAATCATTCAAGATCAAGAATTTATATCTTCAAGATACTAAAATAATCTAATGGACACTCTCCTATCTATGCAAGATGATCATATCCATGTAGAACATACTCCTCCATCTACCCATGAGATGCTTTATGTGGATGGACAAATAGATGATCTTCATTCAGAATAAGATCCCTTTATTCCTGACATTGTTACACAAGAAGAGCAGGTTATTGATTCGTCCAGTCAAATAGAGTTGTCAAAATTAGGATCATATATATACCAAATTCAGACTAACAACATCAGGTATGCAAATATCCAGCATTATCCACTCAAGGAATTAGGTCAGATAGAACAAGATATTTTAGAGTCAACAAAGCATCCAATCGAAATAACATCATCTACGGTGGTCATTTATCAGAAACAGGAGCTCTTAGAACAGGTAGAATCAAAGCATGAAGGTACTACTTCTACCATACTGGGGGCAACTTCGTCTCAAGCAAACGTCAACATAGGGAGCACGAAGAGTCCTTATGATGAAACTAGTGTCAATACTACAAGCAACCATGTCATGAATCTTCATCCACCCATCACCCCATCAATGAATTGGGACCAACTTCGAAAGAAAGATTTGAATCAAAGTACGAAGAATGTTATCAAAGCAAAAGAAGCTGAGAAGCATAATGGACAAATCAAATACACATGGATACCAAAACATACAAAGAAATATTATCCCTATCGAACTCCATTAGTCAAAGAATCTATGGGGCAAAATAAAAAAGGGAAAAGTATCTATCAAAGATGTCTACAAAAGAAAAAGCAGGCCTTTCAAGTGATGTACAAAGTGTATCAAGCAGTTGATCCTAATTCCCTTCACACTTTCGTATCCACCCATCATTGCTCATCTTCCCAAGTTTGGAGAATCAAAGGTTCCAAACTGTTAACCAATCTATCTTTTATCCCTAAAATGCCTCCACGCATAATATCCAATTCTCACATTGACCATGTATTGGCAACAACTCTTCATCATAAGAATTCTGAAGGAACTCTATCGCAATGTATGCACAGAGACAGAGTTAACTCCAGTATCGATGAAGCAGATCAAGAATCTCAAAAGTTGTATTCAAGTGCACGTATCTTAGCAAAGCAACTTCTTCAGGTAGGATATCGATGGCACATTATGACAGAAGCATCTACATTGACACCACTAGGTGGGTCAACATAAATCTTTCAAAAAAATACAAAAAAATCAAAAAATGGATTGAAAACAGTAAAGATAAAAAAATCGTCCTCTAGTGAAAACCGCATGGGCGGAACTTTGGGCAAGACCATGACGAAAACCTATGAAACAGGAATCATGTGTAGAATCGATCATCTACATGCACCACTTCAAGTGAAAGAATCTCATCCCATCCATAATAAATCTAGCATCCTATCCATCTCAGCCATAATAAATTCATCCATCCATGAACTAGTTATCCAATTCATTTTCATCCATCTGCATGCATCATCCAAGTTATCTTGATCTTGATGAAAGTCTGGGGCATACTTTACACTTGTTTATGGTAAACATCTTGACATGGGCCATTTTTATTGATCCTATCCTACCTAACATTATCCAAATAAGCATGGTGTTTATCCAAATACCTTATCTTATCACAAGATAATCCTTGCCATTCTTTGCATGCTTTCCATATCCATCCATCCATACACCTATCTGAGCATCCATCCATGACATTCCATACATTGCTAGACATTGGGGGCAAATATGTACATCTTGCTTCGAGAATAAATCTTGATCTATATCCTCCAACTTATGTGGCGATCTGAACATTGGAAAATGTAGAATCAAATTGGTCAAGCATTTGTGAGCCAAAAAAAATCCAAATCACTAGCCCATGGCACATTTTGACAAGAAGAAATTCCTTATCAGTCTTCATCTTTCATCGAACATCAATCCAAATAATCAATATCAGTCGCATCTAACACACCCTTCAAATGTCACATCAAATCATTCAAACAACTTTTGTTCCAAATCAAGCTTCAAAATCCTGATCAATCGAATCCAATCGATCCATAATATTGGGATATCCTTCCTGATCATTGTGTTTCTCAACACTATCCTTGAATTGTTGTGCATCCTCAACAATGTTATCATCATCATCAATCATGATCAATCAATCCTTACATTGTTGTGCGTCCTCAACAATGTTATCATCATCAATCCTGATCAATCAATCCTTGCATTGTTGTGCATCCTCAACAATGTTATCATCATCATCAATCCATTGATTCGATCAATCAACCTTAGCTTGGTTTTCAACAAAATCCTAAACAGATCACTGATATCACATCCATATCCAAAGTGTGAAAATCATACGAAAATCCAAAACATTCAAAAAGTCAAGAAAACCTCAAAAACATTAGAATCCAAACTATGTCATCTCTAAGCTTAAATGTAGGCAAGGCTAATCTTTGATCAGCCCCCGAGACACAAAAATCCAAAAAAAAACATAAAATCTTAGAAAACCCAAAACATCAAAAAATCAAAAAATCAAAACATTCATAAAATCTTAGAAAATCCAAAAACATTTGAAAAATCAAAAATCAAAACATTTTGAAAAATCCAAAAACCAAAAAACAACCTCAAAACATTCCAAAAACATAAAAAAAAAATCCAAATATTTGAAAAAATCCATCCATCTCATCTCACTTTCACTCGAAATAATCAATCATCCATAATAAACTGATGATCATCTTCATCCTTTGACAACACAAATAGAAACAACCACAACAATCAACAAAAGAAAACTTCAATCATAAAATCAAAAGCAAAAATCAAATCGTTAAACTCAAAATCAAACTCTTGATCACTCTCAAACATGTCAATCAGACTTATACCAACGGCCTATTAATCACTTTATCAAACCATCATCATCCTATACAATGCATGTCCTAGGATATGTCATTCCGACAATGGGCATCATTTTGGATATCACTTTGGATTCTTATCCTATCAAAACAAATCCCTTTGGCTAGAGATATGAAGAACATTGACTTGTTTACGTATTTGATCTTTTCTTTTGATTTATCTTATTGTGCTCATTCCAAGGACCTCTCGATGATATCCGAATGAAGGATTTAGAGAGATAGGAATGGGGCAACGATCATTATCTTTTGTTTGTTGTACTTGTTGGACATTCTTGTAAAATAACTTGGTGAATACTTGCTTTGTTAGGTACATCCTAGCAAGGTTTTTGTATGTCAAGTGTGAACAAGAATACTCCTATCTATTTGTTGAGTCAAAGTCCATCGCACTAGGCACAACTCCATCTTGATTCTTTATACCTAATGCATCGTACCTACGTTTGTTATCAAACATAAGGTAAGTAGCCCTTTTAAAATCCCAATCCTTGATAAGCAAATCATCATCATTTATCATCATCATCATCATCTATCATCATCATCATCTCTAATGAAGTCTCGTCAGATCATGGACTTGTTGGATCCTCTTGTCATCATCTCATTTCCGCACTAACATCATCATCACCAATGCATCCATCATGCATCCATCCTACATCCACAAACCGTCAGCATACCACATATCATTCATATCATACATAATAGGAAACATCGATCATTTCACATGCATTGCATTTGCATCATCATCATCATAATATAGATCTGTTAGTCTAAGCAACTGTATAAATCATACATTTGCATAATTACAGCATATCATCATCATAATATAGATCTGTTAGTCTAAGCATCTGTATAAATCATACATTTTCATAATCACAACATATCACATCATCAATCTCATTCATCTCACATCATATCATCATTTTAGTTGTTTAGAATAATATAGATTTGTTATTCTAAGCATCTTAAATCTATCTCATTTGCATCTTAAAATCATCTCATCATAACCATCCATTTTGAACCTCTTTATTGCAAGATCGACCCTCCAATCGAATCTTTTCGCTTGATCTCTCGAGGGGGCAATGTACCAATGTACTTTCCACTAGGGCATCCAAAAAATTAGGAATGTTTTAATTTTGATCGTGGCAAGTTTATTCTATGAACCAACGCAACAAGTACATTGCTTCAAAGAGAGGCAAAATGTAGGCATGCAAAATTAGCATCATGCATTCGATTAGGTAATATTCATCCATTCAGCAAATAAATCAAGTTTATTTATCAATCTCCTAAAGTCATCAGTTTAAATTAAATAAATCAACTTGATCCTAACATCACCCTCCTTTTAATTAAATAAATCAAGCCTTTTATTTAATTAAATCTGAAATCACCTTCTATCCCTTTTTGATTTAAATAAATCCAAATATTCAAGTCAAAGGGGTCAAACTCACCTAATCATCATTAAGCTAATCTAATCCTAATTAGCCTAACCTAACTACCCATCACATTCTCTAGATTTTTTCACTTGCACAAATAAATCAATTTATTGATTTATTAAATCAACATTTTCCATCAACATGGCATCTTTGAGGAATATTCCCTCAAGTTTGAATTCAAAATCAAGTGGACATGTACATCCAACAAAGAAATTAATAAGCTCTTACATGTCCCCCACTTAGCATTTACTCTCAAATTCAAATTTGAAATTTCCCCCTCTTGGGCACATTTCCCAAATCTTGCACACTCCTCAACCACTCACAAGTTGACAAGTGGCCTCTTTTCATTGGCTTGTTTTTGATCCCACATTGCTCCCTCTTGATCACTCTTAGCAATTGAAAATCTATAAATCAATGGATTATTTCTTCATCAAATCCTCCACAATCTTAGCATTTTCATCTACAATCATCATGCAAGGTCACTCTCTTCATTTGAGAATTGATTTTGTCCACACCATCTTCATATCATATTCATATTAATTTCATCATCAAGCTTAAGCAAGGGTTGAAAAGGGGCTATTTTCTACAATAGCACCAATCCACTATGAGATAAACATACATCATGCTTTTTATGTGCTTATTTAGCTTACTTTTTTGTCATTTGTTTGCATTTGGGAAGCATTAATGTATTATTTCATAGGGATCTTAGGTTTGCTTGTTCTGAACTAATTAACCAAGCTAATGGTGATTATTGTTTGAAGAACATTGCAGATTTAGGGTCTATAGAACCACTGATCTTTAAGGAAGTTCAAAAATTGCTTTCTGCAAGAATAATCTTCCTGATACGACATTCAACATGGGTGGCTAATTTGGTTCCAGTTTGTAAGAAGAATGGAGAGATCAGGCTATGTGTAGATTTCAGGAATCTAAATAGAGCTTCGGAAAAGGATGACTACCCACTCCCTTCTCTGGATGAGGTCTTGCAAATTGTTAATGGATCTCAGATGATGTCGTTCTTGGATGGCTATTCTGGGTACAATTAGATGATTGTTAATTACAAAGACAGAATGAAGACAGCCTTCACTGCTAAGTGGGGAACATTTTCTTACAGGAGGATGCCATTTGGTCTGATAAACGCTGAAGCAACCTTTTAGTGTGCCATGGATGTAGCGTTCAAATATTTGATTGGTAAATGCGTCATTGTTTACATGGATGACCTGACAGTATTCTATAAAGATAGATTAAACCATGCTGTAGACTTGGCTAAAGTTCTTGAAAGATGTATCTGATACCGTGTCTCTTTGAATCCTAAAAAGTGTGTGTTTAGGGTTTTTGAAGGGAAACTTTTGGAACACATAATCTCAGAGAGGGGGATATCAATAGATCCAGACCGGGTTGAGTCTATTTTGAAGTTAACCATGCCAGGAAGTAAGAAGGAGATGAGATCTTTCTTTGGAAAGGTCAACTTTGTGAGAAAGTTTATCATGGGTTTTGCAGAGATTGTTAAACCTTTAAATGAAATGATGAAGAAAGATGCTAGAATAGAATGGAGTAATGAGGCAAAGGTTTCCTTTTCTCAAGTCAAGCAATCCATTTCAGAAGCGCCAGTCCTCACCTGCCCTAACCACTTGAAGCCATTTTATGTTTATTCTTTTGCCTCTGAACACTCATGTGCAGCTGTCCTGACACAATGAAGAGAGGAGGGGGATGAAAGGCCAATTTCCTTCATGAGTTCTCCATTTAAGAATGCAGAAGTCAAGTACCCACCTCTTGAGAAACAAGATTTTGTGTGTGTTAGAGCTGTCAAGAAGTTCAGGCACTATATCCTTCGAAGTCAGATTATTGTTGTAGTTCCTGATGTTGCTGTGAAGTCTCTACTTGTGTAGAGCGAGTTGGGAGAATGAAGGGGGAAATGGATGGCTATTCTACAAGAGTTTGATATGGAGATTTTCCCTATGAAACTTGTCCAAGGTCAAGGCCTATCTAAATCAATGGCGGATGCTGGTGAGAACACTATTTGTCAACAATACACAACACGGTCCTTTTCTAATGACCCATGGTATGCCGATATTATTCACTTCATGCTCAATAATCGGCAGTGCCCAAAGGGAATGAGTACAAATCAGAGGAGAGCACTAAGAATGAAAATATCCCATTGTATGCTCAAAGGAGGATTGTTATACAGGAAGGATTTTGAGGGAGTTTACCTACGATGTCTTGATCAGCAAGAGGCTAAGCATGTAATTGTTGAATTTCATGGGAAACATGGCACAGGTCATGGTTCTGCGGATTCTTTAGCACATCAGATTCTCAGATATGGTTATTATTGGCCATGTGTGTTTAGAGATGCACATCAACATGTAAGAAAATGTCACATATGTCAAATTTCTACATCAAGGGAGCACTATTTAGCCATGCCATTGCAGCCTGTTTATGAGGTAAGGCCATTTTCCCAATGGGCACTAGATTTTATTGGGGTAATTAACCCAAATTCTTCTGTAGGACACAAATTTATTTTGATTGCCATGGATTACTGCACGAGATGGATAGAGGTTGTACCTTGAACAATAGCACAACGAAGGTAGTAATCAAGTTCCTCACTGAATGCATCACAACTAGGTTTGGAGTACCCTTCGCATTGGTATGTGACAATGGATTTTCCTTTTCTTCTGCCTAGTTCATTTCATGGAATTATGATCATAAAATTGTTTTAAAGTATTCTTCTAACTATTACCCACAAGGAAATGGAGTCGTAGAGTCTACTAATAAAAATCCCCTAGGAGTAATTAAAAAATTGTTAGAAAACAATCCTAGGGACTAGCATACCCAGTTAAAATTTGCTTTATGGGAAGATAGGACTAGGATCAAGGTTGCTTTAAAAACATCACCATTTAAGCTAGTATATGGCCAAGAGCCTGTGTTCCCTATTCAATTGCAAATACCTATCCTAAAATTTATGCATAAATTTTATTCTAGTGACAATAGGATTGAAGTAAGGTTAGCTGGCTTGTTGAAATTAGAAGAGCAGAGAGACGCTGCCTTGCAACAATTCTTTAGACACTAGGCTATTGTCAAACGTTGGTTTGAAAATAGAGCCAAAATCAAGGCTTTCAGAATATTAGACCTTGTGCTATTGTGGGATAAAACTAATGAAAAGAAGGGAAATCACCAAAAATTTGATAAGCTCTGGTTGGGTCCCTATCAAATTGTTGAAATCCTAGGAGAAAATGCTTTCTGGTTGAATAGTTTAATGGGAGAACTTGTTCCATTGCCTGTCAATGGACAGTTTCTTAAACATTACTTTGTATCTTGAAAGTTTGATATTCTTGGTGGGTTGTATATATGTGAATAATTTGTTGTTTCTATTGTAAATAGTTTTGTTGTTTTCCTTGCTTTCCTTTTCTTTTGTTCCTTTGCTTGTTGTTGCTTGCTTTTCTTTGTGGGAACCTTCATTTTATGCAGTTGTAAGGGGGTTGTTATCTGAAGTATACTTTGGTTACTAGGAGACAAGTTGGTTTAGATATTTTCAAGCTTTCTGATTAGATGATTTTGTCCTAAATTCATTATTTTATGTCCATTATTAATAAGAGCTGTGGAAAGTCTTGAAAACCAAGTGCAAAGTAAACAATCTTCATTAACTACAACTAAATTTGCCACAAATCAATAGAAACATCTCCTTTTGTAATGGTATATTTGTCTTAGGGAAATGGTGATGCAAGATTTGAGTGAAAAATCTAATTCCCCGGATGCTGTTATGAGGTCCATGGTAATTTTCAACCCAGAACAGATGTCAAACATCTGACATATTGAGAAAGAATTGAATGAAATATCTGAAACTCCAAGAGAAAAAAAGATAAAGAGAACTATCTAAGAAAAGAAAACTCAATATGAATGGGTGATTCCAGTATCTCTACTGGGGCTATGGACGTTTGACTAGTAGTAGAGAAATGCTACGAGAAAACTCGAGGTATCTCCGTCAGGGCTATGAATGCTTAACTGGCAGCAAAGCAATGCCTAGGATATCATTGCACAACAGCTAAAGAGAATCAACTCATGTAGGTCGAATCTTTCACATTGTTGTTCAAAAGATGAGGAGAACTTTATAAAAGAGTGATGCACCATCAAGCACACACAAAGATTCAGCAGTAGCTAGTGTTGATTTACAATTGAGATTCTAGCTCAACCTTGGTTCTTAAAACTGACTCAACTGAAGTTGTGATGTCCATAAACCAGGAGTTATGGGTAGTTGAATCCTTCGGTTTCTTGAAAATGGTTAAACCATTTTCCCAGCCAAGTCGCCAATTGTTATGCCTTGCATAACTACCCCATTCTAAACTTGTTTAAAATAGGTCCCCCTGGTTCTAATTTTGTTTCCTTTGGTCTTTTGTTTTTTTCCTTTGGCATTTTCAGTTTTGTCCTGGCGGACGCAAAACTGGGACCAAAACTAAACTTTGGAATTTCTTCTAAGTTCTAGTTTATGTTTCATTTCCAAGTCCGGTTCTGCCAGTTTCCTTTGTGTTCTGTGTTTGTTTCCTTTTGTTTTGGTGGAAGCGAGACGTGGACCGAAACAGAACTCTGAAACTTTTCTAAAGTTCCAGGTTCTGGTTCCAGTTCCACCAGTCTTGTTTGTTTGTTTTGCCTTTGTTCTTTGTTTTTTTGGTTGTGGGATGTTTTTCTTCCCTTCCCTTTTTTCTTTCTCGTCCTTTTTTGTCATTTCTTCATGTGTTGTCAAAGGCAGGGTCGAGATGGAATCCGAACTTGAAACTTGGAAAAGTTTCATTGTCAGATTTGGTTCTGCCCCCGCCCCCATTGTGTTTTGCCCGAGATCGGTTTTTGCTCTGATCCTGCTTGTGTTTGTTCCCAGGTTTCTTTGCTTTTGCAGATGTGGAGCTGGAGTGTGGGTTGAACTTGGGAATGGTGGTTATTTCCATGTTCAGCTCCCATTCTGACCCTATCCTGGTTCCAGTTTCATCTTGGCTCTGCCCCCACCGGTATTAAAGGTAAGTGTGTTTCTCGTTCGGATTTGGTTCCGCCTCTGCCAGAGTTGGGTTTCTTTTTTGCTAAGTATAATTGAATGAAGGATATATGAAAGGTGGGATGAATGATGATATCTTCTATCCTTTATAGGACTAATGAAGGCATTGTTTTGTAGGGTTAAAGCATGTCGAGAACACCTGATGCCGCTTTACAAGAAGATCAACTTGTAGAAAGATCTATAACGAGAGGAAAGCATAAAGGATGAAAAGTCATGAGTCTTAATGACTGTTGGGATGTCTACTAGAAAAAGTAGATGGATGTGAACAAAAATACCCCCTGGAACATTCAAAGCAGCTCTACGAGAGTAGTTTTCGAGGTCGAGGATAGAACACAGGGAGTCTTAATGGCAGACTCGAAGGTAGCGAGTTGATGATGATGGTTGTAAAAAATCTAGAAACCATGCCTGAGGGCGATTTTTCACCGACATGAGAAGATTATATGCATTTAATGTATCATTGAATTTATTTCAAAAACTCTTCTAGGGCTGACCCTTCTGTAACTGACTTATTTTGTAGACCCTAAAATAGGGGCCAATGCATTTTTGGTGCATTTTGTATATATGGCACTTTCGCCTCTTTGTAAGATATAGAGACACACACATAGAAATATTTTTCTCAACATAGATAAATAGGATCTTCTTTTTCTTCTTTTCAAGTGAAGATTTAGCAAGTTAGGGTTGGAAGGTATAGAAACTTAAGAGTAGAAGTTGAGTAGAAGTTAAGTGCAGAAGAAGGAAGTGATGTATCTTTCAGTTTTTCTTAGTATAAATGGAGATAATTTGAAGACATGGATTTTCTGTACGCTGGTGATTTTTGCAAATTTGTAAATGTTTATCTATTTGACCAATAGTAGAAGCAGCCAGATTTAAATCTACTTCATATTGTGCTTCGGAATGGTATTTATCTTGGGTTAATTATTTGATTTGGAAAAATTTCAAGGAATGAAATTTTATCTTAGGTTTTGTTTAAATGATAATTTGCAATACACTGTTAAAGTTTGCACTGTGAATGAATGAAACTGTGTATTAATTACACGTTAATTTTATTCCGTAGTTTTAGTTTAGGAATTCCTTGGAAGGTAACAAGTCTGATTAAGTTGGATGAATTTATTTCTTTAAAATCACTGATTAAAGTAGGTTTAAATACATGTTTGATCTTATAACCATCCAAAAGCTCAACACCAGCAGGCCCCTCGAACATTATAGTTACATCAACCATTGAGTGAAATTAACATAGTTGAGAATCGATTACCAAGACCTGGGGAGTTAGATATCCATGTGTTATCTTTCTCTTTTAGGAGAAACAAAATAATAATATTTTGTTTATTGTTGTTGTGATTTTTTGTCCATCAACACTCTACCCACTTGCATTTAATTTTCTTTGCTTGCCCCCATTGCACAACAATGACAGGATGCATTAAGCCTCGCACTAGCAAAGTCTTACTATACAACCCTCCTTGTCCCAAGGTTCCCAAGTCCTCTATGTATATTCAACTAGAATTTAATATTTCCTAATGTTCAACCTATGCTATTCCTTTATTTCTCATTCACATATATTTATTCATATACAAATGGATAGACATATATATATTGTTTTATGTTTATGTATGATTGCCACTTTCAATGTATGTATGGGTATATATGTATATTCATATATCCTAATGTACTTGAGATTTTATGTATACTCTCATGCTGTACAAGCAGAGTCAAGTTGCACAACCCAATCAATTGTTGAATTTAGAAAGGGTAAAAAACAACTTGAAAGTATTTGTACTATAGGGAGCATAGAGAGGAAATATCCATGAAGCGTCACAAAAAATACTTACAACAAAGGATAGCTACAACAAGAATATCTGCATGTGAAAATGGTAATAGTGCTCCCTTTTAGCATGAATTCCCAATGGAAAATGGCAACCCTTGTATACAATCTCAGAGGAGCTTCCTTGTTGCACGAACACACAAACAATACCTCAAAGAAATATTCAACAATAGCTATTGTGTTGTGGTAAAGCGATTTCAACATCGTATAGATGTGCTCTCCAACCTATTTGTTTGCCAAATATGTAGGGGAATCTACATCGGGATGCACACTCGAATGTTAGGGTCAGAAGCCATATGTGTAAGGTGTTATTTTGAAAAATGTGTCCATCATTCAACTCTACAAATGGAATGGATCCAGGCCAGCCACCATTGTTACTCAAAAAGTTAACACAAGTTGAAGAGATGCTTATTGCTAGGGTGGCTCCAGTTTTACAAGTCACCCATGCTAGAGGAGGCCAATTTAAATATAGTGGTCACACGATAAGCTTCCCTTAGGATATCTCAAGCATCGCAAAACTTTTTCTATGCTGTCTACAAGACCTTGAGGTCATTATTGTTCATAGGACCACTATTGAAGGCAGGAATTATGATTGCTATGTTAATAAACATCATGTCATGGATGCATTGAAATGAAAAATCTAATATGAAAAATACTACAATGATGTTGAGACTAATGTTGAGGCTCTTAATATGTTACCTAATGTTTTGTTGATGTGTCTAGTTTGATGCATACAATAGAGAAAGTTTCAGGTGAAGACCTAATGCCATCAACTAGCTCAACAAATGTTGGACAAGAAGAAAATGGCTATTCAAAATTTTAATCATTTATTCCTTGCTTACCAAATGGTAGACAAGAGCTGCAAACAATAAAAGATGTCTTGAAAATTGGAAAAAAAGACCAAAATATCTTATCTTGGCCTAAAGTTAGCTCTTATCCTATTAATGAATACAACACTGAAGGTTTATTTTCAATGAAATTTACAACATTGTTCCCCACTGGAGTAGCTCACTTCCCCTACAACCGAGAAATATTAAAATTCACTTGCATGAATATGCCCTCCACCCAATGAGATATTTTGACCACAGGTTTGGAAAACATGTTAGGTTTAGATATTTTCTCTACAACTTGATTATGAGACATCACAACCAACAAACTGTCTCTATTTTTGTTAGAGTGGATGTGGAGGATAGAATCCCGAGGTCATTGACTATTTTGAGGTAACAGCTTCAAGCTTCCCCCGACCACCAACTAGTCAATCAGTTGTTGCGATATGGGGCGTTGTTGCATGTGACCTACTCTTTCTGGAACTCTTTTCGGGCCCACTTGACCGCTATGATCGAACAACTTTATAAACCCACCCTTTTTTTCACTTTGAGCTATGTAGACACAAAATGGGCTAGCATGAAAACAAATTTCTCTGTTGCATCTCATTTAGTGATGAATCCATAAAAAAATATGCTAATAAATAGTGTTTTTCATAATCCACATATAGCATCTTTATATTTGCATCATAGATTCTCATTTTTTTGTGAAGAGGTGATCAAAAATATTTTGCATGCAAAATATTATTGGTATAGATATGAATGACAACATCGTGGCTCTACACATGTGCATAGTTTTCTATGGTTTTCAGAAGCTCCTAACATGGATACTCTTGATTGGTCCAATGACCATGATCTTACCATAGTAAGGCACTTTTTTGATAGATATGTTTCAGCTTGGAATCCACGTTTTCTTGCATAAAGATTGCTTAGAATGTATCATTGCTCTGAAGAAAACTCGTGCTTGCTTACCACGAGCAAAATCCTAACCAATGATCCAATCATAGATTATGAAGAGTTTCTAAACAAAGTTCAAAGGCACACAAAATGCTCTAAATATACTTGTTTAAGAAGAAAAGGACAACAATTGCAATGTCGGTATAAAGCACCATAGCAGCAGCAACTTACCTCTACATTGACATCTGATGCTGACTCTAACAAATCCTACAAACTAGCAAGAAATGATGATCACTTAAATATTCAAAGCCCAACTATGCTTGCAATTTGGCATGCCAATGTTGATTTCCAACCAGTTGTTTCTAGGAAAATTGTTTTCAATTATATTTCTAAATATGCAACTAAATTTGAGAAAAAATTAGAAAATTATCTAGATATGTTGAAAAGAGTTGCAAATAAAAATATAGTTGAGGATAGAGCATCGATTGCATACCAAAAATTCGTGATGAATATGCTTGTGGAACGTGACATCTCTGCATAAGAGACATGTCATATGTTACAGAAATTTCCTCTTCTTACTTCAAGCCAATGATACGTTCAGTTGAATGTTTGCAAAATTACATGGTTTTGTATAAACAAAGATGATACTAATGAAGATTTTCCAACAAACTATATTCATTGCTATATGGAAAGGCCTCTAGAGCTAGCTAATTTATCCCTTATTGACTCGGTCCACCTATATACACACTCGCAACAACACAAAAAGGATAAATGGAAACCAAGGTTTTAGCCTATAGTTGTCCTTGTTTACTCATTATTCAAGACTACTCCTATTGAAGATACAAAGATATTTGAGACATTTTGTTGGACTGAACTTATGTTGTACAAACCTTTCTGACACATACAAATAGATATAGGTTTTAAGAGAGAACAGATAATAGAAAATTGGAAACTTTTAAAAATGGTTGGTTATCATCCTTAGCATGTTAATAGAGTTCCAGTTACATCCACAATTGAAGAACATAATGATAGTGATATTGATGGTTTGAACCATCATCCTTATATGGATGAATATGAATGGGAATTTTTCTCTCAGCTTGGTGTTATTATTAACTTTACTATAAATTAGCTTCAGCTATTGGGTAGGCAGGATTTTGATATGAACCATCCATGGAATGCAAACCATGTTTCTGAACAACTCCATAATATTTCTTTATAGTTCATCTCATCAGTGAAGGCACAACGTGAGTAAACTATGGTTCAATTCTTATCTGTAGATATGTCAACCCATCAACTTTCACTGAAGCAGCAATTGGCCCTTGAAATAATCTGAACCCACCATATACAACCTTCACCCAAAGCCCCTCTTCGCATGATTATTCAAGGGACAGCTAGCAATGTAAAATCCTTCCTCATAAATTGTATTTGACAACAAATGAACACCTCTTTTGCTAGAGTCAATAGTTGCTTTCTCACATTGGCTCCTACAGGTTTTGTTGCATACAACATATGTGCCTCTACAATCCATACAACACTTTGAATTCCCATAAAGGATATGAGTCCTTTGCAAGGGTAGAAATTAACATTATTCCAAGAACAATTTAATTATATTGAGTACATATGGATTGATGAAATGAGTTTTCTAGGCCCAAAATTGCTATTGAAAATAGATAGCTGATTACGCCAAGCATTCCCAGATAAGCAAACATAGCCATTTGGTGGTGTTTCTATGATCCTTGTTGGTGATCTCGCTCAGTTGCCACATGTCATGGATACACCTATTTATGCTTCATCCTCATTAGTTGTATCTTTGTGGCACACTTTCACAATCTCGATAACCCTAGACACTATCTTTCACCAAAAAGGAGATAGCCCTTCACAATGAAAGTTTCATGAAATCCTTCTTCATATAAGAAATGTTGAGGTTTTCTACGATAATTGGGAAGAGCTTATGAAACAAAAAAATAAAATTCTCTCAGCCACATAAAGACAACAATTTGATGTTGCTACACATTTATTTGCAATAAATGACTTGGTTGCATTCCACAAAAAAAATGATCAAACATTTAAATCTACCAATAGCCATTAGCATTGCTCAGATGGCTCATCAATAGACATCTGATCATGGAGATGATGAGCAGCTTCTCCTAGAATTACTACTTTGTGTTGGTGAATAGGTGATGCTAACAAAAAATTTGTGGATTCAAGCAGGCCTTGCCAATCAATCGCTTGGTGTTGTTACGACTGTTGTCTACAATCCAAATTCTAAACTACCAAACCCACCTGACTATGTTGTTGTTCACTTCCAAAATTACGTTGGCCCACCATGGGACCCAGAACATCCAATAGATATCCCCATCCCAGCTATAAGTCGCGGGAGTCAAATACAAATTCCACTCACTGTGGCATGGGGAATCACAATACTTAAAGCACAGGGCTTAACATTGGATAGAGCAACAATAAATATAGGTACCAAAGAGAGGCAATGGTTGACTTTTACAGCTATTTCATGTCTAAAATCAATTGAAATACTTCATATTGATCCACCTTTCTCATTTGAGAGATACTCTAAGCTTGGCACCAATAAGTACACTGCTTGTCACCGCAATGAAGAAACACGCCTCGAGCAATTGCAGGCCTTGCCAACTACTTTTGGTTCTAGCCAATAGGAAAACAAACAAAAAGGGCTCCATGATAATTATTCTTGCAACTACCTTAGCTTGTGTGCCCTTGCCTCTTCAAACCTTTTCTAAGCTATATCTTTAAAAACCATACAAAGTAATAATTTGTGTAAAATGGGTATAGTGCCAAAGATGCACAAAGACACCACACATAAATAACTAGACAGCACAACTTGTACAAGCCAATTCCATGTTTTGATGATTCTATTTTATTAAATTGATGACTTCATCTAAGATTTCTTTTAGCAATGCTTTTACTATATGGCATTCAAACCAATACACTATTTGGGCAGGTGCATGAAGTTGGGTTACACTTTTGTGGCCATCTTCAAAAAAATATTGGAAATTACATAATGCGCTCGCGTTATTTCATTTTAAAAGCAAAAAAAAAGTGAAAGTTATTCATTTTCTCTTTTCTGTTTTTCTCCTCTGCCCGTGACCAAAAACCCTCATTTTCACGCTCGCATTCTAGGAGGAGGCATTCTTCAAAATTCATCAACAATATTTTCTTTTCATTCGCAAAGATGGTGCCACGACAACAAAGAGGTGCAAGAGGTAAGTATTGTTTGCTATTTGTTTTGAATCTCTTAGTTTCAAGTTGATTTTGTTTGTTTTAGGTTAGATTTGATTTTTTTTTTAATTTGTAGGAGATGCAAATCATCTTGAAAATCCTCAACAAGAAGAACAAGAAAATCATCCTCAAAAAAATCAACCTCCCCCACTAATCACTCAACACCTTCCTGGCACTCAACAAAATTTGAGGAGTGAAATTGAAAATAACAAAAAGAAAATTGAGGATCTTATCAGTAGGTTGAGTGATCCAAATTCTTCAACCGCTGAAAGAATGACACTAGCAAATTCAATGAAAGAGATGTTAAAAAATGTAGATTCAATAATCCAACAAATAACGAGATGGCAAGATAGGAGGCAGGCAGCTAGGGCATATTATGCAGATAAACTATCATATAGACAAGTAAAAGATTTAAAAATTACTAAAGGTGATTTGTGCTCTCTATTCATTGACCCTAGAACAAATCAAAATCTTAGCCTCAATGTGAAGAGGTTTCCTATTCATTGGTGCCACCACCAAGAGATTAAGAACCATTTTTATGATAGGTGGTACTTTGTCTTTGATTACCCACTGTGCAATAATTGTGAAGTCCCCCAATATTTTCTTAGTAAACTATACAGTGAGTTCGTATTGAACCAAATCCCAAATTATTTTGATGAGGGGGTTCTAGGGGAGAGGTGGGCGTTCGGCTTAGGATAGGCCCGATGCACAACCAGATCCTAGGTGGTAAGGGAGATGACCTCTCGCTAGGCCGCCTCATGAGCACATTGTTATGCCTATCATTGCGAAGGAGAGTGCTAATGTAGAGACATTGCATGCAATCAACACTTTGACCTAAAGTATCATCCATAATACTAGCCCTATTGTACAACGCCATCTAGGGGAATCTTTAGGTGGTGGCCTTCAAACCCATGTGTGTGAATCTTGCGGGGTGACTTGTTCATATGAACCCACTGGCACTCAGGAGGTTGCTACGCAAGATCCATATACTGCTACGTAGGATCCGTATGCTACTACACAGGATCCATATGCCGCTACAAGGATGGAGAGTATGGTTGACATTTTGCATTGTGCATATGGCATTGATAGTCAGGTAAAATTCAGCATGTTCATTGAATTTAATTTATTAAATTTTGATTCTAAAATGCATGATTAACTAATTTAGTTTTATTATTTTAATAAAATTTCAAGGTCACAGTGTTGAGACTGGATACACTGGTCCTCCACCTACTTATTTCTGCAGTACACCTATCAGTGGGGTATGTAGCTAGTAAACAATTATAAATTTATTACATGTTAATAGCATTGTTTTACGAATGGTATTTTAATACATGTGATTTTTGATGTTGAACAAGCTAATATTGGCAATTTCAAGAAAACACCTCCTAGTGCTAGTGGATTCACTCAAACGTACACAGAGGTAATATAATAAAGAGAACTTAAATAATGAATTCTACTTAATATATTTGTGTAGTTTATATTCATATTGTTGGTTATGTTGCATTACACATCATTCAAACTCAAAGCATTACTTCAAATTCCATAACTAATAACTAGATGTTGGTAGATGACAAAATTTCAACTGTACAATATAGTTGTTTAGAAAGTCAACATAAGCAACACGATGCAATTACTTCACATGGAGGCATTTGCTTGCAAAGTTGCACCACCACGATAAACTATGGATGCTTGGAAAAAATCTATGAAACCATAATAGTAAGCAATAGCATAGACAAGGCAGTTAGTGATGCAGAGCATCATATCAAAACACTCAATCATTAGGGTACATCTGATGCAGAGCATCCAACAAGCACCATCAACATCATTTCTTCAAGGGATTTCAATCCCAAATAGAATCAGGAGAAGATCAAATATAATTTCATCAGAAATCTACTTTTCATTCAACCAAAATCCACTCAAATTCTCTTAGCCATTCCATAGGCCATCATTCATCATTCCACTAATCAGTATTCCAATTGACTCATTCAAAGAAAAAACCATATTAAAGAAAACTTTGACTTAATCAATTAGATTCACATCATTCTCAACCACCATAAAAACAACATAAATCTGATTATTGACACTTGAACAATTCATCCTTTCATTTATTCACCAAAGCAACAAATCAACTAAACCATACCTCACTATTATCAGTCCATTATCAAGCACTGTACTCACCATATTTTCATTGCAACAGTCTATTTATAGGTTACAAACTCCTACTACAAGAGAATCTTGATTATCATCTTGTGGTTAATCACCAATTTTCTCAAAATACTTCATAATAGTCACCCATCCAACCATCAAAGTCACCAAACCTATCTTATACACCTTAACCAAATTTAGTAACATCAATCATATCATTAGTTTGATAGTAACCAAGCTCTCAATCATATCACAGAATCTTTGAAAGGATACAAGTCAAAAATGTTGAAGATAGGAGGATTGCGACCCCAGGAGGTAGCTCTATTTCATTAGCATTTTGGCCAAACTTGTAGACAACCTTGCAAGTTCCTATCTTCTTCATCATGAGTTTGGTATACTTTCCTTTCGGAAGTCTCTCCTTCTTCATGTGTTCCATCACCAAGTCTCTAACCTTGAATTGGACATTCCTCTTCTTTAAATCTTCCTTTTCCTTATACTTCTCAACATTCTTTTCAAGGGTTTCCTTCACTTGTTGATGAATATCCCTGATTGTAACAACAAAGTACTCACCTTGAGCACTTCCCTAGAAAATCCTTGTAGATCTCTTAGTTCATAGACCCCTCTAGGGTGCATGCCATAGACTACCTCAAAAGGGCTTCAACCAATGCTCCTATTCATGGAGTCATTATATGCAAATTCAGCCTGAGGTAAAATCAAATACCAAGCTTGTCCATGCTCCTTGGTAAGGCGCCTTAAGAGGTTTCCCAATGATCTATTCACCACTTCAGTTTTTCCATCCATTTGTGGATGGTGTGATGAACTAAAGGACATATTTTTTCCTTGATTTTCTTCCACAAGGTCCTCCAAAAGTGACTAATGAATTTAGAATCCCTATCAGAAACAATGCTTAAAGGCAGTCCATGTATCCTAACAACCTCCTTAAAGAAGAGACCTGCTGTATGAGATGCATCATCGGTGCATTTTCAAGGAAGAAAATTTTCCATCTTACTAAATCTATCAACTACCACAAAGATACTATCAAAACCTTTTTTGGGTTCTAGGCAACCCCAAGACAAAGTCGATACTTACATACTCCCAAGGCCTATTGGGAATGGGAAGTGGTTGATAGAGTCCTGCATTTGATGAAGTTCCCTTTGCCCTTTGAAATATTGTGCAACCTTCGACATACCTTCTCACATCCACCTGAAACTTTGGCCAATAGTAAAATCTCCTAACTTGTTCTAAGGTCTTGTCAAGGCCAAAGTGACCTCCAAGACTCCCACTGTGTTTCTCCTTTATGATATTCTCCCTCGTTGAGCATTTACGCACACACAATTGGCTTCCTTTGAAGAGAAATCTATTCTTCAATAAAAATTCAGAGAATTCACCATGAAAAGAATTCAAATGCTTCTCACAAACATTGTATACCTCCTTGAAATCTAAATCTTCATGATACATATCCTTCAATGCTTCAACCCCCATGCTTTAGAGTTGGATCTCTTGCACTACAAGTTCCCTTCTACTGAGAGCATCTGCCACCTTATTTTCTTGGCCCTTCTTATTCTTTATTGTGAAAGTATAGGCTTGCAAAGACTCTACCCTCTTCATGTGCCTATGACTGAGTTTGTCCTGTGCATTCAAAAAACTCAAGGAATGATTATCAGTATAAACAAAAAATTCTTTAGGTAAGAAGTAGTGCCTCCACTTTTTGAGGGCTTGGACCATAGCACACAATTCCAAATCATAGGAATAATACTTCCTCTTTGCTTCATTCATCCTCTCACTATAAAATGCAACTGGTTTTCCTTCTTGGCTCAAAATAGCCCCTATTGCTTGATTGCTAGCATCACACTCAATGGTAAAAAATTTATCAAAATTAGGGAGCACAAGTATAGGCTGTTGTGCTACTCTCATTTTCAGATATTCAAACCCTTTATCAGCCTCATTGGTCCAAGAAAACTTACCTTTGTTACCTCCTTTGATGGTGTCCAAGATTGGTGCACAAATTTGGCTAAAGTTCTTGATGAAATTTCTATAAAAGCTTGCAAGTCCATGGAAGCTTCTCACATCTCCCATGGATTTTGGTGTTGGCCAAGTAAGAATAGAATCCACCTTTGAAGGATCCATCTTAAAACTTCCCTTAGAGATGAAAAAATCAAGGTAGACTAATTCTTCCTTCATGAATTCACACTTTTCCATGTTGATCAACAACTTCTCCTCTTGTAACCTCCTTAGTACCATGCCAAGGTGCTTCAAATGTTCTTCTTTAGACCTACTAAACACAAGGATGTCATCTAAATAAACTACAACAAACTTTCCAATGAAAGGTCTCAATACTCCATTCATAAGGCGCATAAATGTACTAGGGGCATTTGATAACCCAAAAGGAATCACCAACCAACCATAGAGCCCTTCATTAGTCTTAAAAGTTGTCTTCCATTCATCCCCCTCTCTGATCCTTATCTAATGGTACCCGCTCTTTAGATCAATCTTGGAAAAGTAAGATGCTCCTGATAGAAAATCCATGAGGTCCTCCATTCTTGGCATTGGGAACCTATATCTAATTGTGATCCTATTAATGGCCCTTGAATCAGTGCAAACCATCCAATTCCAATCCTTCCTTGGTGCTAGGATAGTAGGAACAACACATGGGCTCAAACTCTTCCTCACTAGCCCTTTATCCATCAACTCTTGCACTTGTCTTGCAATCTCTTCATTTTGAGTAGGTTTCATCTTGTATGCATCCTTATTGGGCAATGTAGCCCCTGGAATAAAATAAATATGGTGGCTTATTTCCCTAATAGGATGTGGGGAACTAGGTAATTCATTCACCATTATGTCCTTGTACCTTTCCAACAACTCTTGGACTTCCTTTGGTGTATCTTCCTTCTTCTTTGTGGGTAGATCTGCTTCACTTTTTGGCTTCATAATCAAGAAGAATCCTCTTCCTCGTCCTTCCTTCAAGGTCTTCATGAAATCCTTCTCACCCACCATCAAAACACTAGGCCCTTCATGCTTTTCCTTGTCTTCTTCTAGGATAGGTGAAAGGTTGTAAGTCTTCGCATCCTTCACAATGGAGTATGTGTTCTTCTCCCCATCATGCTTGGTCTTCCTATCAAACTACCAAGGCCTACTAGAAATATATAGTTTAATACTTGTACTCAAAATTTTGTTCGTTAGATCCCATACATTATAAGTCATGACGTGGATCTCACTATTGTAACTTTTTTGTGATCGAATAATTTGTTTTTTTATTTTTAGATGTTGGTTGTGGGAACACCTCCAAATGTTACAAGGGCAATGGATATCGGTGTTTCATCTACTATACAATCCTCCATGGCTCTGATAGAGGAGGTATGAGGAAAATTACTAAATTTTAATTTACATTTGTTGTTATAGATGTTAGTTCTAGTGAAAAATCAAACCATTATTGATTCACAGTTTAATTCCTATTTGGATGGTTTATACAGGACTTGAGCATGCTTGAGCATTGGCATGCAAATATTTCCCTCATGGAGAGTGATCATGAGATGGCCGTAAGTGATTATTTTGTTAAATATATCATTTCTTATAGTGTAATTTTTATATATTAATGTCTTTACTTCTTATTGTAACAGTTAAAACTTCACCAGGAGCTAAACTATAGGAGGAGCAGTAGGAGCACTCCTCGAGCATAGTAGAAATGAGTGATAGACTTATCACCATCAGATCGCCAAAGAAAGGGAAATAATTTATTTCCAGAGCATGGAGAGAAATGAATTTTGATTCCAAAGCCTTTTTTTGTATGCCTAGACATGGCAATTTTGTACATATCTTGTATTGGATATATTTGACATTGTATGCCTATATGGCATTCAAGCGTAAGCCTATATAGCTATTTTGTAACTATATTTTATACTTATATCGACATATATTGATGTATGTGTACATGGCTATTTGGTTAATACAAATCTTTTTTTATCAATGGTGTCCATATTTGCTCTTTTTGACAATGTCAAAAGCATGGCTGCATATAGATTAGGAAAAAAGACTTCCTTTTAGATTAGCAATGCATGGAAGTTTCAAAAAGTATCCTTGATATTACAAAAAGATATGTGTTTATACCATAGCAGCAAAAATATTTTGGGGAAAAAATGGGCAAACCAAAAGTATAAGATTTTATGAAAAAATTGGGAAAAAGTCTAGAAAAAATCAGATTTTAAAAAAAGGGTAAAAAAAAGTAGAAGAGATAGAAACTTTTTTTAAAAAATTAAAGGCATTTCCATAGCATAGAGATATAGAGAGCAAATAAAATAAAGAGTTTAACTAATAAATTGTAAAAAATATATTTTTGTAGTTTATATTCATATCGTTGATTACATTGCATTGCACATTTTTCAAACTCAAAGCATTGCTTCACATTGCATAACTAATAATTAGATGCTGATAGATGTCAAAATTTCAATTACAATATATTTTTTACAAATTCAACCTAAGCAGTTATGCAATTACTTCACATTGTATAACTAATAACTAGGAGCAGCTCCCAATTGCATTTGCTTGTCATGGCATTCTATCAGACCACATTTCTTTGAGGCATTTTTTCAAACAATTAACTACCTTGTCTATACTACCAAATTTTTGATACATGTCTACCAAAGAATTTTTTCAAATAGTTCACTGCCTTGTTGCTATGGCTGAAAGCCTAAAACAAGTGCTTTCGAACAAGCTATGGATGCTTCGAAAAAATCTATCAAAAGCATAATAGTAAGCAATATCATAGACAAGGCAGTGAACTCTTTGAAAAAATTCCTCAAAGAAATGAGGTCTCATGGTGATGGAATGCCATGACAATCAATTTTTTTTTATTGTCATGGCATTCCATCACCATGAGACCTCATTTCTTTAAGGCATTTTTTCAAAGAGTTCATTGCCTTGTCTATGCTCACACATTTTTCATACATGTATATCAAAGCATTTTATCAAATAGTTCATTGCCTTGCTGCTATGGCTAAAAGCCTAAAACATGTGCTTTCAAACAACTTTTGATTGTCATGGCATTCCATCACCATGAGACCTCATTTCTTTGAGGCATTTTTTCAAAGAGTTCACTGCCTTGTCTATGCTCACACATTTTTCATACATGTATATCAAAGAATTTTATCAAATAGTTCATTGCCTTGCTGCTATGGCTAAAAGCCTAAAACATGTGCTTTCAAACAAGCTATGGATTGTCATGGAATTCCATCACCATGAGACCAAATTTCTTTGAGGCATTTTTTGAGATTTAATAAGGTTCCAAGAACCATATTTCATGTCTTGTAACAAGTTTTAGTTTTGGAGTCAAGTCTTGTTGTAAGAACAAGGTCTCCTTCCTCACCATGTAAGCTTGATTCATCTAGGAAAACTAAAGAATTAAAGTGCCTTGATGTATCCAAGTCCTTGAAGGGAATTGAATTGAAATGTGTAGTGTTTTTTGTGTCTTTTATGCTTTTGAATACACCTTTCAAGCCTCATTTCAATCGGTCTTTTGTGAAGTTGTAGTCAATTGCCTTAACTAGGCAATTAGGGGTCTAATTGGAAAAAAAAGTTAGTTTCCAATGTCTACCTAATTCAAATGTCTATTGGAGGAAGTTGGGAAGGGTGGTTGGAAGTTAAATAAGCCTCTCATGGTCGAGGCATGGCTTTTGAATCATTTTTTTTTAAGTTCCAATGAAAGAAGTGGCTATTTTTTGGAAATTGTTGAGTGTAATTTGCTGCTAAAATATATGGTACGACCTCTGTAAGATCTGTATGGGATCAAACCTATTATGGCTGGAAGTATAAGTGGAGATATCTTTGTTTTAGTAGCAGCAGGTCAAGAAACCCTCAAAACTAGGGTTTGGCCAAAAAATGCTTCTATCTTCCACTCCTGCAGTGTATAGTTGCTAATTTCTTGTGGGATGGAAGGTATTTATGTATATTTTCATATTTTCAAGGTTTTGGAGAATGGCCAAATATTTGGGGAAAGTTACAAACTGATCTAGGCCTAGCATCTTCATATGACAGGCCTAGCTTGTAAAGCAAAAATCTGAGTTTTGCTTGTTTTGAGAGATTTTTGTTCAAGGTGGAACTTAGGAATGATTGAAATGGTTGTAATTAGTCTATAGGAGTTTGAAACAAGGCTTTGGGGAGAAGGGGTGAGCCTAGATAACTAAAACCCAATCAAGTGCACTCAATTAGGCCTCTTGAGGACAACATTAGTTTGGTCCATGGTTGCTTTTCCAAACACTATCAAGAAGTAAGATTTTGTGGCCTTGTAGAGGAGTAATATACTTGCCTAAAAATAGTCGTTTACATTAGATACAGGTTTGTGGGTGAGAATTAATTGGACTATCCTACCAGGCAGTGCTACAAGCAATTGGGGGTAAACAGGCCTACTAGTTGAGAAATGAACTCATGGGGTTTCCTAAGTGCTAAACATGGCTATGGTGTTTTGATTGTGGTCTGTTAGAGCATGTTTCAAGTGATTATAAGTCCTTAAAAAGTTTGAGATTCAAGGACCCTTGGTGAGTTGAGTTTTCCTTATAGAAGGACAGTGATTTGATGTTATGTTGATAATAGTATTTGAGAGAAGCACTCATAAAAGAACCTCTGGAATTTGAGATTGGTGTACTTCCCTACTCACTCTACATCACATTTGAATCATACATTGACCTTCTTTCCCATCTTAAAGTTTGGACCACATCCGTTACCTCCACATAAAACTCGACATCCTTGGTCTTCTTGGTTCCCACGCCTTCATATGGTTATGCAAATGAAAATGAAGCAAAGTAATCACCTCCTTCTCCGCTGGGTGGAAGAATGCATGCTTAATGTTTTGATACATGATATCAACTCTCTCTTCTACTCTCATGGTTGAATATCGAAATCCAGTAGGGTGGGCCTCCAGAGTTCCAGTCATGTTTCTTCCTCTTCCACCAAATGCTGGCCTGATCCACACATCTACTAGCCTAATTGGCTTTATTTTTTGAAAGCTGAAGTTTCTCCTAATTCACCAATGTAGCTCTCTCTTCCTTTTAAAACTCTTTCATTGCTACAAATCATCTTTGGTATTTAATCATCTATACCACATGGTTGATGTGCTTTGAATCATCAGTAATAGTCTTCAAAATTGGCTACTGATACAAGTTCATTCTGCTTTCATAATACTTTATAACCATGGAGTTCAACCATTCCTTGATGCCATCAATTGAAGATTGAAAAATGGCGTCAATATGGAGTACATCCCGCTTGAAGTCTTTGAAAGCAATAGCCATATCAAATTCCTTTTGCCAAAGTCCTACTCTCTCAAGGTTAACAATCTCAATCTCACTAATAGCGATTACTACTAAGAATGGTAATAACACCAACTCTACCAAATAGTTTACCATAAGAATAATAAAAGTAGAGGCTTTGAAAGGAACTCCATGAAAACCAAGCTCTCTAAATGGTACATATCAAATTCTAGTTCAAAATATTTTAGATGAGGCTACTCCCATAGCTCTCTTACTTGCTTGAAGAAGCCTTGAAACTCTGTATTGATTTTATTTTTCCTATCCCTCTCTTGTTGTTCTTCCTCAATTTCATCAAGATCATACATTGACCTTCTTGAACCTCCTAAAGTTTGTACCACATCCATTATCTCCACATAAAATTGGACATCCTTGGTCTTCTTGTTCCCATGCCTTGATATGCTTATGCAAATGAAAATGAAGAAAAGTAATCATCACCTTCTCTGTTGGTTGGAATAATGCATGCTTAATATTTTGATACATGATATCAAATTTATCTTCTACTCTCATGGTTCAATACCAAAATCTATTATGGTGGGCCTCTAGAGTTCTAGTCATCTTTCTTCCTCTTCCACCAAATGCTAGCCCAATCCAGATGTTTGCTAGCCTAATTGACTTTGTTGTTGAAAGCTTAATGGTGCAGGAGCACCCACACCTCACCCTCAATTTGTGATTTTTTGATGGTAAATTGGGAGGAAAGTTGGTAAATGTTAGTATTTTGAGGTCTTTTTGTCTTGAATAAGGTCTAATATACCAATCTTTTATGTACTTTGGGAATTAGTAGGTTAGGGTGGACAAATGTGCAAAAGCACTCTTGAATTAAATAATTGTTGATATTGCAATAAAGGAAAATTATGTAAAAAGTAGGTGGGAGTGTAGAGAAATAGTATAAAATTCATGTTATAAGGGTGTTTAAGTGGTCCTACACCTTTAGAATATTAAATTTGCATGATAAAGCTTAGTAAGCAAAACCATTCATAAATAATAAATACTAGTATTTGTAGGCTTAATAAGGGTTTGGTGGTTCAAAGGTAGTTATGGGAATTGAAGGGAGATGATTCTCATTTGAAATGTATTAAAAACATCATTCAAGCCTGAATGGGGGTTCAATCAATAGGTTTTTTTAAGATTGGTGCTCTTCACAACGCCTAAAACTATGGAATTTCAACATTTTTTCGAGTTTTCAATTTCTTTTCTCTATTTACGGCCTAGTACAGGCCTCTTACGAAAAGAAATTCATGAAACATTGTGGTGGCAGGTCTTAACCTAGATTTCAATCTATTTTGATACACCTTTGGTTGTGTTAGTGAAAGGAAAATCCATTTTTCTTTATTCATCCTATACAGACCAGCAGGGTCTGAGTTTACTTTAATTTTTGTGATGGAGCCCTTCCTCATACTGTAGTGAATTGTGACTCAGAGGAAAGGTTTACAATGTGTTGTTTTCAATTTTCCTTAACTATTTTAATAATGGTAAGGAATTTATAGGGTTGGTGATGTTGTTTTAGGTTGAGAATGTGAGATTTCATTGCTACAAATCATCTTTGGGATTTAATCATTTGTACCACATGGTTGATGTGCTTTGAATCCTTGCATCTAAAGGAAATTTCATCAACATAAATACTGCTACTCTCTGAAGGTTAACAATCTCAATCTCACTAATAGTACATTTACAACCATATTCAATGATTTTCCTTCAAAAGGCTACAAATTCAAATATTGACTTAAATAGCCTTCAAGAGGCTTTAAATAGCCTTTATAAATGATTCTACATCTTTCCAATCATACCTAAATATTATTTTTGTAACTAACATGACTTATTACATTATAAATCAATTGTGGATGTGTTATGACCTTATTCAATTGACAAAACTCATAACACAAAACTAACTTAAAATATTTTCGTGTACCAAATTTTCTCAATAACCTTGGTGCCCCTACACCAAATTTCATTATTTCAGTAAATGTCATTACAAGTAAGTCTCATTACAATTCCTTAGGTACTATGTTCTCATAGATATTTTACAATGTCACTCATACATTTGAGATTCTCTTATAATGTCTACATCATAGGTTCTCATTTAGAGGTTGACTTCAAATGAGAAACTTGAGATTCCCTCAAAAAGCTTCGCACACTCTTTTATAAGGGCTTGAAATCAAAATTGAGATTTTTCAAGATCATTAAAATAAGGATGTTGCATTGATTTTTTGGCTGAGATTCTCTTCAATGACTCCAAAATCAGCATTTTCTGCAAGGAGGCACCAATCAATTTTTACTAGTTTAGTTACAGATAGGCATGGTCTGTCAACTTAGTCACTCCTCATACATGTTCACTGTGAGTTCCAAGATACCTATTGCACACAACACCTCTCATGAATCTAGAATATCTTGAAATTTGAGATGCTCCTATAATGTCTACATCATAGGTGCTCACAATAAGGTTAACTTAAAATGAATAACTTGAAATTCCCTCACCAAGCTTCACACACACTTGTGTAATGGCTGAAAATCATAATTGAGATTTGTCTTCATAATAAAAATAGGGATGTTGCATTGCTTTTATGCCTAAGATTATCTTGGATGGCTCATAAATCTACATTTTCTGCAAGGGGACACCATTCAATGTTTACCGGTTACTTACAGATATGCAAAGTAAAATAAGACATGATAGCATTGGCATCAAACAAATTAATGTGGATACAAGTATAAATTAATAAGAACCATTGTGCATATACTTACAAATTAATCTAATGAACCATCTGGATCTTCTCTACTCTTTATTATGTCAAATATTGCCTCATGGTTAGACTCATGGACCTTCCACAAGGTCTTGTTCAAAGGTCTACGCCCATATTTGCTCAAATGAACATTGGATGCCGCAAAAAGGTTTGAGTAATGAATAATTTTATGATGCGTGTCAAAGTCCTCAAACAGCCAATGTTTAACACTCTTATGTGGGTACCTTCTAAGCCACATTCTAGTAACAACAACTGAGCCTGTAGGGTATTCGATGTTTTCTCCATCTATAACTAGGGCTTCCAATTTATTTTTAGCCTCAACACAATGACACAAGTAATAGTCTGTTCCCTCTTCGTTTTCTTCATCTGCAATAACTGCATAAACATGCCCTACATTGATATGTGCATAAAATCACTTGAAATTATTCAACGTTACGATGAAGTACAAATTAAGATAACAATATGGAATTTGAAAAACTAAGCAAGTAGATATATTACCTAGTTGAACTAGATCTGATACGTGGTCAAAGTCGACCGATGATTCCATCTGTGTTAGTTCCAATGTTGTCGAAGGGCGATATGTGTGAAGTGGGGTAAGATAACTTGTCAACCATTTGTCAACCCACTCTCCTGACTCACAATCATTCCAGGCTTGCATTGTACATGAAGAAAAAAAGCATGCCATCTTACGTGTATCGATACTCCATGAACCTGCATTTGAGCTAAGGAAAGAGTGTAGCTCACTTGATCCTGTTAGTGCACAACAATCCTCGTATGGTGCAATTTTAGTATCATCCATCAACCAAAAAAATCTACGAACTGAAGATGTACCTTCATTACCTGGACCCATCGAAGCATTACACCACTCGACGATTGAACTTGCATCTATCAACTTTGCATTGTCTTTATACTTTAACTCTTCTCGTGCTAATGCTCTTTTCACACATGATCTTGCACCATCATGCTCCCCCTTTCCATGCCCGGCCTCACAAAAGTTCCACATATGTTGAACACCTGTAGTGAGATGCATCCTACAAAACCAGTAGAACATGCACACGTTCTTGAACTGTGCTGCATAGTTATCTGACCATATTATATGTTGACCATATGCTATGCCCCTCCAATCCAAATGACTATAGAACATCTGGAAGCAACCTTGCATGAGCTCTAGAGAATGTGTGCGATCATCACTAATATAAAAGTGATAGGTTATGTGTAGGATCATGATGGGATAAAAAGTGGCAATATGATGGGTATGTGGCTGACAACTTTTTTTTTACCCAAAATTGATGAAACAAAAAGGGTTTGTAAAGGAGATTCTCAGCTTTCAACCAATATAAATGATGCCTTACTTTGAATTTAATAAGTAATTATTATTCATTTTCTATTTGAATTACGACTAAATTCCTAATTGATAGGTTGATTGAAAAACATCTATAGCTTTCAAACGGTATCACATTTTTTGAATCCAAAACATGCATCACATTCTATGCTTCATATACTATATGATTAAAAAAATAAAAGAATGAATTTCATAAAGTTTTGACCAAGTTAGGGTGGTTAGACATATGATTTTTTATATTTTTTAAAAGTTGTAATAAAAAATTAATAATTAATTATTTATTTGGAAAAAAATTACAAAAAAAAATGCATCACATAGGGACATGAGTCCTCTACTTATATCTAAAAACTTATAAAAAAATATTATCATTTTATTGTGGTTAGGGTGGTCAGATAGACACCTACTTGTTTTTTCCCTAAAATTTAAGTACTACTGCATTGAAATTTCAAATTTTCACCAAATAGATTTTATTTTTTTTAAACAAACCTAGTAGTTTAGAAACTACATTCAATTTGCTACAAATTATATTCTTACATATTTTTGAAATAATATAGATAACTTATTCAAATTTTGATGTCAAGTTTCCTAACTCTGATTTTTCTAAATTTTTTGCCTCTTAAGGGCCTATTTTTTCCATGATGATCCTGCACATACCCAATACTCCTCAATACCTTCCTTTGGTCCTTTGTACTATCAGCTGCATGAATGAATGCTATGTGCACAAATATCAAAACCTGTGTGGAGTTGTATACTGTGACTACACCTCACACTGTGGCTGTAGAGTGTAGTCCTCTGCAAAGTCAATCACTGATACTATGCTGTGAATTGGAAAGGTGTCCTTGCATAGCTTGAATTGTTTGTCCATCCATCAGGCTCTATGGGTATGCCTTGCATACTCATACAGTAGATTCTCATGAAACATGGACATAAACTGATACACTGCAATCTTCTCAATAACCAAATCACACCTTTTCGCTTGAGACCCATCTTTTGTAGCATATGCCACTGTTTTATACTTCCTGAAATATACTAGTTTATGCCCCACCTCATATGTGTTTTCCATATGTTGACATACTCACATTCATTGCAAGCCACCGCAACGCTTGCATGACCATCCAAGCATGTTCTCCTATAGGATATTTGGCCATCCTCTATTTGACATAATTTTTTTGATAAGAACTATCTTGAAGATTTTGGCGGGGCTTCTATGCCACAATCTTGGAAAACATCATTAGTATGCAAATCTAAACATATAGAATGATAAACATCATAATGGTTAGCGAATTCAATATGTAGTCTACAACAACAAGTAGTGTGTGTGTGATTTATCTTGACATAAAAAGGTTTAAGCATTTCAAAGAATCTTTGAGAAATACTAATTTGAGGATAAGAATTTTGAAATTTATGAAAAATTGGGTTTGATTCGTATCCAAAAAATGCTTTGGATGTGGCTCACGGTTCCAACTATCGATTCTCCTTCCTATGACATCCCTTTGATTCGAAGATGGACTTGTATTATTCTTCCAATAATCTTCAATTAGTGTTCTCAATGCTTCAACAACTTTTCTATCTTTATGTGGTAGTCTTCCCTAGAATGCCCATAATTCATTTAAATCAATGCCCTCAATTCTCTGCCACCTTTGAACGACTCTTGATAAATTTTTTCTACTAATTCCCATTTGTTCACTTGTATTTTTAATGAGACAAGATCTCTTTGTTTGATAGCTTACCAAAGTCAATGTAATGACACATCGGGTGACATTACTATCCTTTGAGTGTGAGGTCTTACCCACACTCTCATAAGCATCCATTAGATTCTTCACAATAGTATTTTCACTTGATGCATTTGATGTTCTCAACCCAAGAGTCTTCATGATGTTTTTGTACTTTAAACCCCGCATCATTTGAACAAATAGTTGACATCTTCCGGTCTCATTTAGCCTTTCAAAGAACGTTTTCCAAATCTTATCAACATATCTTCTACAAGTGCATTCTAGAATCTTACCTTCCATGTGCTGCAAAATATCCTCATTAATATTAATTAAAAACTTTGGCTTTCGACACAAAATTATAGGTGGTTTTCTCTTAGGTACATACATCTCAACATTAGCAATTTCATCAATATTTAATTGAGGTGGGCTATATTGTGTACCTTTGACCAAGGGTGGAATAGAATACATATCTTGAGGTTCACGTGGGGATGATGGCATACCTTGTTCATCAAATCTGAGTGATGATGTACTCTCAACTTCATATGTGGTGGATGGTGTCCAACCATACTCACTTGTGGTAGATGGTGTCCCTCCATATTCGCTTGTCCTTAACGGTGTCCCTTCATATTCACTTGTGGTAGAGGGTGTGTCTCCAACTATGGTATCTACATCTCCCCTAGCATGACTCTTTTGCATTCATTCCCATTGTGCTGCCAATTTATTTTATCTTTTTGACAGTTGAGGTTCCTCTTCAACTCGCTTGTTTTCGTCAATCGTTCCCAATTTCTATTTTCCATGATATTCCCTCATCCATTTTTTCTCTTTATCTCTGAAGGCTTGGAGCTAATCATCTGTTAGTTTTTTCCTTTTAACAATTCATTTCTTCGGCATGACGAATAATTTTACCTGTGGAAAAAGTGCTAAGTCAAGTGAAATTAACTAATAGTGAAGGGTTGTAAAAGTCTATTAAAGAGGGACACCAATGGTCACCTCTTTCAAATGTTAGTTTTCGAAGTTGAAGTGGTTTTCTTTCAAGTATGATATTGTGAAAGATGGAATCAAGTTCAAGCTAACCCCATTGCAAGGAGATGATAGGGAACAAGACAAAATGGCAAGGATAGTGATGATGGGAAGGAAGGAGTTCCTCAAGCATGAGGAAGATAAACATGGTGAAGGTGCAGCTACTTACACAAAGAAAAGAGTTGAGGTAGAAAAATTAGACAAAGGAGTAATGTTAGAAAGGAAAAAGGATGGAGAAATAGTGATAAGAGAAAGGGAATCATTTATATAGGATCTAGACATGTTTGCAAAGCAGGTTGGAGACGAGAAAAGGAATGATTAAAGTCAAGAAAAGGCAAGAATAGGTGTAGGACAGTCTAATACTGTCAAAAAAGAGGTATGTAGACCTGATGAAAAGAAATGTGAGGTGAAGAACCTTGGGGTAGAGACCCTAATGCAAGTAAAAGGAAAGATAAGTGGAGACAAGATGGAGAAGAGGTGAGAATGGCCTAGTAAGTTCATGGTGGAAGAGATGGATTGTGTAATGAAAGGGAAAGATGGAAAGCAACAGACTGATGAAAAAGAAGATGGAAGACCACATGATGAGAAGGTCTCAGAGGAAAAGGGAAAGAAGGCAGAGGTAAAAGAGTGTGGATGGATTGAGGAAAGCCATGAAGGGCTTGTCAATAATAAAGAAATTATGATAGGGGCAGTGTTGTATCACCTGCAAATAAAGAGAGACAAGGAGAAGACAAGCATTGTAGAAACAGTGACATTTAAATCAAAAGATACAGAGGTAAAGGGAGATTTGATTAAAATTCTAGATGCAAAGAACCCATGTAGGGGGCAAGAAAAAGAAGACAAGAATTTATTTTTTATGCAGGTCATAAAAATGGAAGTTGGAAAGAGCCTAGATAAAAGGCCAGTGGAAGAATGCATGATAGTTGAGGATAAAGATAAGTGCATGGAAAGCATGTTAGATGCAGTAAGTGGTCCACTAAAGGGACAAGAAGATAAAGAGCTTGAAAATATAGTGTTGGAAAAGAGTTCAGTGGAGGATAAGAGATCAGAGGATGTGATGCATCAAGTGGAATGGAAAAAAGCAAAGAAAAGGTCTGAGACAGAGTTTGTAGAAGGTGCAGTCACCATAAAAGATGAAATGGAAAATACAAAGTGTTTGAATGACTCAAAGATGGAAGAGACTAAGGAAGAGATGTTGATAAAGGTTGGCCAAGTGAAGGCTAGAGGAAAGGTGAGAGTGGGATCTCCAATTGAAATGGATAAGAAAGAAAAAGATGAGGCTAGGACAGTGGATGGTCATAGATGGGTAAGACTACTGATGTGGAAATTGTATGCAGTTGTGGCAATGGTTTCTAGATGGGAGAACCTGAAGCAGATGGTGAAGAGGATGGATAAGAGGAAAAGAGTGAAGGGAGTGCTTTATTACTTCCTTGTTTTGATGATCATGTTGATGGAGGTGAAGCCAAGGGTGAAAAATAAAAGAAGGACAGAGAGTGGACTGTTTGGAAGTAAGTGACACCATGGAACAAGTTAAGAGCAATTGGATGCAGCCATGGATGATAGGATAGAGTAAGAAGGTGCAAGTTCAAGGTGATCAGTCAAGAGAGGAATTGTTTTTCAAGGAAAAGGCCAAGACTAAGGTGAAGATGAAGGAAAGAGGGAGCAATGGCGGGAACAAGGAGGATCATCAGAGATTTGTTGCTGGTCAAGGTATTGCAGAATTCCAAGAGACTTGGAAAGCTTTCATGGCCGAATGTATGGTGCAGGAGCACCAAGGACAGCTAGGACCATTAGGTGGTCAAGTGATGAATTTTTTCTTTGTAATCATGAGTGTGATGTAATAAGGTCTCAAAAGACCATTAGGAAGTGTTTTGAGTCATGTTAGGTTGATAGGTTTA